>LR738715.1:774093675-774144393 GCA_902687465.1 Secale cereale | reverse complement strand
TGAAAGTGAAGATATGGGAAGCTCTAAGCTTGGGGATGATAGGATTGCAAATCCTATCCCCACTAGTGATGTAATAATTGATAATTCTCTTGCTAGTAAGAATAAAGACAACATGTTTACAAATATAGTTGCTAGCAATGATAATGCTCTTCTCTACCATGATGATGTTATAACTCCAATCTATAGTGTTCAAGTTGTTTATGATAGTCCTACTCCCACTATTACCAATGAGAAAAATTATGCTTATGTGGGGAGTGAGAGTACCTTTTTGCATGTGGATCATGGTAACAATGCTTTATGTGATGCTTATATTGTTGAGTTCATCCATGATGCCACTGAAATTTATAATGAGAGAGGGAGGCTTGGTTCTAAATATCTTAATAATAAGAAGTTTCCTCTCTTTATGGTGAATATTTTGAAGTTATGCTTGTTTTGCCTTCCTATGCTAGTTGCTTTGTGCTTCAATGAATTATTCTATTGCAAAATTCCTATGCATGGGAAGCATGTTAGGGTTAAATGTGCTTGGTATTTACTTCTTGATGCTCTCTTTTGTTCTTCAGCTCTTATTCCTACGAGAGCATCATTAAAGTCTTAAGCCTATCTTTATGGCTATAAAGAAAGAGCTCTAGGGAGACAACCCTTGTTATCTTTGCTTTCAGTTTTAGTGGTCTTGATGTTTGTTATTACTGTAGCAACATCATTGTATCTTTATTTTTCAATTTTGTGCCAAGTGTAGCCTCTGACTGCAAGAAAGTTCAAAAGTTGTGACGTGCTGTCCAGGAAACAGATTCTGTCCTTGGACAGAAAAATTCGCATAAAATCACCAGATCATCTTTTTGGTCCGAATTTTTTCGACAGCGTGCTCTATATAATTGTCTTTCGTGCGTCTGTTCTGAGTTTTTTGATTTGAGTTGCAGAAGTACGCCGAACAAATCAATTACTACCTGCTGTTCTGTTTTTCACAGATTCTGTCCTGTTTTGCCTTTCCTTCATTTTGCAAATCAAGAGCTTGCTTTTTCTTTGCAAAAACCTTTTGGCAATCTTGAGAAACAGTAGAACTTCAAGAATATCTTTATTTCCAGCAAGGTGCAATTATTTTATTAAGGGTACTAACCTCGCTAATCAGATTATGATGAGTTATGTATGAAGGGAGTTTTCAAGTGTGCGAGGGAAGATGATAAAAAGATTCAGGAGTGTCAAGCGCTCAAGCTTGGGGATGCCCCAGTGCACCCCCAAGAAATATTCAAGGAGACTCAAGTGTCTAAGCTTGGGGATGCCCCCGTGCATCCCCTTCTCCATCAACATTATCAGTTCGTCTTTCGTTCCACTATATTTTTATCACTTCATGTGTTATGTGTTATGCTTGGAGTGTCTTGCTTTTAGTTTTCTTTTTTAGTTTTTCATAACGAGTCGGAACTCAGTGTTCTTTATGTGGGAGAGAAACACGCTCCACTTCTACCTAGAACATAACATAGAATTTTCATGTCTATCTTTGATGTGTGTGTTCTTTATCTTTTGATAGCCACTATCATGCTCTGCTCTTAGTATTCATGCTTATCTTTTCAAAGAGCTTTTGTTTAGTTGGTTGCTTGAACTCTCTTTAATTATCATGCTTACCTTATTAAGAGAGTTTGCTTCCGTTGCATTGGTTAATATGTCTATGATAAAGATGCTACGTGCATAATGGCGCTTAGTAGTTCAGGTTTTCTTGTGGTTAGTCTCAAATAGCTGGGGGGTTCCCAATATGTTATTGGAGTACCAACATGATTTGTTTGCCAATGATGTGGTATGGTTTAGTAATATCTTCCTTTGAGAATTTATTTTGATTAACTTGGCGTATGCTCACGCATATTTAAGACTGTAAAGAAAGTCTGTCAAGCCTTGATGATCTTTTATTTCTGAGTAGCGATATAACTCCCATGCCTGATTCAATGTTGCTTTGTCGCTCTGCACGATTATGACCGTCATTGCTCTCTTAGTTGGTCGCTCCCAGTCTTTTGCTAACCTCCACCTGTACTAAGCGAACTAACTTTGCAATACATAGCTCATGGGAAAGTAGCTTAAAAACTATTGTGGTAAAGAATATGTTGCTTATGTATCTTATTTCTTATAAGTTGCTTGCTGAGCGGTAACCATGTTTCTGGGGACGCCATCAACTGTTACACTTTTGTTGAATATCATGTGAGTTGCTATGCATGTTCGTCTTGTCTGCAGTAAGGGTGATTTGCCATGGGTTGAATAAGTATGCATATTGTTAGAGAAGAACATTGGGCCGCCAACCAAAGCCATGTATCATGGTGGAAGTTTTAGCTTGGACATTAATCCTCAATCTCTTATGAGAATATGCTTATGCATTAAAGAGGAGTCCATCATCTATTTTCTATGTTGTCCCGGTATGGATGTCCTCAAGTTGAGATCTATCAAAAACGAGAAATCAAATGCGATTTATCTCCTTGGACCTTTGTACAGGTGGCATAGAGGTACCCCTTTGTGACACTTGGTTGAAACATATGTAATGCATAACCCATGGAAATCCGAGCTAATTAGGACAAGGTGCGAGCACTATTGGTATTCAATGCATGAGGCTTGCAACTTATAGGATGTCTTATGCATGACACATATGAAGTACTACTACCGTTGACAAAATTGCTTCTATGTTTTCAAAATAAAAGGCTCTAGCACATAACCATTCTTTTACTTTTATGTTGAGTCTCCACCTTCTTTTAAAAGCACCAACTACTGAGAGCATGATTGTCATTCTGAGTGTAATGTGCATTGTCCCAAAGTAGCATTGTCTTTTGCATGATTGTGATATCGTTTATTTTGAAATCATTGTATCTAGTCATCACTTAAACCTTGAAGGTGCCCCTGCATTTATGTTTTGCTTCACTAAAGGGGGCAAGCTAGATATCACTTTATCATATTTGCACATCATGTTCATTGCAAATCTTTGTGATGCTTCAATGTCATGTTGTAAAGCTTTCAGTCATTTGTGATTTTCTCATGAGGCAACTTAATTACTATAGAATCATTGTCTCAGTAAGCTTTTGTCATATGACTATGAAAAAGTCCTATATGGTTAATAGCATGTCACCACAGAAATTATTCTTGTTATCATTTACCTACTCGAGGACGAGCAGGAATTAAGCTTGGGGATGTTGATACGTCCAAAACGTATCTATAATTTCTGCTTGCTCCATGCCTCTTTTGTGTGATATTGCTATGTTATTTATACACTTCCATACACTTTTGATCATATTTGGACTAACCTATTAACTCAGTGCACCCCAGTGCCAGTTTCTGTTTTCGGCTGTTTTTGTATTTCAGGTTTTCACATTACGAGAACTGCCAGAAAAAATCCAGAAAAATTATATAAAAAATCAGCGTTCCGGAAGCTTCCATGCGGCCAAAGTAGGGCCGGAGGGGACCCACAGGGGCTCCAGGCGGCCTGCCCACGCGGCCCCCCCTGGCCGCGCCGGGGGGGCGCCTGGGCACCCCTGACCCCCTCTGATGCCCCCCTTTGGCATATATTTACACCGTGTCGCGGAAACCCTGATTCCAGACCCCTTTTCTCCAGACGCGATTCCGATCTCCGCCGCCATCGCCATCAAGCTTCGGGGGACCAGAATTCCTGCGCCGGCACCCTGCCGGGACGGGGAAGTGCCCCCGGATTCATCTCCATCGACGTTGCTTCCTCCCTCCATGATGCGGGAGTAGTTCCTCCTCGGGGCTGAGGTTCTTACCAGTAGCTATGTGGTCAATTCTCTCTCCCATGATGTGATCTTCGTTGTGATCATAGGCTATGTTAATCTAGGGTGTTTCCCCTTCCTCTATGTATTGGATTGATGTACTCACTTGTCTTTATCTAGTATAATCCCCGAGACCAAGGTGACAGCGGTCTATTGGACATGGATTAGAAAAGTATTTTCATGAGTGATTTCCTCTCTTGTGTGTTGATTGAAGATTGAGAGTCTCTTGGTGCTTGTCTTTGACCTTCCTTTAGATATGTTGTGGTGATTGTGGGACTCTCTTTGGATGGCTGCGGTGACATTGGGAAATCCTTAGATTGAGAACTACGAACTTTGAGGTGTGCTTTTGTAGCCCTACATAATTCTCGTCCTCTCTTGACCACGAAGGAATGACCTCTGAGTGTGTCCCCTTTGCATGTTTTATGGGAAATATCATGTGATTCGATTATGTTAATGTTGTTGGGAGTTGCCACTAGTGAAAGTATGAACCCTAGGCCTTGTTTCCACCATTGCAATACCATTTGTGAATGACCTCCGAGTGTGTCCCCTTTGCATGTTTTATGGGAAATATCATGTGATTCGATTATGTTAATGTTGTTGGGAGTTGCCACTAGATAAATGCAGGGGCACCTCCGAGCTAATTAGGACAAGGTGCGAGCACTATTGGTATACGATGCATGAGGCTTGCAACTTATAGGACGTCTTATGCATGACACATATGAAGTACTACTACCATTGACAAAATTGCTTCTATGTATTCAAAATAAAAAGCTCTAGCACATGAAGCACCAACTACTGAGAGCATGATTGTCATTCTGAGTGTAATGTGCATTGTCCCAAAGTAGCATTGTCTTTTGCATGATTGTGATATCGTTTATTCTGAAATCATTGTATCTAGTCATCACTTAAACCTTGGAGGTGCCCCTGCATTTATGTTTTGCTTCACTAAAGGGGGCAAGCTAGATATCACTTTATCATATTTGCACATCATGTTCATTGCAAATCTATTTGATGCTTCAATGTCATGTTGTAAAACTTTCAGTCATTTGTGATTTTCTCATGAGGCAACTCAATTGCTACAGATTCATTGTCTCAGTAAGCTTTTGTCATATGACTATGAATAAGTCCTATATGGTTAATAGCATGTCACCACAGAAATTATTCTTGTTATCATTTACCTACTCGAGGATGAGCAAGAATTAAGTCCTATATGGTTAATAGCATGTCCTGCACTTTTTATTACAGAATTATATTACTTTTTTTTGCCATCCATATTACTTGCCATTTAACATCTCTTCGCCGAACTAGTGCACCTATACATCTAACAAGTGTATTAGGTGTGTTGGGGACACAAGAGACTTCTTGTATCTTAGTTGCAGGGTTGCTTGAGAGAGACCATCTTCAACCTCTACTTCCCTGAGTTCGATAAACCTTAGGTCATCCACTTGAGGGAAATTGCTACTGTCCTACAAACCTCTGCGCTTGGAGGCCCAACATAGTCTACAAGAGTAGAAGCGTGTGTAGACATCAGCCAGCATGTCGGCGTCCGTACAAGCTTTCCCCTGAAGCTTTGAAGGAGCTGAAGAGACAACTCGATGAGCAAGAGCGTATGGGTCTAATCAGGCCTAGCACTTCTCCTTGGGGCTGTGGTGTTCTATTTGTCAATAAGAAGGATGGCACGGAGCGCCTTTGCGTTGATTACCGGCCATTGAACAAGAAGACAATAAAGAACAAGTATCCGCTTCCCAACATTAATGAATTGTTCGAGCAGCTCAAAGGAGCAAAAGTGTCAATCTCCGGATGGGTTGTCACTAGATCTGTATCCGTGAAGAAGATATTCACAAGACCACATTCAGAACGAGCTACGGCTCCTATGAATACACGGTCATGTCTTTTGGCCTCGCAAATGCTCCACCCACCTTCTCGAGGATGATGCACTACATATTCAACCCCTACACCAATGAATTTGTTCTTGTCTATTTGGATGACATCTTGGTATTCTCCAAGAATGAAGAAGACCATGGCAAGCACCTCCGTTTGGTCCTGGACAGACTCCGTGAACACAAGTTCTATGCGAAGTTCTCTAAATGCGAATTCTGGCTGGATAAGGTCTTATATCTTGGCCATATCATCTCTGTTGAGGGTATTTCTGTCAACCCCGAGAAAGTTGAAGCGATTGTCAACTGGGAACCCCCTCAGAACGTCAAGCAACTCTGAAGCTTCCTTGGTCTCGCTATCTATTGCAGAAGGTTCGTTGAGAACTTCTCCAAGATTGCCAAGCCTCTCTCAAACTTGCTGTAGAAGAATGTCAAGTACAACTGGACTCCGGATTGTGATGTGGCATTCAAAACACTCAAAGAAAAGCTCATTTCTGCTCCGGTTCTTACTCCTCCAGATGAGTCCAAGCCCTACGAAGTATTCTGTGATGCTTCTCTACAAGGACTTGGTGGTGTTCTCATGCAAGACAAGAAGATTGTGGCATACACTTCTCGTCAATTGAAACCAAATGAGAAGAACTACCCCACACATGATCTCGAGCTAGCAGCAGTGGTACACGCCTTGACCACGTGGAGACACCTTCTGTTGGGCAAAAAAGTGGACATCTTCACCGATCACAAGAGCTTGAAGTACATCTTCACACAGCCAAACCTGAACCTTCACCAGACTCGTTGGGTTGAGATGATCCAAGAGTATTATCCAAGCATCGAATACACACCTGGCAAGGCCAATGTCATTGCACACGCCTTCAGCAGAAAGACATATTGCAACAGTCTCCTTCTCAAGCCATTCCAGCCTGAGCTTTGTGAATCATTCAGGAAGCTCAACCTCCAAGTTGTTCCACAAGGCTTTCTTGCAAATCTTCAAGTTACTCCTACCTTGGAAGATCAGATCCGTGAGTCCCAACTCAGTGATGCTATGGTGCAGAAAGTGAAACATGGTATTGCAAAGGGTACTCCCAAATACAAGTGCTATCGTGTTGATGAGAAAGACACATTGTTCTTTGAGGACAGACTTGTGGTTCCAAAGGGTGATCTCAGGAAGCTCATAATGAACAAAGCACATGACTCCCTCCTCTCGATTCATCCCGGAAGTTCCAAGATGTAGCAAGACCTCAAGCAATCTTACTGGTGGACTCGCATGAAAAGGGAGATTGCCCAATTCGTGAATGAATGTGATGTCTGTAGAAGAGTGAAGGCAGAGCATCAACGTCCAGTCGGTCTCCTCCAACCTCTTCCTATTCCCGAGTGGAAATTCGACCACATTGAAATGGATTTCGTCACTGGGTTTCCTAAGTCCAAGAAGGGGAATGATGATATCTTTGTTGTGATTGACAAGCTAACCAAAGTAGCTCACTTCCTTCTCGTCAAAGAATCCATCAATGCAGCTCAGTTGGCAGAGTTGTACACTTCCAGAATTGTGTCGTTACATGGCATTCCTCAAGTTATCTCCTCAGACCGTGGAAGTTTGTTCACATCCAAGTTCTGGTACTCCTTTCAGTCAGCCATGGGCACTAAGATTCGTTTCAGCACTGCGTTTCACCCTCAGACTAGTGGTCAAGTCGAAAGAGTGAACCAGATCCTCGAAGACATGCTCAGAGCTTGTGTCATCTCTTTTGGCATGAAGTGGGAAGACTGTCTCCCGTTTGCCGAGTTCTCTTACAACAACAGTTTCCAAGCAAGTATCGGCAAAGCTCCTTTTGAAATCCTCTATGGCAGAAAGTGCAGTACCCCTCTCAACTGGTCCGAGACTGGTGAACGTCAACTTCTTGGCAATGACTTGATCTCAGAAGCCGAAGAAATGTGCAAAGTCATACGTGAGAATCTCAAGGCCGGTCAGTCGCGTCAGAAGAGTTACTATGACGACAAGCATCGTGATTTGGCTTTCGACATTAGAGATCATGTCTATCTCCGTGTTTCTCCTATGAAAGGCACCCAAAGATTCGGTATCAAAGGAAAGCTTGCTCCTAGATATGTGGGCCCTTTCAAGATCCTTGGCAAAAGAGGCGATCTAGCCTATCAACTTGAGCTCCCCTCCAACTTTGCAAATGTTCATGATGTGTTTCACGTGTCTCAACTCTGCAAGTGCTTCAAGACACCTAAATGCACCATTCCGTTCGAGGAGATTGATCTTCAACAAGACTTGTCTTACCGTGAGCACCCTGTTGCTATTCTTGAAGAAACTGAGCGCAAGACCCGCAACAAGTCAATCAAGTTCTTGAAAGTTAAGTGGTCACACCATACCGACCGAGAAGCTACGTGGGAACGAGAAGATCACCTTCGTTCCGAGTACCCTACCTTCTTCCAATCCTAGATCTCGGGATGAGATCTTTTCGTAGTAGAGGAGACTTTGTAATGCCCCAGATGTAACACTTTCCAATTATGGCAATATATGAAACTTTGACTTCATCAATTCCATTCTGGGCTCTTCTTTCATTTCGGGTTTCTTTGTTTTGTCGTGTGTGTGTGTGTGTGTGCATTTCATCCATGTCATGTTATCATGTGCATTGCATTGCATTTGTGTTGTCACTTGCACTCGGTTCCACTCGTCTCTTTCCATTGTCCGTTTTGAGTTCCGACACTCACACACGCGCCCGTGGCACCCCGAGTCCTCTCGTGTGTGGCCGTGTAACGTTTCCGGAGTGAGGTGAGACTTGTTGTGCGTTGTTGTTTTGGTACGTGTAGGCCGCCTGTCAAGTTCCGTCGCGTTTGGAGTTCGTTTGGTACTCCAACGGTTAACCTAGTGGGCTAAAAGTACCCCTTCCTTTTAGCCCAACACCCCCTCCACAACAGCCCACTAACCCAGCACAACCACTCCCATCATCTCGGTCGTTGGATCGTGATCGTGTGGGCGAAAACCGCACCCCATTTGGAGTCTCCTAGCTCCCTATGCCTATAAAAACGTCCACACCACTCCATTTTCGGGCGAAACCCTAGTCCATCCCTCTTTTTTTCTTTTTTTCCCGTGCCCCGCAGATCCACCGCGCGTCAGACGTGTCCGCCGGCGCCAGACGTGTCCCCGCCGCGCTCGGACGAACCGGAAGCCGCCACATGGCGCTCCGCCACCGTGCCGTCGCACGGGCCCGTGAGGCCCGCCTCTGACCCTCCGCTGCCCACCCTCCCGGGCCGATCCACTCCGCCGCCCTGCGCCTTCGTCCCTTCTCCCGCCGGCCTCACCGTCGCCCAGCGCCGCCGCACGCCTCGCCGGCCGCGCGCCTCGCCGTCGCCGCCACGGGGCTCGCCGTCGCCCCGCCAGCCGACCTCCGGCGCTCCTCCGTCCCGCCGGCGTGCTCCGGCCGCCGCCCCGGGCCGCGTCCTCCACCGCCTCGCCGTACCTCGGCCTCGCCGGCCGCCGTCTCCGGCGGTGCTCCAGCGAGCCGCCGCCGCCGCCATCCCGGATCCGGTCACTGGGACCAGATCCACCCATCCGCGAACCAAACACGCATCCCGCAGCCGGATCCCTCCGTCCCGTTGACTTTTCAGAGGGTATAATTTCTTCTAAGTCCCAGATCTGCTATATTTTGTTGCTTCCTTCGCATGGCTGTAACTTCTCGCTCGTAGATCCGTTTTGTGCATATGATATATCAAAATGATCGTGGTGATGTGCTCTACATTTTATTCAATTGTGGCATTCTTGTTTGAGATCATCTAGATGTCCTAATCTTCGTGACAAGAGTGCTACCTGTTATAAACTGCTGTTACTTGTTATTTTGTTGCTATGTTTGCTTGATGCCCCACTCAAATCCATGCTTGTTTTGGAGTGGCCAATGAGAATTCCTTATTGTCCATGTTTTTCTATATCCATTCATGCCCTCACTTGCTCATATGGCCTGTTGTAGCTTACTTATTTCTTGCACTCAAGTTGCTATAAATTATAACTGTCAGGTTTTTATCAGCATGATCAATTTGGTGTAGCTTGTTGCTATTGATCCATGCCTCCTATGGAATTGCTCCAATGGAGTTGTTTCCTGTAGAACATGTATACTTCATGTCCATGCTTCTTGTCATCATATTTGAGTGTTGTAGTATAATTATCTCTTGCTCCAAAGTTGCTATGTGGTTGTTAACTTCAGCTTTGCCTTGTATCTTGTTTCGTGTGTATGTGTTGAACCGATGCTCCGTTTTGAGCGTGCCCTATATGAAACTTGTGTGATTTTGCATGTAGAATCTTAATATCATGTTGTTTACATGTTTGGAGTGTGTTTTCTTTGTGTTTGGATGCATCTTGCACCGTTGCCATGCTTGTCTTGTTTTGCTCATATCTTCTAGATTGTAGCTCCGAATTAAACAAACTATATATTAAACTTGACTAGAATTTCGTGTAGATCTTCTTGGTGCATGTTAACTTGATGTTTAACAACTTTAACTTAAGGTTTGTTCAGATCTGGACCAATTTCAAATTATGCATATGAGGACTTACCGGATATGCTATATGTTGATTTCGGCCTCATTTAAACTTGTTGTTTTGTGTTGTTCTTGTGTGCTTCATCCGTTGCCATGAAATGCATCTTATAGACTTTTCTCGCATCATGTTGATTGTGCATTGCACCGTGTTTGATGTTGTGCCATGTTGTGTTCTTGTGTTGAGTAGAGCCGGGAGCCGAGACCGAGAACGAGGTTCCTACCGAGGTTGAGTACGAGGAGCCGTCTTACGATCCCATCGATGACTCGACAGGCAAGATGACCTGACCCAGATATCATTACTATCTTTGCCTATTGCTAGATGTCTCGCTCTTTACCTTATTGCCTCGATGCCCATGTTTGTTTGTCAGCCTCCTATTGTAGCCATGAATCTCTCTAACCACCCAACCTATCAAACTTTTGATTGGCTACGTAAGCTTCGCTCAGTCCCTCTTATAGCATTGTTAGTTGCAGGTGAAGATTTGAAGATTCTTGCTTCATGTTGAAGTATTTGTTGGGATATCACACTATATAATATGTTAAACTAAATCATCTATATATATTGGTAATGGGTGGAAGGCTAAGCCTCTTGCTTGGTGTTTTGTTCCACTCATGCCGCCCTAGGAACTGTTTAAACTGGTGTTATGTTCCTTGATTATGCGTTCCTAACACGGTTGGGGTTATGGGACCCCCTCGATAACCCGCTTAGCGCTAAAGCTTTTCCAGCAAGGCCCGACATTGGTACTCCATTTGCCTAATAACTAAAACTTGCATAGGGACTAGCTATCCCGTGATCTTAATTAACAACGCCAGGCCAGTGCTCCGCATGAGTGTTGGTCCAACCTAGAGCAGCTTGCGGCACCGCCCCTTGGCAACTTGGGGTATCTGGATGCTGTAACCATAGCTCATCCGGTCGTGGCCTGAGACTAGATACGCGCGGCTACTGTCAGGGTGTCAGCACGCCGGGAGGTCGTGCTGGATTAGTTTTACCTTATTTGGAATATCTTGAGCATGGGATTCCGAGAATACCCGAGTCTTCCCACCTTGGAGTTGCGACTCCGTAGATCGTGAGCTTCTGATGGGCTGAGTTGGGACACCCCTGCAGGGTTTGATCTTTCGAAAGCCGTTCCCGCGGTTATGTGGCAGATGGGTATTTGTTAATATCCGGTTGTAGAAAACTTGACACCATGTTCAGAATACACTACCAGCGTGAGTAACCGTGACGGTCATTTTCCGAAAGGGGTTCGGGAAGTGAACACGGTGGGGTTATGATTGACGTGCTTAGTTAGGATCACTTCGTGATCACTTTGACACTCGTGGCACTTCTCTTCTCGCTCTAAACACGTAAGCTAGTGCTAGTGCAGCTGCATCCTTTGTTCTTCAGCCTTGTTCCACACCCAAGGCTTAGATAGTTTTACTACCCGGGAACGGGATTGCTGAGTCCTCCGTGGCTCACAGATTCTACACAACACCAGATGCAGGTACCATGGTGAACTACACAGGTGATGGCACCGAGTTGTACTGGGAGTTCGACGAAGAACGTGGGCGATACTACGTGCCTTACCCAGAGGATCAGTAGTGGCTTCTACTAGGGGCGATCGGACCTTGTGGCTTTATTTATTTGATATCTTTCATTTGGATCTTCGTCTATAGTCGGACTGTGATGTTATTTGGATGATGATTGCTTATGTAATGAATTGTGTGACATGGCGAGTGTAAGCCAACTACTCTTTTGCAATTGCACCCCTCTTTTACATGAGTCGTGCAAAGATACCATACTTGAGATCATTCTAGGATGAGCTTATACCTTTAACTCGTGCCTCGACACGTAGGAGGTATAATCTCATACTGGGCATTACACAAACACATTGTGTTGGAAAGATCCTGACATATATACCCACTTGGATGTAAGCTATCATGAACTATTACTGTTGACATCACCCTTGAGGTAAAAGGTTGGGAGGCAACACTATAAGCCCCTATCTTTCTCTGTGTACGATTAAAACTCCATACCCATAAGTATTACGTGACTGTCAGCAATTGTGAAAGACGAAATGATAGTTGAATGTGTGGACTTGCTGAAAAGCTCTTATAGTGACTATTTCCGATATTATGATAAATCGCAATTGCTTCAATGACCGAGATCATAGTTTGTTAGTTTTCAATGAAGTTTCTGATTCATACTTGACACTGTGAATGGGTTATTACTTTAGCATAAGAAATCATTTGACAATATATATTTATGTTGCTTTTATAAGAATGGTCACGATGCCCTCATGTTCGTATTTTATTTTATTGACACCTCTATCTCTAAACATGTGGACATATTTTTTCGATTTCGGCTTCCGCTTGAGGACAAGCGAGGTCTAAGCTTGGGGGAGTTGATACGTCCATTTTGCATCATGCTTTTATATTGATGTTTATTGCATTATGGGCTGTTATTACACATTATGTCATAATACTTATGCCTTTTCTCTCTTATTTTACAAGGTTTGCATGAAGGGGGAGAATGCCAGCAGCTGGAATTCTGGGCTGGAAAAGGAGCAAACATTGGAGACCTATTCTACACAACTCAAAAAGCCCTGAAACTCCACGAAACTCTGTTTTGGAAAATATAAAAAATATCTGGCGAAAGAAGTACACAAGGGGGGCCACCCACCGTCCATGAGGGTGGGGGCGCCCCCCCTAGGCGCGCCCCCTGCCTCGTGGGGCACCTAGCAGCCCTCTGATGCCCATCTTCTGCTATATGAGTTGTTTTGACCTGCAAAAAATCATAAGGAGACTTTCGAGGCGAAGCACCGTCGTCTCGAGGCGGAACCTTGGCAGAACCAATCTAGGGCTCCGACGGAGCTGTTCTGCAGGGGACACTTCCCTCCGGGAGGGGGAAATCATCGCCATCGTCATCACCAACAACTCTCCCATCTTGGGCAGGGTTATCTTCATCAACATCTTCACCAGCACCATCTCCTCTCAAACCCTAGTTCATCTCTTGTATCCAATCTTTGTACTAAAACCTTAGATTGGTACCCGTGGGTTGCTAGTAGTGTTGATTACTCCTTGTAGTTGATGCTAGTTGGTTTATTTGGTGGAAGATCATATGTTCAGATCCATTATGCATATTAATACCCCTCTGATTATGAACATGAATATGCTTTGTGAGTAGTTACGTTTGTTCCTGAGGACATGGGAGAAGTCTTGCTATAAGTAGTCATGTGAATTTGGTATTCATTCGATATTTTGATAAGATGTATGTTTTCTTTCCTCTAGTTGTAGCGACCCGGCCCGAATGGATCAAGTCTCTGTTCTTAAGTGTCATCCCTGGATCGGTATGCTGACACACACAGTACTCGAGGATTTATAACAGAAGTAAATCACATGTATAAAGTAGCGTAAATACTATTACCTCAATCAAACATAGCGGAAGCAACAAGGTTGTGGAGTTCCATCAACACCAACGGCAAAGTTGAGTGTAGACAGCGCAACCCTAACGTAACACTTACTCGTCGAATAATTCCTGCAACATGAGACGTTGCAGCCATGTAGGTTAGTACATTGAATGTACTGGCAATTTCACACTGTACTGATAATGATAAACAAAGCCTACAACTACATGCATATTTGGCTGGTGGAGGCTGTAAAGTTAAAGTTTTTGCGTAAAGCAAATTTTTCCCTACAACAAAGGAATAAATTTTTATTTTAACTATCATGGTGGTTGTTGAACATTGAGAACATAGACATCCTCTCAATCCCAATTAATCATCATCATTAAAACCCAACAATATTAATTAAAGTAACATGATGTAATTCACATGATAATACAAGTACTAGATACTCAAGACGTCCATAACCGGGGACACGGCTAATCATGATTAGTTTGTACACTCTGCAGAGGTTTGTGCACTTTTCCCCACAAGACTCGATCTCTTCCGTTGGGATTCTCGCACTACATGTTGTTTGAGAAACGGATGACCGAGACATAGTCTTTCAGAAGCACTAGCACCTTACGAACGGGTGGACCGTACCAACCTACATCCCCTACATCTGCTAGTCCACCACTATAAGAGTTCGCACGACTTAGTCAACTATGCTAGAGCCCATAATAGCTTGTGGCTGCACACGGAAGTTTCTAGTATGAAAAATCGCATGATCCCTTTGAGCCTGGGTGGCGGTCCATAAAGAAAAACAGGCAATCGCTGGAATACCCAGGTGCCTAAACAGGCAATCGCTGGAATACCCAAGTGCCTCAATCCACCCAGATGTGTGTTAAAGTTGCCACCTTAAGTATACCATTAATTAACAATCTCACATCTGTCATGAATACTCTCAAACCCAATCCACCTCTACGAGCATATCATGGCAATATAAGCATAACGTAATAGTAACTCCCAAGGGTTTCAATGCAGGGCAATAGGTTCCTACCTCATCAACTACTTCCCGATACCCACATGTTATCAATCCTACTCATGCAATGTTTGAGGGTTGAAACAAATGCATAAAACTGGGTATGAAAAGGATATGATCAAAGTGTGAACTTGCCTTGTACTGACGATGTAGAAGATTCGCACTCGGAACTCGTGATAGATCTATTCGTCACACTCCGATCAATCTATCGTAAGCAAACAATAGTAAGCACACATAAGCAATCACTCAGAAGATCGGACAGGGCGAATAAAACAATTCGGAAAACTTCGAAAACAAACGAATGACTCTTGAAACAGAAAACAATTTCTAACAGTACCAAAATTATGTTAATTTGGTCTTATCAGAAAACTTAGGTCAAGAGCTTCGATTTGCAAAAATAATCAACTCAAACAGAGTTACGGTTAAAAAGATATGATCAAAAGAAGTTTGAATTTGAATTTGAACAAATTTCGAAATTTGAAAAGTTGTAAAAGTTTATTTGATAGATTCACTGGATAGGTGGAGTCAAAATGAAACTGTGGGCGTTGGTTTCATCTAATTTGGATGAACGGGTAAAAAGTTATGGCTATTTGAAAAATCAAGGCCAAGCTGTTTTACGGAAAAATAAATAACTATGGCTAAAAGAATTCTAGATCTAATGTATAAATACATAGACTAATTTATAAATATAATTATTCTACCATACTAGTCTAGAAATAATAAACTACGGAAGTATATAAATAAAAACAAAGAAAGATACTTTAATAAGGTAGAGAAAAGATGACTTCAGAGAGAGAAGACGATTTCCAGAATTTCCGCCGGAGAGAAAAAATATTTTTTTCTAAGTGAATCTAGTCAAACCAAAATATTGATTTAACCCGAATCAGATGATTTTTAGAGGCTCTATGGGTCTATATTTATAGGTGGAAAAGAGGCTTAGGGGTTAAAGGCTAGGCAATATGAGACTAAACGTAGACGTACAATTTTTTTTTGAGACAAACTCCGAAGCTCTCTATTATGCCGTCACAATGTTTACACGGACGAAAGATAAGCCCCCCGGTTGACCTAGCCAAACATGTCGGCCAGCGGATAGGGATAAACCGTGCTTCGCGAGCTTGTGAGCCTCGACATTCGAGCTCCTAGACTCATGGCTAATATTACAAGTATGGAAATTTGAACTATGGTCTATTATTTCATGTATGATCGCCCCATAGGCTGTAGGGTTGTTGTGATGGATATCCTCGACCACCACCTTCGCGTCCGACGCCACTTGGATCTTCTCCACATATAGATCATCCGCTAATGCCAGAGCTTCCCTGATCGCCATGCACTCCAGAGTAGCCGGGTCTGAAATGCCTGAGAAGACAACCGCCGAAGCTCCCAAAAAAGTGCCTGAAGAATCCCTGGAAATTGCAGCAACAGAACCGTAACTTCTTCCTCTCCCTACCGCCGCATCCACATTGATCTTCGTCACACCTGACGAAGGAGCTATCCATCCAGTTGGTCTTGGCTGTCGCGCACTAGTTTCCCTTGAGATCGTCGTTGCCAAGCATCGTAGTTCATTGACATACGATTGGGCGAAAGCATGGACTGAGAACGGACTCTGGTAGATCTGTTCGTGTATAGCTTTCCGGCGAGCACTCCATAACGCCCAAAGTGTGACAACGAAGGTGGTAAATTCATCCTGCGTTAGCGCCTCATGCATGGCGAAGAGCCATCTCTTTGCATCAGTTTCCTCGTTCCTGCTCAAGACATCAATGATATGTTCTGAAGACAGCGCCCAGGTGCTCCTCGAAACTGTGCAATGAAGCAATGCATGTCTCCACGTATCTTCTGCCCCACACAGGCAACATTCATCTGTCTCCGCCATATTCCTTCGCTTCAGTAAAGACTCGGTTGGTGTAGTGTTCTTGGCCAGTCTCCATAAGAATATTTTGAGTTTGGATGGGACGCTGATTCCCCAGAGCTTTGTCCATGATTGGCTGTCCGAGGCTGAATGAGAAGACCCTCCTTGCTCGTATAACCAGGATTCCCGGCTCCTCTTTATCTGCTGGATCATTCTGTAAGCTGAACGTACTGAGAAAATCCCCCGTCTGTCCTCGCTCCATTGCCCAGAAATCCTCAATCTGTCTAGTGCAGAGAGGAATCTTCAGAATTGCCTCCGCATCAATTGGAATGAAGATTGTGCGGACTAGATCTTCGTTCCAGGAGGCATTAGAATGGTTGATCAGATCCAAGACTTTTTGAGGTGGATGCACTGCAAGAGATGTGACTGGCCGCTTCATGTGAGGACGAGGGATCCAGTTATCTCGCCATATGTTAGTGCTTTCTCCATTGCCTATCCTCCTCACCAGTCCCTGGAACATTATGTCACGGCCATCAAGAATGGCCCTCCAAATCTGCGATGGGTGTGTTCCAAGAGTAGCATCAGATAAAGAGTTCTCTGGGAAGTAAACCCCTTTGAGAATTCGGGCGCTCAGAGAGTAGGGTTGCTGTAATATTCTCCATGCCTGCCTAGCCAACAGAGCAAGGTTGAAGATTTCCAGATCCTTGAAGCCAAGTCCTCCCAAATGTTTGGGCTTTGTCATTTCATCCCAAGCAACCCAACTAGGCTTACGCTTCCCTTGCTTGCTACCCCACCAAAACTGTCTGATCATCGAGGTTACACTTTCACATAAACCCCTTGGGAGGCGGAAACATGACATGGAGTAGACAGGTATTGCTTGCGCTACAGACTTAATGAGCACTTCCTTCCCCGCAGCAGATAACAATTTTTCCATCCAACCTCTTATTTTCTCCCAAACACGGTCTCTGAGATACCTGAAAGTTCCATTCTTAGCATGTCCAACATCAGTAGGCATGCCCAAGTACCTGTCACTTAAAGATTCATTTTGGACGTTCAAAGTGTTTTTGATATTATCCCTCATTCCCTGCGGGCATCCTCTGCTAAAGAAAATGGATGACTTTTCATTATTGATACGTTGTCCCAAAGCCATACAGTAGCGCTCCAACAGTTGTGATACTGCAACAGCCCCTTCAACACTCGATTTAAACAACAGCAGGCTGTCATCAGCAAAAAGGAGGTGGTTCACGGCTGGCGCCGTAGGAGCCACCTTGATTCCTTCAAGCTGAGACGACGAAGAACTGGATTTCGGTAGGCACGAGAGGCCCTCTGCTGCAATTAAAAAGAGATATGGGGATATCGGATCTCCCTGCCGAATACCTCTGGATGGATAAAAGGTGTCTAATCTTTCTCCATTGAAGAGCACTGAAAATGAAACTGATCGGACCATGTTCATAACAATATGTACCCAGGAAGGAGAGAAACCCAGCTTCAACATTATTGCTTGTACGTAGACGTACAATTAAAATAGAAGGGAACCGCGCGGGCTAAAAACTAATGGGCCGGCTGCACGCACGCGCGCACAGCTACTCTAATTTTTAAAAAAAATCGGCCAAAGTGAGAAAAAGGAAAAAAACAAAACTGGAAAAAAAAACTGCTGGGCTTGGCCCATAAGGAGGAAAGGAAAAAAAAGTGACGTAAGCTGCTACTAAGCTGCGCACGTGGGCCACACATAAACAAAGGTGCACGTGTAGTTTTCTTTTATTTTATAGAAACAGAAAAGAAAAACAAATAAACAAAAATAGAGAAAACGTTTATATAGCCATATTATATATCAAAATTTTCATAAAAAGATTCTCCATAAGGTGAAAAGTTTTCTACAGTCAAATAAAATGCTCACAGAGTCTAATAAATCAAACAGTGCTACTGTTGCAATAAAAACCAATAAGAATCATTTTAAAAATACCAAAATGATTTCAAATTTATTTCTCTCCAATTTTCTGGTGTAGGGAATCATGTTACCCTATTTTCTATATAATTTATTTTTGGAGAAAAATAATTTGAATAAAACCCAATAACTCAAATATTGAAAATGAGTTATAGAAAATTTCAGAAAACCTCCAACTCATATTTCCTATAATTTGAAGAAGTCATTTTATCTTCTCTCGGGAAAATCATTGAGTCGCATAAAGTTTCTGAATTTGAAATATCTTGAGAAAAAAAATCAAGAATCCTTTCAAAACCCTTTTACATTTAATAAATGGAAGAAGTCATATTATCTTCACTCCAGGGTTTTGTGTTGAAAAGAATTTGAATTCCCGGAGATCAAAATGCAAAGTGAAAGTTTTGGGAAAGTCATTTTATTCCCTCTCATTTAACTTTCAAAAGTTTCAAGTTTCACTCAATTTCACACAGCACATCAATCAAGCAATCAAAACTATCTATTTATCATAATATTCCAAAATTTAGAATTTTGGGATGTTACAAACCTACCACACTTAAAATGAATCCCGTCCTCGAGATTCGGAGAGGCTAGCAAGAAATATGTTAGGGTTTGGGGTCTTCTAGCAAATCCATTGATTGTATGATCTGGGGTGCTACCACACTTAGAAATATGGTTACAGTTCCTTCAAAACTCAAGTACTACATCCTTATTGCTGACAGGGTTGGTCTCCTCAAATCTTCAGGGTAACTCCTTCTCTGGGCTCTTTCGGTAGTGGCATAACCTTTGTCCTCAATTCGTGTATCCTTTCAACCTGGCAAGGTTCTTTTGAGACTGGTTCTTCCTAGCTGACAGGTCTGGCGCCAATACTTAAACAAATATCGATATCTCATGGTGGTCTTCCAACAATTTGATTGGGTCCCTGCATAAATGGGTCTGGGCTTCATCCTCACCATATATCCTACGGTTGGCAACATCATGCCGTGTACAAGGGAAAATTTCTATACCATTCTAAGATTTAAACAAAGTTTTGACATCGTCGTCTCTCTACTATAGGTAAGTCACTCAGATTTACCATCCCGTATAACAGAGGCGAATAATAAGAGTAAGTCGGTATGGTGATCAATCCATCCCGCACCCAAATCATTACCTTGTACATGGTTTAGTGAATCTCGAATTCTAACACTCGGTCATCCTCACAAGCATTGCAGAATTTCTCTTGTCGACGAACCAAGTTCAGATAAATCCATTTGTTCTGCAAGCCAAACAATCATCTATTGTTTCTTCCCAGCCCTCGGGTTTAGCGTAAACACCTATACGCTCGTCTGTTGACAAAGTCGTAACTTCTACCATGGGTTTTCCTTCAACAAGAGTGAGCTTGCTTTCTTGACAGGTCCTGGGGCCTTTGGGTTATGGCTCATCTCCAACTTGTCACTAGTAACACTTGGTCTCATCATCGGGTTGCCATTGATCATACTTCCGACATCCAACTTCCTTGGTTTTCGGAAATCCATCCAATTATCCCTTACTTCTCTTGGTTAAAAATTGAGTGTGATTACTCACACTCATCCTTGGGCCAACCATTCCAAGTATGACGTAACTAACCACTAGCTAGTGTATTCGGGTGACGGTGTTGGATTCTACCACACTTAAAATGAATCTCACCAGTTCCCTCAAAATCTCATTCTATGCATCGTGTCTTCACTCATCACTTATGTAGTAACAACTCATAAAATCCAAAATCAATGCCATGATGCTAACTTTACTCATTCTCAACTTGTTACCATCTACTGCATTTCCCTTGCATGCTTCAGCTCAACTACTTAGCACAAGTCTCCTCCTTGGGACAATCACTAGCAAAGTGCACTGCTTCACTTCAGCAGAACATATTACTACTGACAAGTCTCGTGGTTTCCCTTGTGATTATGTAGCCTCATTAGGTCCTCGGCTTATGGGTCCACTTCAGAACTTGTATATAATTAGCTCATCCTTGGAGTCATTATTGCTCCATACTCCAGCATTACCCGCTCTTTAAATCCAAGTGTACTTCTTTCCTTCATACTCTTGGGGTAAGTCTCATAAATGAACTCCAACTTATTTGTGCAAACTCTACTCCTTGGAGCAACACTTTCCTTTCTATTGGTCCAGGGTTCACTCGAAAAGTATCGTCCTAAACAGAATGCACTGGTTCATCCATAATCCATATTCTCCTCATATCAAATCTTTTATTACTTCCTGAACCACTATTCAATACTCAATTTCAAGGGTGCATCACTACAAATGCTACTATCCACATAGTCGGGTATGGTCAAACTTTCCTTCCATTTTTATTCACTTGTCCTAGCTAAGGATGCTTCAGTCCCACTGGAATTGTGCAATGTGATTTTTGAAATCATCAATCTCTTGCTTCATCCTATTGGCTGTGTGCTTCATCTCCATCATCTCTGCCTGCACCTTACTCAGGCATTCCTGGGTATAACGAAGTCTTGCTTCGAGTATTTCTCCAATCTGACGTATGGCCTCCATAGCAGCTTCACGAACAGAATCGAAGAATGTTGTTCGCGGTACTCGGGAGATGAAAAAGTATTGACCCATAGTCTTTGGGCAAACTCCTTTCACACGATGGAGGTGTACCTCCACGTACCAAAGTTCAACTCCATTCTCCATGAAGGGATAACCCTTGTAAACTGCATCTCCTTCTAGGTGAATATGCTTCATCATGTCCTTCAGGATCTTTGGGTAATCCTGAACACTAGTCAAGGTCATGATTGTTTCCGGGCCCTTGAGAAAAGACTCGTATAGGGTGGTCATCTGTAGGCATAAGACAGAAGGGGTTCTCAGGACAACATACGGACATCCTTGGGTAAAATGGGGTCGTTTGTCCGAGAAAGGGTTGGGGTCAGCTTCTCCATGGGTTCTAGGTTTTGTTCTGGGGATACATGCTCTTTCTCTTCTTCATCTTATTTGTTCCTATCAATTCTTCTATCTTTTGTGGATCAAACTCCACTTCTTCTGTCGGGAAGTCTCCCAGATACTCATGGCTTTCCTTCGTGCAATACTGTGAAAGATGTCCTTCTTCTCCACATGAATAGCAAGCACGGGAGAAAAATCTGTTTAGGCCTTCTCCATCAGGGTCGTCAATATCTTCCTCCATCGCGGATTCCCTTAAGGTTTCCTTGAGGACTTCTTTCATTGCTTCTTTCTTCTGCTGGATTGTTCATTGCACCATGGGGAAAATGTGGCACTGAGCAGGGTAGTGGGTAGTCCCTTCACACAAGAAACAAGTAATCTGCCTAGTTGGGCATTCTTCAGCTAGGTGACTTCCTTCACAATTAGGGCATTCATCATTGTGCTCCTTTTGGGTGTGTCCTATTTCTCCACAAATCCTGCAGACACAAGGTTTCTTCTCCGGTTTGTCACCACGCTCTCGGATGAGACGGGATTTTAACAGAGTCTTCTTGAATTCTTCCCAATTTTCTGCTCTATTACATCCTTGTATGGCTTGATGCATCTTCCACCATGTTGCAGCACTTTTTGTAAAGTACCGGAGAGCGTATTAAACCTCATACTTCCTTGCAACCACATTTTTCCTGAAGTGATCCTCCATGTTTTGTATACACAGCTCTGCCTCCGGTTAGGTCATCGTTCCTGAGAATACAAGTCTATCTTCATTCATCCTCTATTTGGTCCAAGGGTTTTGGGATGAGATTCGGGAGATGGAGAGATATACACTCAATACAAACAAAGGTTTTTGAAAAGACTGGTTTTATTTTGTGGTCATCTGAAAAACATCAAACAATTGACGGCTTACAAACATCGCATCTAACGTAAGTACATAACAGGGGTTTAGTCTTCTAAAGGTTAGTATCTCTTCAAAGTCGCCAACTCTTAAAATCTTCGGAGTATCCATTGTTGTAGCTTCAACACTTCCAATGAATGGTAAAAATCCTCTTTACTTCGAAGTGGTCCAAATGGGAAAAGGGTATTGTCTAGCTTTTTAAGGTAAGAGGGAAGATTTGACAAAACTCGGAAAAGAAGAACGTAAAGAATCTTTTTGAAAAGAGAGTTGTAGATAAATCCTTTCATATGGGCTTGCCAGTTTCTAGGGTCACGTCCTACAGTCAACATGTACTCTGATACCATCTTGTAGCGACCCGACCCGAATGGATCAAGTCTCTGTGCTTAAGTGTCATCCCTGGATCAGTATGCTGACACACACAGTACTCGAGGATTTATAACAGAGGTAAATCACATGTATAAAGTAGCGTAAATACTATTACCTCAATCAAACATAGCGGAAGCAACAAGGTTGTGGAGTTCCATCAACACCAACGGCAAAGTTGAGTGTAGACAGCGCAACCCTAACGTAACACTTACTCGTCGAATAATTTCTGCAACATGAGACGTTGTAGCCATGTAGGTCAGTACATTGAATGTACTGGCAATTTCACACTATACTGATAATGATAAACAAAGCCTACAACTACATGCATATTTGGCTGGTGGAGGCTGTAAGGTTAAAGTTTTTGCGTAAAGCCAGTTTTTCCCTACAAAGGAATACATTTTTATTTTAACTATCATGGTGGTTGTTGAACATTGAGAACATAGACATCCTCTCAATCCCAATTAATCATCATCATTAAAACCCAACAATATTAATTAAAGTAACATGATGAGATTCACATGATAATCCAAGTATTAGATACTCAAGACGTCCATAACCGGGGACATGGCTAATCATAATTAGTTTGTACACTCTACAGAGGTTTGTGCACTTTTCCCCACAAGACTCGATCTCCTCCGTTGGGATTCTCGCACTACATGTTGTTTGAGAAACGGATGACCGAGATATAGTCTTTCAGAAGCACTAGCACCTTACGAACGGGTGAACCGTACCAACCTACATCCCCTACATCTGCTAGTCCACCACTGTAAGAGTTTGCACGACTTAGTCAACTATGCTAGAGCCCATAATAGCTTATGGCTGCACACGGAAGTTTCTAGTATGAAAAATCTCATGATCCCTTTGAGCCTGGGTGGCGGTCCATAAAGAAAAACAGGCAATCGCTGGAATACGCAGGTGCCTAAATAGGCAATCGCTGGAATACCCGGATGCCTCAATCCACCCAGATATGTGTTAAAGTTGCCACCTTAAGTATACCATTAATTAACAATCTCACATCTGTCATGAATACTCTCAAACCCAATCCACATCTACGAGCATAGCATGGCAATATAAGCATAACGTAATAGTAACTTCCAAGGGTTTGAATGCAGGGCAATAGGTTCCTACCTCATCAACTACTTCCCGATACCCACATGTTATCAATCCTACTCATGCAATGTTTGAGGGTTGAAACTAATGCATAAAACTGGGTATGAAAAGGATATGATCAAAGTGTGAACTTGCCTTGTACTGACGATGTAGAAGATTCACACTCAGAACTCGTGATAGATCTATTCATCACACTCCGATCAATCTATCGTAAGCAAACAATAGTAATCACACATAAGCAATCAGAAAGCTTAGGTCAAGAGCTTCGATTTGCAAAAAGAATCAACTCAAACGGAGTTACGATTAAAAAGATATGATCAGAAGAAGTTTGAATATGAATTTAAACAAATTTCAAAATTTGAAAAGTTGTAAAAGTTTATATGATAGATTCACTGGATAGGTGGAGTTAAAACGAAACTGTGGGCGCTGGTTCATCTAATTTGGATGAACGGATAAAAAGTTATGGCTATTTAAAAAATCAGGGCCAAGCTATTTTAGGAAAAATAAATAACTATGGCTAAAAGAATTTAGATCTAATGTATAAATACATAGACTAATTTATAAATCTAATTATTCTACCGTATTAGTCTAGAAATAATAAGCTACGGGAGTATATAAATAAAAACGAAGAAAGATACTTTTATGAGAAAGGGAAAAGATGACTTCGGAGAGAGAAGACAACTTCCAGAATTTCTGCCGGAGAGAAGAAATATTTTTTTCTAAGTGAATCTAGTCAAACCAAAATATTGATTTAACCCGAATCAAATGATTTTTGGAGGCTCTATGGGTCTATATTTATAGATGGAAAAAAGGCTTAGGGGTTAAAGGCTAGGCAATGTGAGACTAAACGTAGACGTACAATTAAAATAGAAGGGAACCGCGCGGGCTAAAAACTAATGGACCGGCCGCACGCACGCGCGCACAGCTACTCTATTTTTTTTTAAATCGGCCGAAGTGGGAAAAAGGAAAAAAACAAAAACTGGAAAAAAAAACTGCTGGGCTTGGCCCATAAGGAGGAAAGGAAAAAAAAGTGACGTCCGCTGCTACTAAGCTGCGCACGTAGGCGACACATAAACAAAGGTGCACGTGCAGTTTTCTTTTATTTTATAGAAACGGAAAAGAAAAACAAAAAAACAAAAATAGAGAAAACTTTTATATAGGCATATTATATATCAAAGTTTTCATAAAAAATATTCTCCATAAGGTGAACATTTTTCTACAGTCAAATAATATGCTCACAAAGCCTAATAAATCAAACAGTGCTACTGTTGCAATAAAAACCAATAAGAATAATTTTTAAAATACCAAAATTATTTCAAATTTATTTCTCTCCAATTTTCTGGTATAGGGAATCATGTTACACTATTTTCTATATAATTTATTTTTGGACAAAAATAATTTGAATAAAACCCAATAACTCAAATATTGAAAATGAGTTATAGAAAATTTCAGAAAACCTTCAACTCATATTTCCTATAATTTGAAGAAGTCATTTTATCTTCTCTCGGGAAAATCATTGAGTCGCATAAAGTTTCTGAATTTGAAATATCTCGAGAAAAAAAATTAAGAATCCTTTCAAAACCCTTTTACATTTAATAAATGGAAGAAGTCATATTATCTTCACTCCAGGGTTTTGTGTTGAAAAGAATTTGAATTCCCTGAGATCAAAATGCAAAGTGAAAGTTTTGGGAAAGTCATTTTATTCCCTCTCATTTAACTTTCAAAAGTTTCAAGTTTCACTCAATTTCACACAGCACATCAATCAAGCAATCAAAACTATCTATTTATCATAATATTCCAAAATTTAGAATTTTGGGATGTTACACTAGTGGTGTCATGTGAACGTCGACTACATGACACTTCACCATTGTTTCGGACTAGAGGAAGGCATTGGGAAGTAATAAGTAGATGATGGGTTGCTAGAGTGACAGAAGCTTAAACTCTAGTTTATGCGTTGCTTCGTAAGGGGCTGATTTGGATCCGTATGTTTCGTCCTATGGTTAGGTTTACCTTAATACTTCTTTTGTAGTTGAGGATACTTGCAATAGAGGTTAATCATAAGTGGGATGCTTGTCCAAGTAAGGGCAGCACCCAAGCACCGGTCCACCAACATACCAAAATATCAAAGTAACGAACGCGAATCATATGAGCGTGATGAAAACTAGCTTGACGATAATTCTCATGTGTCCTCGGGAGTGCTTTCCTTTGTATAAGTGTTCGTCCAGGCTTGTCCTTTGCTAAAAAAAGGATTGGGCCATCTTGTTGCACCTTATTTAATTTTACTATTTGTTACTTGTTACCAATTACCTTATCACGAAACTATATGTTACCGATAATTTCAGTGCTTGTAGAGAATACCTTACTGAAACCGCCTAGCATTTCCTTCTGCTCCTCGTTGAGTTCGACACTCTTACTTATCGAAAGGACTACGATGGATCCCCTACACTTGTGGGTCA
Source organism: Secale cereale (assembly GCA_902687465.1). Classification (NCBI taxonomy): domain Eukaryota; kingdom Viridiplantae; phylum Streptophyta; class Magnoliopsida; order Poales; family Poaceae; genus Secale; species Secale cereale. Next base: position 774,118,329 of record LR738715.1, on the reverse strand, counting down.
TCAAACACAAACACCAAATAACTTTTATTTAGGTTTAACACTAATCCTGAAAGTACAGGGAGTGTGCAATGATGATCATATCAATATTGGAACTACTACCAACACACATCATCACCTCACCCTCAAATAGTCTCCCGTTATTCTGCAACTCCTGTTTCGAGTTACTAATCTTAGCAACCGAACAAGTACCAAATACCCAGGGGCTACTATGAATAATAGTAAGGTAGACACCAATAACATGTATATCAAATATACCTTTGTTCACTTTGCCATCCTTCTTATCCGCCAAATATTCGGGGAACTTCCGCTTCCAGTGACCATTTCCTTTGTAGTAGAAGCACTCATTTTCAGGCTTAGGTCCAGCTTTGGGCTTCTTCACGGGAGTGAAAACTTGCTTGCCATTCTTCTTGAAGTTCCCTTTCTTCCCCTTGCCCTTTTCTTGAAACTAGTGGTCTTGTTAACCATCAACAATTGATACTCTTTTCTTGATTTCTACCTTCGTTGATTTAAGTATCACGAAGAGCTCGGGAATCGTTTTCTTCATCCCTTACATATTATAGTTCATCACGAAGTTCTAGTAACTTGGTGATAGTGACTAGAGAACTCTGTCAATCACTATCTTATCTGGAAGATTAACTCCCACTTGATTCAAGCGATTGTAGTACTCAGACATTCTGAGCACATGCTCATTGGTTGAGCTATTCTCCTCCATCTTGTAGGCAAAGTACTTGTCAGAGGTCTCATACCTCTCGACATGAGCTTTAGTCTGAAATACCAATTTCAGCTCTTGGAACATCTCACATGCTCTGTGGCGTTCAAAACTTTTTTAAGTCCCGGTTCTAAGCCGTAAAGCATGGTGCACTAAACTATTAAGTAGACATCATATTGAGCTTTGCTAAACGTTCATAACGTTTGCATCTGCTCCTGCAATAGGTCTATCAGCTAGCGGTGTATTAAGGACATAATACTTCTGTGCAGCAATGAGGATAATCCTCAGATCACGGACCTAGTTCGCATCATTGCTACTAACATCTTTCAACTTAGATTTCTCTAGGAACATATAAAAAACATAGGGGAGCTATAACGCGAGCTATTGATCTACAACATAATTTGTAAATACTATCAGGACTAAGTTCATGATAAATTAAAGTTCAATTAAATTTTATTACTAAAGAACTCCCACTTAGATAGACATCCCTCAAGTCATCTAAATGATCACGTGATCCATATCAACTAAACCATGTCCGATCATCACGTGAGTGGAGTAGTTTTCAATGGTGAACATCTTATGTTGATCATATCTACTATATGATTCACGCTCAACCTTTTGGTCTCTAGTGTTTCGAGGCCATGTCTGTACATGCTAGGCTCGTCAAGTTTAACCCGAGTATTCTGCGTGTGCAAAACTGTCTTACACCCATTGTATTTGAACATAGAGCTTATCACACCCGATCATCATGTGGTGTCTCGACACGACGAACTGTCGCAACGGTGCATACTCAGGGAAAACACTTGTACCTTGAAATTTTAGTAAGAGATCATCTTATAATGCTACCGTCGTTCTAAGCAAAATAAGATGTATAAAAAGATAAACATCACATGCAATCAAAATATGTGACATGATATGGCCATCATCATCTTGTGCTTTTGATCTCCATCTCCAAAGCATCGCCATGATCTTCATCGTCACCGGCTTGACACCTTGATCTCCATCGTAGCGTCGTGGTCGTCTCGCCAACTATTTCTACTACTACCATCGCTAACTCATAGTGATAAAGTAAAGCAATTACATGGCTTTCGCAATTCATACAATAAAAGCGACAACCATAAGGCTCCTGCCGGTTGTCAATAATTTACAAAACATGATCATCTCATACAATAATGTATAACTCATCACGTCTTGACCATATCACATCGCAACATGCCCTGAAAAACAAGTTCGACGTCCTCTACTTTGTTGTTGCAAGTTTTACGTGGCTGCTACGGGATTCTAGCAAGAACTGTTCTTACCTACGCATCAAAACCACAACGATTTTTCGTCAAGTGTGCTATTTTAACCTTCAACAAGGAACGGGCGTAATCACACTTGATTCAACTAAAGTTGGAGAAACATACACCCACTAGCCACCTTTGTGCGAAACACGACGGTAGAACCAGTCTCATGAACGCGGTCATGTAATGTTAGTCTGGGATGCTTCATCCAACAATACCGCCGAATCAAAGTATGACATGCTAGTAAGCAGTATGACTATCATCGCCCACAACTCTTTGTGTTCTACTCGTGCATATCGTCTACGCATAGACCTGGCTCATGATGCCACTGTTGGGGAACATAGTATTTCAAAAAAAATCCTACGATCATGCAAGATCTATCTAGGAGAAGCATAGCAACGAGCGGGAGAGTGTGTCCACGTACCCTCGTAGACCAAAAGTGGAAGCGTTTAGTAACGCGGTTGATGTAGTCGAACGTCTTCGCGATCCAACCGATCCAAGCACCGAACGTACGACACCTCCGCGTTCAGCACACGTTTAGCTCGATGACGTCCCACGAACTCTTGATCCAGTTGAGTGTCGCGGGAGAGTTTTGTCAGCACGACGGCATGGTGACGGTGATGATGAAGTTACCAGCGCAGGGCTTCGCCTAAGCACTGCAATGATATGACCGAGGTGTGTAACTGTGGAGGTGGGCACCGCACACGGCTAAGAAATCAACTTGTGTGTCTATGGGGTGCCCCCTCCCCACGTATATAAAGGAGGGAGGGAGGAGGAGGCCGGCCCTTGGAGGGGTGGGCCAAAGGAGTAGGATTCCTACTCCTAGTAGGAGTAGGTTTCCTCCTTTCCTAGTCCAACTAGGAGAAGGGGGAAAGGAGGAGGAGGGGAGAAGGAAGGGAGAGGGGGCCCGCGCCCCAAACCCCTTGTCCAATTTGTACTAGGCTTGGGAGCGGCACGTCCTACCTCCTCGCTGCTGCCTCTCCTTCCCACTAAGGCCCATTAAGACCCATTGACTTCCCGGATGAATTCCCGTAACTTCCCGGTACTCCGAAAAATATCCGAATCACTCGGAACCTTTCCGGTGCCCGAATATAGTCTTCCAATATATGAATCTTTACCTCTCGATCATTTCGAGACTCCTCGTCATGTCCGTGATCTCATCCGGGACTCCGAATAAACTTTGTTCATCAAATCACATAACTCATAATACAGATCGTCATCGAACGTTAAGCGTGCGGACCCTACGGGTTCGAGAACTATGTAGAAATGACCGAGACACATCTCCGATCAATAACCAATAGCGGAACCTGGATACTCATATTGGCTCCTACATATTCTACGAAGATCTTTATCGGTCAAACCGCATAACAACATACGTTGTTCCCTTTGTTATCGGTATGTTACTTGCCCGAGATTCGACCGTCGGTATCATCATGCCTAGTTCAATCTCTCTCGTTACCGGCAAGTCTCTTTACTCGTTCTGTAATACATCATCTCGTGACTAACTCATTAGTCATTTGCTTGCAAGGCTTATTAGGATGTGTATTACCAAGAGGGCCCAAAGATACCTCTCGGACATTCGGAGTGACAAATCCTATTCTTGATCTATGCCAACACCACAAACACCTTCAGAAACACCCGTAGAGCATCTTTATAATCATCCAGTTATGTTGTGACGTTTGATAGCACACAAGGTGTTCTTCTGATATTCAGGAGTTTCATAATCTCATAGTCAGAGGAACATGTATAAGTCATGAAGAAAGCAATAGCAATAAAACTAAACGTTCATTATGCTAAGCTAACGGATGGGTCTTATCCATCACATCATTCTCTAATGATGTGATCCCGTTCATCAAATGACAACACATGTCTATGGTTAGGAAACATAACCATCTTTGATCAACGAGCTAGTAAAGTAGATGCAAACTAGGGACACTATGTTTTGTCTATGTATTCACGCGTACTAAGTTTTCGGTTAATACAATTCTAGCATGAATAATAAACATTTATCATGATATAAGGAAAAATAAATAACAACTTTATTATTGCCTCTAGGGCATATTTCCTTCAAAGAGTCCATCGAGCATTGCCTCGCGGACGCCAAGGCCCGGGCCGCCCTGCGGGAAGAGAAGATCGAGGCACGGTGGTCGGCGTTGATGACAAGCAGCGCCGTCAAACTCGACCTGCTCCGCACCAACGTCGACCTGCTTCGCACCAACGTCGCCGCGAAGAAGAGGAACACCGACATGGCTTTCCTGATGGGAGGGGCGGACATGCTCCGAAGCGAGGACCCACAGCTCAAGGCGTGGTACTTGGCGGAGCGCGGCCTCATCCTGAACCAGATGTTGTCGACGGCGCCACGAACTCCAACGCCGACGCCCACGCAGCCTACAGGCCCCAGCGATGATGCCTACGCGGCACCCAGCAGCACAGAAGCCGCGCCGACGCCGCCCAACACTGAAGCCACGCCGCCGCCCAGCCCTGAAGCCGCGCAGACGCCGCCCAGCCCTCGCACGCCGACTACCCCGACGCCCCGGAGGACGACATCACCGTTTGATGCGTTTGCCTACGTGCCCTGCCTTTTTGCGGACGAACTTTCCATTTTGATTGTCGAACTGTGGCAACGTGAGCGCCGATCTATGGCGCTGTGATCGCCAAACTTGTGGCGTTTTTTTTGAAGCGGGAATGGACAAGGTTTGAATTTGAGACGCCTTGGGGGCGGCACCTGGAGGCGTGGCTGGGGCCTAGATCGCCCGCAGGGCCTAAAATTCGTAGGGGGAAGCCCAAAACAGCGCCGGCCTATGCGCTGGGGGGGGGGGAACGAGTGGAGATGCTCTCAACGCAGCAAACGAAGGCTCAGATTTCGGGCTCATCTGAGCCCGAGCACCAAAACGCCTCATCCCTTCAGCCATGACATTTAAAGTGTTATAAACTTGCACCCTTACTTCAATGCCTTTGTTTGGACTAAAATAAAAATGTCGGACTTATCAACACTCACACTCTGACCGGATGCTACACAATATGTTGCCAGTATATTCTTCAACACAGTTGCACACTTTCACTCTTTCCATCAAACCTATTTCTTCGGCATGATTAAATAACACCATGATACCTTTCTATGCATAACAGAAACTTATCATTTCCGAATAAATATGGGGAGAGTGGATCGCCGTGTCGTAGCCCTCTACCAGGTTAAAGCTTCGGTCACACAAGAGTTTAAGCGGATACGGCATTCCACGAATATGGTGTTGAAACTGGGTTTTCGTTCTAATTGGGTTGAAATGGTCATGCAGTGCGTGTAACCTCGCGGAATTATGGGCCGGATATAGGTGTCTGGTTGACTGACTCTTTTTGTTCAGTCAGTGCTCTTGGTCCGAACATGCAGGGTGGAAGTGACGCCGATTTGGAGATGGTCTGAAAACCGAAAGGTTGGCGTCACGAGGTGGGCTCGGTCTGTCAGGATTGGGTTTGGATTCGGACCTGGTCACCCGGGCAGGGCACAGTTACTCACTTGAAAGGCAAGGAGCGTCACCGCTTTCGGGAAAGAATCAAACCACCCACCCCCGCCGCCGCAGAGTTTCGGGCGAACCGAGAGCGCATCCCGCGGGCGGACACGCCGTCGACGGCACGGCGGCCGCGCCCAGCGCCCGGCCAACCCTCGCCGCGGGCATCTGCTCGGTACCATTTCTCTCTCCGCCTCTCGTGCACGGCAACGATAGATCTTCCTGGAATTGCATCCGAGGCTACCCCGCGTCGCGTTCGATTCCATGGCGCCCCGCGCGCGCGCGCCCGGAGGCCGAACGGATCCGCGTCCCGGCTCTCGATCTATCACTGGTGGTGCGCCCCGTGGTCAGATTTTGCGGGTTGTGGTAGAGTTCCCCTAGCCGCCGCCGTTGACTGACTTTTGGGATGGTATACGTCGCTGCACGGCATGCTTGCTGCTTTGGTTCATGCTTGGCCCGCCTAGGCAGCCGAGGTTGCACGGAATTGGTAATGCTGGCTTTCTCAAGTGTCACTTCCAGGCCTTTAGATTCTAGCAATGTCTGCAATGAAGTTCCACTTCTTTTTCCATGAAAAGATAGTGCACCCTTCCACTCTTCCCTTTGGATTTTCCTGAATATGGGTGTATGGGGCCATGCTAACATTTTTGGTCTCGTCCAGAATAGGAAGATGAAATCTGTGCTGGACAGACTCATGCTACTGCCACGGTGAGATGACTATCCGTTGATGTTATTGCCATTCACATATATAATCACAGGAAAATGCAGTCTCTGCAGTTCCAGAAAAGGGTAGGATTCCTTAACTAGGCCTTCCCTACATGTTCCCTTAGCAGAAGAGAACAAGCTCACGTTGTGATACACTCAAGGGCACTGAAAAGAGCCATGTTCAGATTTGAATTACCTATTCCAGCAACCTTGTTGCCCTGGTCAAAATCCATTTGCTGCTTCCTTGGAACACTTGCTTGTCAGTAGTCAGTACCATAAGGTAAGAGCTAATGGTAGGAGCTATCAGGTACCTGGTCCAAGTAGCATAAGGTAAGCTCTATTAAACCCGGCCTGCGCGGGAAAGACAGCTCCCGCGGTATTTTTAGAAGGCAAGAATCCCCCCGAACGTGGCGCACGGCTGCTCAACCGCAGACAAGATTAATAAACCCAGACGGATAAACTAGTACTGCTAAATTGGAATTTATTAGTACTGCAAGTTCATCTTGAGATATTTAAATTTTCTGTTCTAGCGACGTTGTTGTTGGGGGTCAAAATCCATTTTCTGCTTATTTTGAACACTCGCTTCTCAGTAGCATAAGGTAAGCAGTAATGGTATAGCTATCAGGCACCCGTTCTCGGTATCATAATGTAAGCTCTAATAAAACTCGTTCTGCACGGGAAAGACAGTCCCGCGGTATTTTTAGAAGGCAAGAAACCCCAAGAACGCGGCACGTGACCGCTCATCCTCACGTGGGGAGCGGACGCTGCGCGTGCCAGTGAGGGGTATTTTTTTTATGCGAGACCCAGGCTTTGAACCTGGGTCGACCACCCCACTACAGGAGGCGTTACCACCGTGCTATCAACACGTTTGTTGATGTAAGCGCTAATGATAGGAGCTATCGAATAACCCGTTGTCCAAGTTATACCGTCACAAATACTAACTGCAATCGCACTGTGCAAAAATCTATGGGGAAATAATTCTAACCAAATATGGTAATGCAATATACATTATATGGCAGACAAAGAAAACAATCTAAGATAAAGAATGTAATGCTGAATTTCTACCATTCTTTATGATGTAGGACAACAAAGTTAGAAAATATAGATTAGCCAGTTTACTATATCAGGGATTAACTGTGATGAATTTCCATTGAGCCAGGCACTATTAGAGCTGCCTATTGCTTTCCTGAAGCTATCTCAGTTTTTTTCAAAACAGAGGCAAAAGATTTGCGTCATGGATTAATTAAGGAGAAGCTATCTCAGATTTCAGGGATTAACTATGATGAATTTCCATTATGCAGGCACTACTAGAGCTGCCTATTGCTTTTCTGAAGCTAACTCAGATTTCAGGGTTCTGCAAGGTTTAACGTTTGTTTGGCTGATCTCCTTGGCTCCTTGCTTATAACTCTGATAAGTTAGATGTCAATATTGCCCTCGTGGATGTGGCGTCGTTTCTTCTTCTTCATAAACACGATATGACTAATTTGTTGGGTGCCTATTGAAAGTGAATTAACCGAATCTGGATTCACATTTTTCAGGTAGGAAAGCGAGTCCTAAAATGGGCCACGCCCCGAGAAGGTTGGTCTCTGCCCTCTATGTAAAGCCACCATGGGTGACCGTTGAAGTGAGAATCGGTCAGAAGTGGAGACGAGCAAATGTTTTAAGGCAAGCCGATCGCAGGGGACTCTGTCTTGTGAGCATTAGAGGGCCGGCGCCCGAGTCTGATCCTATAATGGTACCGCTATCAACGATCCGGATACCTTCCGACCCTCCTGTTGCCAAGAAAAGACCAGACACTCGCCCTAATTTCCGGGTGAAGAAGCCCAGGGATGCTGGTGACGCCGCCGAAGGCGGTAGCGAGTAGGCCGCTGGCTGTTCATTGGCTGTGTGATAGCTTATGATTGATCTGTATGTAAGTTGGAAAAGAAGTATTTTTCTTCTTCGTGGACAGATGTTGTGATGTGTGATTCTGTATGAAACAAATTGTCTGAACGTAATACTGCAGTTCAGACTTGTTTTATTGTCAGAAAAATCAGAGGTTCAAGGCATCATGGTACTAATGATTTCTTTTTGACACCATGAAATGAGCTAGTCTCCCCTACCATCTATACAACGTGACAAGGGTACCAAAAGTACCAGGTTCAGTTGAGCACCAAAAGGGTTGGAAGACATACATTTGCTGACAGCAGAATATAGCCGTACCAACAGTGACCAAATGAAGGCTGATGCTGCGTTAGGCCAACTGTCCAAAAACTTATATTGGGTAGTATTTGTTCTGAACAACAGTTACAAATACAGCTGATACACAGTCTGCAACACGGATGCTCGCAGTTCCGAGCTTACGGCGCAAGCACAGATTCAGAAAAATCTACAATTCGGAAGTTGTGAAGCCGTAAATATATATATAAATAAACGAAGATAAACAAATACATACTCCTTCAATTCCAAAACATTGGTCGTGGTTTTAGTTCAAAGGAGTAAATAGGAACAGGAAGAGCAGGGGTGCCCCAGCTTCTGTCAATTTCAATTTTCAAAGACCCAGTACAAGACGACACAAGATCAGACACCGGGGATGAGTTGACTCATAGCCCACTTGAAATTCGAAACTTAGAAAGCAAATTGCACAGAGGCGAACTTCATCATCATCAATCAAAGAAAAAAAAAGGCAACTACTACATGGCAAGTCCATTGGCCAAATCTCCCTCCATATTGTGGACCCGTCAAAGAGTGCCGCAAGACAGAATATCAGGAAGCAATTGGCCGTTGTCTTCGGGCTTAATCCTATTGCGCCCCACCATTATCATCTGGAAATCCTGCCAGTGTGAAGAGCAATTAATTCGTAAACATTAGCACACTGAAGCTAAAGCTGAACACACAATTCAGACAAGGCACAAGGTTTGGAAGTGCATTTATCTTATTCTGTGAGAAGCATATTTCTAAACACTAAAAACTGAAATGAGAAAAGGTGCTTCTTGCAAATGAAATATACAGCAAGTAGCATCTGAGACAGTACGGATTGAAGAGGAAGTTCAACTAATACCTGCTTTTGCAAGATTGGGTGTGAACCATATGGGAGGGAACCACGTCCTCCAGGGTTCAGGATCAACCAAATTGGTTCTGGTATCATTTTCCAAGTCGTACACTCCTATGTCACGTGGATCATCTTTGCCGCTGAGTAATTCTTCTTGATCATCATGAGTAAAATATAGATGGTTTGCCATCAAGCCTGGATGATCCTTTACGCTAAAGCAAGATGTTGTGCTTTTCCCAGTAAACAATGCATATTCACCTATCCCTCTCATCTTGACACACTTCAGCTCAACAAAATCAACCTTGTACACTTCATAAGCAGTGACATACGTCTCACCATCTGGTTGTTCAGGATCCAGACTGTCCTCCTTAATGATTTGGAGGACATCTCCCCATGGCGCCTGAACAATGTAGCACTTCTGGACCATCCGAACTAGATTTGGTAAAATCCTTCTGTGGACGACAGATGGTCCGTTCAAATCAAACAAATCGATTGCGCCTGCCTCAGTCATTGCGTAGAAACAGCCATCATGGTGTATGCAATCTGCATAGAAACTATGCATTTCGAGCCAGCTCCAGTGAGCATCTCCCACTTTGGCGAACGAGAGCTGCGCGTACGGCTGATGGATGAGCATGACGGTGCATTCCCCTGCCGATGGATCGGACGACAAAGTTGCCTTCAGATAGACCAGATCTCCGTACCTATCCAAAGGGCATGCAAAGGGAGTATCCTCCACCCTCGGAAGCTCTCCGTCATAGAAAGATAGCTTGTACTTTTCAAGAACCCCGTCGTCGTTTACGATAGGTTTAACATGCTCCATGGTTGTCACAGGAGGGAGTGGAATCTTGTCACCGGTGATAGGGTTGAGAAGCATCAGGTCAGACTTCTCATCCATGGTGACTAGCCATCCATGTGATGAACCAATCCAGTTGCTGATGGGAGGTTCAGGGAGGGGCATGGAGTAGGCCTTCCGCTCGGAGAGACTGTACATGCCAAGAGCCTTCGCACCGGGGACCTCTATACAATAGAGTAAACAGGGGGTCTGCCGACTGGGGCAGACGCCGTTGCGGCGGACCGTGGAGTATGCCTTTTGCCAGAATGTGCAGACGGCGGCGGATCGGAGGAGGTCTGGGCACTCGAGCAACTGGAATATGCTGATCAGTATGTCAGCTGGTAACCCGGACCAATCTGTAGCCGGAGCTTCCATTGTGAATGGACAGAGACAAACACCACAGCTTTAGAGCAGGTCGACTGCAATCACACGGGCGGCCGGAGCTGCAAATCAACCACCCCTTCGTCCCCCGCGTCCCCTCCCTCGGACGAAAAGGGGGAAACCCGCGCCGCCGGAGAAGCCGCGGCTGGTCCGGGAAAGGTAACGGAGGGGATCGTCTCCCGCGCGCGGCCGTGGGCGGGATCCGGTGGTGGCGTGTGGCGATCTGCGGCGTTGGCGTTGGCGGCGGCGGTGGGCTCGCCCTGGTGGCGGGGGAGGTCAGGTCCGGCCCGCCCCGAGCTCGTGGAGCTGGTTCTTCGTTGCGCGAGGCCCTTCTATGGGGCTGTCCCAGGCTGGCCGGCGGCGCAGGGCTCCGGTGACCGGCGGTGATGGTGCTTGTGCTTGGATTTGGATTTCTTTTTTTCGAGTGAAGCTTGGATTTGGGCGAAATTTTTTTATACGAGACCAGTCTCATATAATGCAGGTGAGACCCGCCCTGATGGATGACACATGGCATTCACAAATCACAAAGCATCTAATTTCTTCCTCCTGATTTCAGGTGGGGGTGGGGTAGGTGCTTTGTGATTTGTGAATTGCCACGTGTCATCCATCAGGATGGATCTCACCTGCTAATCCGTGAGACCTGATCTCATAGAATTTTTTTTCGGATTTGGGTGGGGTGGCGGGGTTTCTGGTTGTGCCCTCGGCCGGAACTGGCCTCCGACAAACTAGGCCATATGGGCCGTCCCATGCGGGCCGGCCCGCAGACACGGAATTTTGGCCCGGTATATGCCCGAGACAATGCGCGATTAAAAGGGTCGGGCCGGCTTTCGACCCGCCATGGAACAAAGCCGACCTTCCCTTAAGGCCGGACATGGTGCGACCCAAGTCGGACGGCCTGCCGCGTCGGGTCATTAAACTTATTACTTTTTTTTCATATATTTTTTAGTTTTTTCTGTATTTTTGTTAATTTAACATTTTACTTTTTCTTAAAATTTTAGTTTTTTCTGAAATTTTAGAAAATAAAAGACTCGAAAGTCTGAAAAGGACCCGGGCTGCCTTTCTAACAAGCGTGCTGGGCCCATCCCCGTGGTCAGGCCTTCATGCCGGCACGACACAACCCTTTTAAAGCGGGGTTGTGTCATGCCGGCCCATGTGGCCATGTTGGCATAAGAGGCTTTGCTACCATGGCCGCTCGACATGTGTTGATGCTGTCCCGATGGGCCGAACAGGTGGCCTGCGGACGCCGGTGATCCCTGTTCCTGACCAACGCCATCAGTGAGGGGTTGGATCCAGTGAGGATCTGGCCCAGTGTCGAAGGTTTTTTATGCGGCCCGTCTTCTGCGTTACATGTCCGTATTTGCCATGTCTCCTAACTTTGGTGAAGAGTAGGCTTTGGAAGCCGGGGCGATGAGCCTGGTTGGTGACGTTGTGCGTTTGGCTTTACGGTGGGCAGCGGTGGTGTCTCCTCCTCCTAGCTATGTGGGTAGCAAGGGGAGGGGTGAAGGGTGAATCCGGTGTCGTCGTGGCTTCGGCGGTGCCGATCCCTTGGTCTAGATCTAAAGGCATTGCATGGTTGGTTGCGGGCCCCTCGCGTGTGGGTCAACAACTTTGAGTCTGCGGGTGGCAGTTATGTGGGTCAATCAATAACTCATAGATCTATCATAGGCAACAGTGGCACCTATAGCTGTCACTTCCCTCTAGAGACATTGCTATGTGTGTGTCCCTTCGCGATGAAGCCAAGTATAGTGATGATGGTAGGGCGTCCGGCACCAAAAGTGCTCTGCCGCAACCGCCCTTGGGGATGAACGAGCTTCGTTGATGGACGCCTCTGGTGGTGCTGAAGGAGGAGGTGGGAAAAGTGGGGTCGCAGGGGAGGGGGAATTCATGAGAGAATTTTACTTCTACATTAGAATAACCGAAGAATACGTTGTATCCATAACAAATTCAAAATAGAAAAAGCATGACAGATATCAAAGGACCTCGATTGAAATTTGCACCTTTTTCTCGAAGAGCATAAAAATGCGTGTCATACTATATTAGAAGAACGCGTAGAAGGTGCAAAATTGTGCAGATTGAAACACCGTAAAAAAAGGGGGCGCAAATCTAATGACTCTAACAAAAAAGAAAAGACAAGCGAAGCTCAAGAAAGGAATAAGCCAAAGGCTAGCCTAACATAAAAGAAATGCATTTGTGTGATTTCATAGATTTCACACAGGTAGACAACATTATTGATATGTTTTTTAACACATAATTTATGTGCTAAATCATCTTAACCCCTGCCATATCTAAGGGCATATCCCGTGAAAATGCACAGCTTTCTTAAAATATGAAAATAACATTTAAAAGGCACATATAAATTCTGACAAAATGGCGGCGTCCATGGCTCAAGAATCATCCTTCGCTTCCACGCCTGAAGTGCTGCCTATGCCGCCTTCATCTCCCACTGGCCGACACCATGACACCGACACACTAGTTGACATCCCTCTCATGGCGGTCATGGCTAACAATGCACGAGGGCCATGTTGGTGTCGATCCCATGGGCGTTGTGAGCTTCAAGCTAGACCCGGGCATGGACAGCCCGGCCCGACGACCCGGCCCGAGCCCGGCCCGAAAAACCCGGGCCGGGCCGGGCCGGGCTTACATCCGGGCCGGGCTCGGGCTTTGTTTTGCAGCCCGAAAGATAGTTCGGGCCGGGCTCGGGCTTCAATTTTTCGATATTTCGGGCCGGGCTTTCGGGCTTCGGGCCGGGCTTGCACGTGCGCGTACTAAAAACAGCATTCGGGCCGGGCTTTCGGGCTTCGGGCTTGATTTCGGGCCGGGCTCGGGCTCGAAGACAGGGAGTATTTCGGGCTTCGGGCCGGGCTCGGGCTTGAGAAATGAAGTTCGGGCTTTCACAAGCCCGGCCCGATACCCGGCCCGGCCCGACGTTTGCCCGGGTTTACTTCAAGCCCATCTCTCGCCCTTCCACATCTCTGTCACTCCATCGCTCTTCGTTGTTGCTATTTGTGGTAGGTGTTGATTTTTCCCCGAAGAGGAAGGGCTGAAATAGTATAGGAGTGATAGTATTTTCCTCAGTTAAGAACCTAGGTTTATCAAACCAGCAGGAAACACCACACACACAAGTGTCAAATAGTATATGCACACACACAAAAAATTGCTTGCACCCCAACAAGGCAAGGAGGCGTCAACCACCTTCTTGTGAAAAAACTTCATATATGCGACCGACCTACTCAGCACTTGCCATACTCATAAGGCCACCACAAACTTACGAAATGCCTTCGACTCCATCTCCTGGGAGGCACTCCTAAAAATCCTGCTCCATAACGGCTTCTCTCTCTCCTTTTTCCACCGGATTAAGGCCCTGTTTGTTTGGGCTTTTGCTGCTTTTTCACTTTGACCAAAAAGCCACAAAAGCTCCTAAATAGGTGCTTTTAGAACTTTTACAGCCTTTGATGAATCAATATAAAAATATTGAGCTCCAAAAGCCGTAAAAGCTCCAAAAGCACCTATTTAGGAGCTTTTATGGCTTTTTGCCCAAAATGGAAAAGCTGCAAAAGCATAAGCAAAAGCCCAAACAAACAGGGCCTAATGATATCCTGGATACTGGGAAAACTATAGTCCTTCTCAATGGTGTTTCAGGACCTTGGATAAGATGCATAAACGGTCTCAGAGAAGGCGACCCCCCTGCCATCTTATCTTTTCATTGTTGTTGCCGACCAGCTCAATGTATGGTGGAATAAGCGTTCATACCTCAAATCTTCTTTCAAACACTGCTACAAAATCTCCGCTCACTCTACAATACGTGAACGATACACTCATAATTGCCACACTCACCCTAAAGCATTCCTTGATGACTTTGCCCTCGGAACTGTCCTCTCAATCAACTTTGATAAAATCGCATATCTTCCGATCCACTCAGAACATGCATTGACCTTGCTAATTACCACGGGCATGACATGCTCACAGGAAGCCTTTCCTCTACTATACTTAAGTTTGCCTATGTTGCCCAAAAAACACACTCGTCTCTTCGGTTCTCGATGCTCTAGTGATCTATTTTATGCCTGCTTTTCAACTTCCCAAAAAGGTTTTCAAAACTTATGCTTTGCACAAGCATTTTTTTGGTCTAACGGGGAAACTTGCACGGGGGCAAAATGTCTTATTGTATGAAAAATGTTTGCAAGAAAAAGAACCATCATGGCTAGGCATAAAAAACCTTAGACGTCCAAAAAACTACCTTCCAATGAAAGTTGCATCCACACTTTTACAACAACCTACCACCATACTCGATAAATATTGCAGATAAATTTTCAACCCATCCTTCCTTTGGAAGACTGTCAAACAACAACTATCCACCTCACTTGACATTAGATTCGTTATTACAAATAATGGCTTTTCAACCTTTTTTTAGCTAGACGCTCGGTTGCTAAACATGCCACTACAGAAAGCCTTCCCACACCTTTTTTCACACTCCACAAATGGAAGGTTCTAGTAGCTACTATTTGGCAATTTTGGCTTGCTAACTAATCTTCGGAACTATCTTACTTTTTTGCTGCTTCTTATGAGTTGGCTATTATGTTGTGTCTTATGGATGATTTCCAATCTCGCTAGCTGAATGACAAGCAGTCTCTCATGCATGGACTTCCAAAGCTCAGAAGGTTCATCTGTGCATGAAAGGAATGAAACAAATTCCATAGAAAAAATAGGAAAATGCCTTTCGCCTAGAATGATATCACCCATGAGTTTCACGTCCACACCAATTATGATTACATTTGGTCATCTAAAGTTCCTGTCAAGGTCAAGATCTTTGGATGACTACTTTTCAGGGACATGCTCAACTCCAAGAAAAATCTGCAACACAAGCACACCATCAACTCTTCTGCCTGCCCTAGATGCGATGCCCTTGTGAAGATGATGCCCACATTTCTCTTCACCGTCCAATGCCGCTCTGGTGCAGATTCACATGGGGATCACGACACCTATCTCCGTCGACCGTCTTTGGGATACTGCATTGCCTCCTGGCTTTGACCCCAACATCTGGCCTTCTGTTGCACTGACCATCCTCTAGAAAATATGGGACTCACTCAATACTCCCATCTTTCGCGACGAGCAACATCTACCAAGGATCATAATCAAAAATATTGTTTTTGTTTTCTCCCTCTAGATTTTTAGGTTCAAAGACATTGTGTCAGGTGATGCTGCCAGGTCTCGCAACTTTACCTCTCCTCTCGACTTGATCCTCTCTTGTAATATAACAACAATGTCGTTTGGTGATGATAATTCAGGTAGGGAAGCTCCGCCCCCGGAGACAATTCGAAATAAAAACGATTTCACTGTTGCCAGAGCTAACAAAGGCAATCCCCAAAATTTATTCCGCAAGAACCATCCAAAAAACCCTACACATGTAGTTGGGTTCTTCCGACCAGTTTCCTCTATGTGAACTCTCTCACATGGGTGTTTTGCATATCACACTTCACAGTAAGTATTCATCGACCATCAGAGAACTAGAAGGTGCAATGTACCGAATGGCGAATGCTACATTGCTACTACACCATCGGATATGAAAGGCAGTCCCCTCTGTTTCAAAATAATTGATGCTCTAGGATTTTCTCAAGTCAAACTTTATTAAGGTTGACATAGTCTATAGAAAACCCACAAAGATCTACGGTATCAAATGTATATACATATATATAATATGAAAATTCATTTCATAATGAATCTAATAAAGTATATTTGGTTATGTAGACGTCGATATATTTTTGTACAAACTTGGTCAAATTTAATGAAGTTTGAATTACGGCAATCCTAAAACTTCAATTATTTAAAAACAGAAGGAGTGTATAGTTTTAAACCCAAATATGGCAATATACACAACACAACTAAAACGCGCAAAAATGCATCAGAAAATAGTAGGCAATGGCTGGGTTGTAGCAGGATGGGGAGGCAAGGCGAGAGTTCCAAGTTCACCGTCATGAAGAATGCACCCCTTGCGCCAGTAGTCCGAGGAGAGCTCCCTATGCCATGTCACGAGCCTCCAACCAACCCATCTGAGTTTCACCATCTCCACCTTGGTCGGATCAACATCGGAGTCATGGAGCACGTCGCCATCAGGACCAGGGGCGCTGCTTCTGATGACGCGGTGGAAATCTTCCATCTCGATGCATGTGATCGTCAAACCATCGTCGGTGCAGTCGACGTCGCGTATCGACAGTCACTACTGGAAAACGGTCCTACGCCGACAGCCAAAACAATGCCGACGGCGGCCGTCGGCCTACTTTGAGCTATGCCGACAGCCACGCCACGGTCGTCGGCTTAGACTGGCCGTCGGGCTAGACGGAGCTACGCCGACAGCTGCCATCAGCATATATCAGCCGTCGGCGTATCTGCGTACACGCCGACAGCAGCCGTCGGCATATACAAGCCGTCGACATACTTGTGGGCCCGGCGACTGATGGGCCTCTAACCCCTCGTTGGTTACCCCAAGTGGAAGGTGTAAGATGCAGTGTTGTGGAAGTTTTTCCCTTAGCAAAGATGCCAAGGATCGAATCCCCAGAGACTCCTAGGTTCAACAAGTAGGTGTCAACTGCTAACGGCGCCAGATATTAGCAATCAACGTGGACCTGCACACAGATACAAATAACTTTGCTCCCAACGAGTACAGAGAGGTTGTCAATCCCTCCGGCCTTGTAGTTCACAATGGATTAAACGCAAATGATAGTAGTGATAGATAATGTTTGTAATAGTAAATAATAGCGAAAAGTAAATAGCGGATGTGATCAATGATGGTAATATGGACCGGAGTCTCATGATGTTCACTAGTGATGTCTCTCTCCCAAAAGACGATAAAACAACTATGTGAGGTAAACGAATTACAGCTGGGCAATTGACAGGACCACGAACGCAAACCAATGCTGACTACATTGCAAGAAAGGTTGAGGTTCAAAGCATGGGCGGTACGCCAAAGTAAGTAGACCGAAATCCATCAATATCTACTACTAATCATCCACCTTGAGATATCTATCCAGAACATCTCGCTGGTATTAAGTTGCGAGTCCCACCCATAGTGTAAACTCAAAGCAACAGACAACTGCATTAAAATAACTTTGCGTAAAGTAAACAATCCTTGCACCCGCGGGCACAAGCATCGTTGTTTTCCTTCTTGTGGCAACATCACATCCCCTAGACTCATGTTTCTGTCACTCAAGCTAGTCATCGAGGGGCATGAACCCACAATCAAGCATAACGTTCCCTCTTGGAGTCACTACGTATTACTTGGCCAAAGCAATAAATAACAACGGAGAACATGCAAGAATTACTTATGAACATAAATATAAAAGAGGTAGATCAAATATATTACTCAAGAACAATCTGAACATAATCTCATAATCCATCGGATCCCAGCAAACTCATCATAGCAACAACATAAGGATTACATATGTGCCTCGATCATGTAGGGCAGCTCACGAGGACTAATTAGTGAAGCACAAGAACGGGAGGAGAACATCACATAGCTACTGGTCATGGACTCATGGTCCAAGGGAGACTACTCACAACTCATCCGGGAGGCGTCCATGGTGGTGGAGAGGCTCCCGATGGTGATCCTCCCCTCCGGCAGGGTGCCGGGAAGAGTTCTCCTGGTGCTCCCGATCTTGGAAGCGGCGGCGGCGGCGGAACAGAGATGAGATCGCAAAAAAGAGTTCCCGTCCCGAGGGTTTCGAAGGACGCTCTAAATATATGCCGAAGGGGGGGGACCAGACGGGGCTCGGGGGGCCCAGGCGCCCCCCCGGCGCGGCCCAGGGGGGGGGGAGCGCCGCCAGGGCGCCTGGAGCCCTGGTGGCCCCCCCGGCTGTCCTTCGGGCGCAAGGTAGGTTCTGGAACGCTGATTTTTTATATAATTTTTCTGGATTTTTCCTGGCAGTTCTCGTAACGTGAAAACCTGAAATACAAAAACAGCCGAAAACAGAAACTGGCACTGGGGTGCACTGGATTAGTAGGTTAGTCCAAATATGATCAAAAGTGTATGGACGTGTATAAATATCATAGCAATATCACCCAAAAGTGGCATGGAGCAAGCAGAAATTATAGATACGTTTTGGACGTATCAACATCCCCAAGCTTAATTCCTGCTCGTCCTCGAGTAGGTAAATGATAACAAGAATAATTTCTGTGGTGACATGCTATTAACCATATAGGACTTATTCATAGTCATATGACAAAAGCTTACTGAGACAATGATTCTATAGTAATTAAGTTGCCTCATGAGAAAATCACAAATGACTGAAAGTTTTACAATATGACATTGAAGCATCAAATAGATTTGCAATGAACATGATGTGCAAATATGATAAAGTGATATCTAGCTTGCCCCCTTTAGTGAAGCAAAACATTAATGCAGGGGCACCTTCAAGGTTTAAGTGATGACTAGATACAATGATTTCAAAATAAACGATATCACAATCATGCAAAAGACAATGCTACTTTGGAACAATGCACATTACACTCATAATGACAATCATGCTCTCAGTAGTTGGTGCTTGAAGGAAGAAGGTGGAGACTCGAAAAGTAAAAGAATGGTTATGTGCTAGAGCTTTTTATTTTGAAAACATAGAAGCAATTTTGTCAACGGTAGTAGTACTTCCTATGTGTCATGCATAAGACATCCTATAAGTTGCAAGCCTCATGCATCGAGTACCAATAGTGCTCGCACCTTGTCCTAATTAGCTCGGATTTCCATGGGTTATCATTGCATTACATATGTTTCAACCAAGTGTCACAAAGGGGTACCTCTATGCCACCTGTACAAAGGTCCAAGGAGATAAATCGCATTTGATTTCTCGTTTTTGATAGATCTCAACTTGAGGACATCCATACCGGGACAACATAGAAAATAGATGATGGACTCCTCTTTAGTGCATCAGCATATTCTCATAAGAGATTGAGGATTAATGTCCAAGCTAAAACTTCCACCATGATACATGGCTTTGGTTGGCGGCCCAATGTTCTTCTCTAACAATATGCATACTCATTCAACCCATGGCAAATCACCCTTACTTCAGACAAGACGAACATGCATAGCAACTCACATGATATTCAACAAAAGTGTGACAGTTGATGGCGTCCCCAGAAACATGGTTACCCCTCAGCAAGCAACTTATAAGAAATAAGATACATAGGCAACATATTCTTTACCACAATAGTTTTTAAGCTACTTTCCCATGAGCTATGTATTGCAAAGTTAGTCTGCTTAGTACAGGTGGAGGTTAGCAAAAGACTGGGAGCGACCAACTAAGAGAGCAATGACGGTCATAATCATGCAGAGGGACAAAGCAATATTAAATCAGGCATGGAAGTTATATCGCTACTCGGAAATAAAAGATCATCAAGGCTTGACAGACTTTCTTTACAGTCTTAAATATGCGTGAGCATACGCCAAGTCAATCAAAATAAATTCTCAAAGGAAGATATTGCTAAACCATACCACATCATAGGCAAACAAATCAAGTTGGTACTCCAATAACTCATTGGGAATCCCCCAGCTATTTGAGACTAACCATAAGAAACCTGAACTACTGAGCACCATTATGCACGTAGCATCTTTATCATAGACATATCAACCAATGCAACGGAAGCAAACTCTCTTAATTAGATAAGCATGATAATTGAAGAGAGTTCAAGCAACCAACTAAACAAAAGCTCTTTGAAAAGATAAGCATGAATACTAAGAGCAGAGCATGATAGTAGCTATTTAAAAGACGAAGAACACACACAGCAAAGATAGACATGAAAATTCTATGTTATGTTCTAGGTAGAAGTGGAGCGTGTTTCTCTCCCACATAAAGAAAGCAGAGTTCCGACTCATTATGAAAAGCTAAAGAAAACTAAAAGCAAGACGCTCCAAGCATAGCACATAACACATGAAGTGATAAAAATATAGTGGAACGAAAGACGAACTAATAATGTTGATGGAGAAGGGGATGCACGGGGGCATCCCCAAGCTTATACGCTTGAGTCTCCTTGAATATTTCTTGGGGGTGCACGGGGGCATCCCCAAGCTTGAGCGCTTGACACTCCTGAATCTTTTTATCATCTTCCCTCGCACACTTGAAAACTCCCTTCATACATAACTCATTATAATCTGATTAGCGAGGTTAGTACCCTTAATAAAATAATTGCACCTTGATGGAAATAAAGATATTCTTGAAGTTCTACTGTTTCTCAAGATTGCCAAAAGGTTTTTTGCAAAGAAAAAGCAAGCTCTTGGTTTGCAAAATGAAGGAAAGGCAAAACATGACAGAATCTGTGAAAAACAGAACAGCATGTAGTAATTGATTTGTTCGGGGCACTTCTGCAACTCAAATCAAAAAACTCAGAAAAGATGCACGAAAGACAATTATATAGAGAACGCTGTCGAAAATATTCAGACCAAAAAGATGATCTAGTGATTTTATACGAATTTTTCTATCCAAGGACAGAATCTGTTTCCTGGACAGCACCTCACAACTTTTGAACTTTCTAGCAATCAAAGGCTATACTTGGCACAAATATGAAAAGCAAAGATACAATGATGATGCTACTGTAGTAAACAACATCAATACACAACAAAAGCAAAATATAAAAATTTATTCATGTGGGCTGCCTCCCAAAAGCGCTTTCTTTTATGCCTTTAAGCTAGGCATAATGCATATAGATCAAGTTTTATCAAGAGTAAAAGAATAGCTAGCCCGTACAACGGACTCAAAAGGTAACTTGATCTTCTTTCGAGCGAAGTGTTCCATCCCTTTCTTGAGAGGAAACTGAAATTTTATATTACCCTCTTTCATGCCAATGATAGCACCAACGCTGCGTAAAAAGGGACGTCCCAAAATAATTGGACATGAAGGATCAGATTCAATATCCATAATAGTAAAATCAACGGGAACATAATTATCATTGACAACGATAAGAACATCGTCGATCCTCCCCAAAGGTTTCTTTATGGAAGAATCAACGAGACGAACACCAAAAGAACAAGAATCATAAGGTTTCAATTAAAGCATATCATATATTCTTTTGGGCATAACAGAGGTACTAGCTCCAACATCACATAATGCATAGCAAGAGAAGTCATTCAATTTAATTTTTATCATAGGATCCCAACCATCTTCTAGCTTTCTAGGTATGGGGGCTTCTACTCTAAGTTTCTCCTCCCTAGCTTTGATGAGAGCATTAGTGATATGCTCTGTAAAGGCAAGGTTAAGCGTGCTAGTGCGGGGATCTCTAGACATCTTGTGAAGGAAATCAATAACTTCGGTAAGAGTGCAATTATCAAAATCAAGGTCACGAGCATCAAGTAAAGTGGTAGTGGTGTCCTTTAGGTTCACTTGTTTGGTAGTTTCTATAGTCATAGCATCACCATTAATAGGTCCATTGGGACCAGGAGTACATTGGGTGCTAAGAGTTTGGATATCCTCAACAACTTGGATAGTAGCAATAGTGTGGTGGGTAGGAAGGCTCTTAATTCTATCTTCTTCCTCCCTTTCTCTAGCCCATCTCTCTTTAAGTTTAGCCATCATCCTAATATTTTCATTAATTTGCACTTGAATAGCATTTATAGGAGTGACTTCCCTCTCCTCAAGAGGAGAAGTTTTAATTTTTAGCAATTTTACCTCATTGGCTAAATGGTCTACTTTAAAAGAAAGATCATCTAGTTTATGTAGTTTTTCTTCTACACTCTTATTAAAGGCTTTTTGGGTAGTGATGAAATCTTTAAGCATAATCTCTAGTTCAGTAGTGGAGTTCTTGGTGCTAGGATAAGCATTGTTGTTCCCATAAGAATTAGAGGGGAACGGTCTAGGATTGCTACCAAAATTACTCCTATAAGCATTGTTGTTAAAATTGTTTCTAGAGATAAAGTTCACATCTACTTGTTCTTGAGCAATCAAAGAATTTAAAGGAACATCACGAGGATCAACAGAAGATTGCTTCGAAAGTAGAGACATGATCAAGTCAACTTTTTCATTTAAGGAGGAAATCTCCTCGACAGAGTTTACCTTCCTACCTGTTGGAGCGCGTTCGGTGTGCCATTGGGAATAGTTGGTCATCATCTCATCGAGAAGCTTCGTGGCAGCACCAAGTGTAGTTGACATAAAAGTTCCTCCCGCGGCCGAATCTAACAAGTTCCGCGAGGTGAAGTTCAAGCCTGCATAAAAAGTTTGGATAACCATCCAAGTAGTCAAACCATGAGTAGGGCAGTTCTTGATAAGAGATTTCATACGTTCCCAAGCTTGGGCAACATGTCCATTATACAATTGTTTAAAATTCATTATGTTACTTCTAAGTTGGATAATTTTAGCAGGTGGATAGTATTTTCCGATAAAAGCATCTTTGCACTTGTCCCATGAATCTATGCTATTTCTAGGCAAAGACTGAAACCATATTTTAGCTCCTCCTCTCAAGGAGAAAGGAAAAAGCTTAAGCTTAACAATATTGCCATCTATTTCTTGGTACTTTTGAATATCACAATGTTCAACAAAGTTGTTCAAGTGTAAAGCAGCATCATCGCCAGCACCGGAGAATTGATCTTTCATGACTAAGTTCAGTAAAGCAGGTTTAATTTCATATGAAGGTGCTGAAGTGGCAGGTGTAGTGATAGGTGTGCTGATAAAGTCATCGTTGTTGTGACTAGTCAAGTCACACAACTTGGTGTTCTCGGTGGAACCCATAGTAGCAAGCAAGCAAGATAACTATTTTTGTGATTTTCGATAAAAGGTACTAAAGCAAAAACTGAAAGGTAAACTAATAAGACTAAAAAGCAAAGGTAAAAGATAGCATGCAACTCCCCTATCCTGAAGAGTGGAGTTCCCGGCAACGGCGCCAGAAAAACTCCTTGATGGGCCTCTAACCCCTCGTTGGTTACCCCAAGTGGAAGGTGTAAGATGCAGTGTTGTGGAAGTTTTTCCCTTAGCAAAGATGCCAAGGATCGAATCCCCTGAGACTCCTAGGTTCAACAAGTAGATGTCAACTGCTAACGGCGCCAGATATTAGCAATCAACGTGGACCTGCACACAGATACAAATAACTTTGCTCCCAACGAGTACAGAGAGGTTGTCAATCCCTCCGGCCTTGTAGTTCACAAAGGATTAAACGCAAATGATAGTAGTGACAGATAATGTTTGCAATAGTAAATAATAGCGAATAGTAAATAGCGGATGTGATCAATGATGGTAATATGGACCGGAGTCTCATGATGTTCAATAGTGATGTCTCTCTCCCAAAAGACGATAAAACAGCTATGTGAGGTAAACGAATTACAGCTGGGCAATTGACAGGACCACGAACACAAACCAATGCTGACTACATTGCAAGAAAGGTTGAGGTTCAAAGCATGGGCGGCACGCCAAAGTAAGTAGACCGAAATCCATCAATATCTACTACTAATCATCCACCTTGAGATATCTATCCAGAACATCTCGCTGGTATTAAGTTGCGAGTCCCACCCATAGTGTAAACTCAAAGCAACAGACAACTGCATTAAAAGAACTTTGCGTAAAGTAAACAATCCTTGCACCCGCGGGCACAAGCACCGTTGTTTTCCCCCTTGTGGCAACAGCACATCCCCTAGACTCATGTTTCTGTCACTCAAGCTAGTCATCGAGGGGCATGAACCCACAATCAAGCATAACGTTCCCTCTTGGAGTCACTACGTATTACTTGGCCAACGCAATAAATAACAATGGAGAACATGCAAGAATTACTTATGAACATAAATATAAAAGAGGTAGATCAAATATATTACTCAAGAACAATCTGAACATAATCTCATAATCCATCGGATCCTAGCAAACTCATCATAGCAACAACATAAGGATTACATATGTGCCTCGATCATGTAGGGCAGCTCACGAGGACTAATTAGTGAAGCACAAGAACGGGAGGAGAACATCACATAGCTACTGGTCATGGACTCATGGTCCAAGGGAGACTACTCACAACTCATCCGGGAGGCGTCCATGGTGGTGGAGAGGCTCCCGATGGTGCTCCTCCCCTCCGGCAGGGTGCCAGGAAGAGTTCTCCTGGTGCTCCCGATCTTGGAAGCGGTGGCGGCGGCGGAACAGAGATGAGATCGCGAAAAAGAGTTCCCGTCCCGAGGGTTTCGAAGGACGCTCTAAATATATGCCGAAGGGGGGCACCAGACGGGGCTCGGGGGGCCCAGGCGCCCCCCCCGGCGCGGCCCAGGG
>LR738715.1:774008137-774082926 GCA_902687465.1 Secale cereale | reverse complement strand
CTATGTGCTGACCTATCGCAACTAGGTGGAAGAGTCCACTAGTCAAAGCTCGTCTGGCGAAAGTCAAAGGGCTCGATCTCCTGGACAAACGGGCTCGGGTTTAGTGTTGGCATGCGTAGACGACCGTCTTGGGGTTCGGGCAGCGCCGCCGAAACTTGGATTAAGGGAACCGTGTGGGTCGGATCGAACGGGGGGGGGGGTCTATTGGTGGGTTGGGTCCAGACCTGTTTGGGGATGTTCCTATGTGCTGACCTATTGCAACCAGGTGGAAAAGTCAACTATTTAAAGCCCGCCCAACGAAAGTCAAAGGCGTAGATCATCGGGTCAACGGTGCTAGAATTAGTCCGCTCGGTGGGGCTTCCGGGTGTAGCTAAGCCACTGAAACATCGCACGGGTTCTTCTAGTTGCGGTATTTCACCCCCCAAAAAAGGTATATACATGTATCCGCTCTCTTGCGTTAATATTTTTCAAGAAGTCAAAATCCAACACCTGAGAACTAACTCACAAAATCTTTCTGTTCCTTCTTCTTCCGGCAGCTCTTGAAGCTAAGCATGATAGTATTTGTCAAATAAATCCGGATGAATAGAGATGTTTGGATGTGAGAATTAGGCACCAACGATACTATTTGTTCAAATAAAACAAGAATTATTCAGATCTAACAAAATCACTAATGACATAACTAGAGTAAGTAATAATAATATGTAAAAAAAGCACCATCTCGTTTGACCATGGCCGGTACGTGATGCGTATCTTCGCTGAAGAAATTCCAAATTCGAGGGTATTATTTTTCTCAAAAAGAAGCTACAACTTAATCAGGCACAGAAGATAGAGCTTAATGTGACCGGACAACGCTCTTACAAAATCCAGGGAAATTGTAGGATGACAAGGCGATGCATAGGGTCGGCACACAGGTCAAAGAACCGCACATGCATGTTTCTCTGTACACTCGTGATGGCGAGTTTAGATAGTATTTTGCACATGTTTTCTCGCAAAAAATGTATTTTGCAGATGTTTAATGCGTCACCAGAGAAGTATATACGATGCTAAAAAAAAGTCCTCGCAAAAAAAAAACCCTATGCCCACATCGCCTCGGCCGCTCGTGCCTTATCCGCATCTCCCCGACCGCTCGTGCCCACATCGCCCCTTCCGCTCGAGGCTGCTCGATCCATCCCGCCGCCGCCGCCGCCCCCTTCTGTGCCGGCGCCGCCCCGCCCTGCACCGCGCGCCCCCGTCCGCGCCTTGCAGCGCGCGCCCCCGTCCCCGCCCTGCACCGTGCGCGTGCCCCCGTCCTCGCTCCGCTCCGCCGCCGTACTTCCCCGCCCGGCACCGCCGCCGACCGAGCTCTCCCGCCGCGAGGTACTAATCCAAACCCATGTTCTCTGTCTCCTTTCCCACTATGTCACGGGTAGCCTAATCCTCCAGTCTGAATCACACCGACGCTCTACGGCGGTGCCCCCGCATTGCCCCGATCCATGACCCTCCAATCCGGAGGGACATGTCTGCCTCTTCAACCCCCTCGACCTCCTCCCATCGGTGTGCGCCGTGGCGGGGATCCATCTCCTCCGCTGTGACCACACCATGCTCACCGGTTGAATAGAAAGTGGTTATATGGCTACTACTGGGTGGGATATGAATGGTTTATTCATGTTAGCTCCAACAGAAAAGCACTAAAATTACTAGTTTGGTTTAGTTAAGTTGAATCTGATTGTTCAGAAGCATTAAAATATTGGATCCAAATGATAAAGATTATCGCTGATTCAATAACATAGGATATCCAATAGGTGTGTCTTGTGGCATCCTTTTTAATTTCTGATGATTCTAATGATTTACCGACACTGAATAACAACCATTGATTGTTTTTACTGTAGAGCTAAGATAATACAAAAATCGTACATAACTTCATCGGTATGCAAAGCAGCCAACGGGTTGTCCTCGCTACAATTGCGGCTATCATCCGGGCAACTGCTCGAGCTCATGTTTATCGATGTCACTTAACATTGTGCCACTGTACATATTGTACGTTTCATGGATGAACAAACTCTTCATATTGTTTTGCACTGCAATGCTTGTACTTCAACCATACAGCAAAGAGATGTGGATCGTTTGTAGATAAAACTTGAGATACATTCTTCATCAGCTCGGATTTATTTCCGAACTGGCAAAGGCATAGCTGCAGTACTAAGCAGCTTATTACAATTTACAATACGGCAATAACAATCGATCAAGCTAACACTTCTCACATCCCATTCTTTTCCTTCTGCGGTCTGAGTACCGAACGCAGACCCTGCTCACATACCTTCTTCATATTCTGCTGCATGTATCGCAATCCATACATGTTCTGCTAGGCTTCCTACTATTTGCTGTACTACTATAATCTTTTGCATTCCTTCCACGTGCATTGTCATGTGCATCAGCGCTTCCTAGCATCCAAAGTCGTGTCTATGTTGTACCACAGAGCTCAGGTGTACCACAGAGCTCAGGTGTCGTGGCTATGTTGGTCAGACCAAATATCGTGATCTAACCGATATGCTTCCTTTTAACTGACAAAATATAAATGTGTCATCTCTTAATGTTCTCCTTTTTTGTTCTGAACGTGTTTCAGTTATAGGTGGAGCATATTGAAAATATTTCAGTTATATAGGGCCGTGATCGGGGCAATGCGGGGGCATCTAGTAAATAAATCTATGAAGGCATTGGCCCGTGATCTAAGTTTTTTACACTTGATGATCTAAGTTTTTTTGTCGGTAAAATTTACAGGCTTTGTGGTGTTGCATATCTTTGGAGTCATTGTCGTCGAAGGCATTGGTTCGTGAGCCCAGGACTGTCGGCATAGATGAGCCCAGGACTTCCCAGGGCGTGCCACGTGGCAGGCTATGCCGACGGCAAAGCCGTCGGCATAGATTTCAATCTATGCCGACGGCTTTGCCGTAGGCATAGCCTTGCCGCTAGAAAGAATCAGGTGACGCCACGTGGCATGCTATGCCTACGGCAAAGCCGTCGGCATAGTTTTCATATATGCCTACGGATTTGCCATCGGCATAGTTTTCATCTATGCCTACGGCAAAGCCGTCGGCATAATTTTCATCTATGCCTACGGCAAAGCCGTCGGCATAGTTTTAATCTATGCCTATGGCTTTGCCGTCGGCATAGCTGCGCTACCAGGAGCCGACGGCGAAATACAATGCCGACGGCTAAACTATGCCGACGGTCGACTAGCGGCCGTCGGCATAGGCTCCTATGTCGACGGCTAAACTACGCCGACGGTCTGACAAGACTACGCTGACGTGATCTATGCCCACATTGCCTCGGCCGCTCGTGCCTTATTCGCATCTCCCCGACCGCTCGTGCCCACATCGCCCCTTCCTCTCGAGGCTGCTCGATCCATCCCGCCGCCGCCGCCGCCCCCTTCTGTGCCGGCGCCGCCCCGTCCTGCACCGTGCGCCCCCGTCCGCGCCCTGCACCGCGCGCCCCCGTCCCCGCCCTGCACCGTGCGCGTGCCCCCGTCCTCGCTCCGCTCCGCCGCCGTACTTCCCCGCCCGGCACCGCCGCCGGCCGAGCTCTCCCGCCGCGAGGTACTAATCCAAACCCATGCTCTCTGTCTCCTTTCCCACTATGTCACGGGTAGCCTAATCCTCCAGTCTGAATCACACCGTCGCTCTAAGGCGGTGCCCCCGCATTGGATTTATTTCCGAACTGGCAAAGGCATAGCTGCGGTACTAAGCAGCTTATTACAATTTACAATACGACAATAACAATCGATCAAGCTAACACTTCTCACATCCCATTCTTTTCCTTCTGTGGTCTGAGTACCGAACGCAGACCCTGCTCACATACCTTCTTCGTATTCTGCTGCATGTATCGCAATCCATACATGTTCTTCTAGGCTTCCTACTATTTGTTGTACTACTATAATCTTTTGCATTCCTTCCACGTGCATTGTCATGTGCATCAACGCTTCCTAGCATCCAAAGTCGTGTCTATGTTGTACCACAGAGCTTAGGTGTACCACAGAGCTCAGGTGTCGTGTCTATGTTGGTCAGACCAACTATCGTGATCTAACCGATATGCTTCCTTTTAACTGACAAAATATAAATGTGTCATCTCTTAATGTTCTCCTTTTTTGTTCTGAACGTGTTTCAGTTTTAGGTGGAGCATATTAAAAATAATTCAGTTATATAGGGCCGTGATCGGGGCAATGCGGGGGCATCTAGTAAATAAATCTATGAAGGCATTGGTCCGTGATCTAAGTTTTTTACACTTGATGATCTAAGTTTTTTTGTCGGTAAAATTTACAGGCTTTGTGGTGTTGCATATCTTCGGAGTCATCGTCGTCGAAAGCATTGGATCGTGAGCCCAGGACTGTTGGCATAGATGAGCCCAGGACTTCCCAGGGCGCGCCACGTGGCAGGCTATGCCGACGGCTTTGCCGTAGGCATAGCCTTGCCGCTAGAAAGAACCAGGTGACACCACGTGGCATGCTATGCCTACGGCAAAGCCGTCGGCATAGTTTTCATCTATGCCTACGGATTTTCCGTCGGCATAGTTTTCATCTATGCCTACGGCAAAGCCGTCGGCATAGTTTTAATCTATGCCTACGGCTTTGCCGTCGGCATAGCTGCGCTAACAGGAGCCGACGGCGAAATACAATGCCGACGGCTAAATTATGCCGACGGTCGACTAGTGGCCGTCGGCATAGGCTCCTATGCCGACGGCTAAAGTACGCCGACGGTCTGACAAGACTACGCTGACGTGATCTATGCCCACATTGCCTCGACCGCTTGTGCCTTATCCGCATCTCCCCGACCGCTCGTGCCCACATCGCCCCTTCCGCTCGAGGCTGCTCGATCCATCCCGCCGCCCCCGCCCCCTTCTATGCCGGCGCCGCCCCGCCCTGCATCACGCGCCCCCGTCTGCGCCCTGCATCGCGCGCCCCCGTCCCCGCGCTGCACCATGCGCGTGCCCCCGTCCTCGCTCCGCTCCGCCGCCGTACTTCCCCACCAGGCACCGCCACCGGCCGAGCTCTCTTGCCGTGAGGTACTAATCCAAACCCATGCTCTCTGTCTCCTTTCCCACTATGTCACGGGTAGCCTAATCCCCCAGTCTGAATCACACCGACGCTCTACGGCGGTGCCCCCGCATTGGATTTATTTCCGAACTGGCAAAGGCATAGCTGCGGTACTAAGCAGCTTATTACAATTTACAATACAGCAATAACAATCGATCAAGCTAACAGTTCTCACATCCCATTCTTTTCCTTCTGCGGTCTGAGAACCGAACGCAGACCCTGCTCACATACCTTCTTCGTATTCTGCTGCATGTATCGCAATCCATACATGTTCTGCTAGGCTTCCTACTATTTGTTGTACTACTATAATTTTTTGCATTCCTTCCACGTGCATTGTCATGTGCATCAACGCTTCCTAGCATCCAAAGTCGTGTCTATGTTGTACCACAGAGCTTAGGTGTACCACAGAGCTCAGGTGTCGTGTCTATGTTGGTCAGACCAACTATCGTGATCTAACCGATATGCTTCCTTTTAACTGACAAAATATAAATGTGTCATCTCTTAATGTTCTCCTTTTTTGTTCTGAACGTGTTTCAGTTTTAGGAGGAGCATATTAAAAATAATTCAGTTATATAGGGCCGTGATCGGGGCAATGCGGGGGCATCTAGTAAATAAATCTATGAAGGCATTGGTCCGTGATCTAAGTTTTTTACACTTGATGATCAAAGTTTTTTTGTCGGTAAAATTTACAGGCTTTGTGGTGTTGCATATCTTTGGAGTCATCATCGTCGAAGGCATTGGATCGTGAGCCCAGGACTGTCGGCATAGATGAGCCCAGGACTTCCCAGGGCGCGCCACGTGGCATAGGCTTGCCGCTAGAAAGAACCAGGTGACGCCACGTGGCATGCTATGCCTACGGCAAAGCCGTCGGCATAATTTTCATCTATGCCTACGGATTTTCCGTCGGCATAGTTTTCATCTATGCCTACGGCAAAGCCGTCGGCATAGCTGCGCTACCAGGAGCCGACGGCGAAATACAATGCCGACGGCTAAACTATGCCGACGGTCGACTAGCGGCCGTCGGCATAGGCTCCTATGCCGACGGCTAAACTACGCCGACGGTCTGACAAGACTACGCTGACGTGATCTATGCCCACATTGCCTCGGCCGCTTGTGCCTTATCCGCATCTCCCCGACCGCTCGTGCCCACATCGCCCCTTCCGCTCGAGGCTGCTCGATCCATCCCGCCGCCGCCGCCCCCTTCTGTGTCGGCGCTGCCCCGCCCTGCACCGCGCGCCCCCGTCCGCGCCCTGCACTGCGCACCCCCGTCTCCGCCCTGCACCGTGCGCGTGCCCCCGTCCTCGCTCCGCTCCGCCGCCGTACTTCCCCGCCAGGCACCGCCGCCGGCCGAGCTCTCCCGCCGCGAGGTACTAATCCAAACCCATGCTCTCTGTCTCCTTTCCCACTATGTCACGGGTAGCCTAATCCCCCAGTCTGAATCACACCGGCGCTCTACGGCGGTGCCCCCGCATTGGATTTATTTCCGAACTGGCAAAGGCATAGCTGCGGTACTAAGCAGCTTATTACAATTTACAATACGGCAATAACAATCGATCAAGCTAACACTTCTCACATCCCATTCTTTTCCTTCTACGGTCTGAGTACCGAACGCAGACCTTGCTCACATACCTTCTTCGTATTCTGCTACATGTATCGCAATCCATACATGTTCTGCTAGGCTTCCTACTATTTGTTGTACTACTATAATTTTTTGCATTCCTTCCACGTGCATTGTCATGTGCATCAACGCTTCCTAGCATCCAAAGTCGTGTCTATGTTGTACCACAGAGCTTAGGTGTACCACAGAGCTCAGGTGTCGTGTCTATGTTGGTCAGACCAACTATCGTGATCTAACCGATATGCTTCCTTTTAACTGACAAAATATAAATGTGTCATCTCTTAATGTTCTCCTTTTTTGTTCTGAACGTGTTTCAGTTTTATGTGGAGCATATTAAAAATAATTCAGTTATATAAGGCCGTGATCGGGGCAATGCGGGGGCATCTAGTAAATAAATCTATGAAGGCATTGGTCCGTGATCTAAGTTTTTTACACTTGATGATCTAAGTTTTTTTGTCAGTAAAATTTACAGGCTTTGTGGTGTTGCATATCTTTGGAGTCATCGTCGTCGAAGGCATTGGATTGTGAGCCCAGGACTGTCGGCATAGATGAGCCCAGGACTTCCCAGGGCGCGCCACGTGGCAGGCTATGCCGACGGCATAGATTTCAATCTATGCCGTAGGCATAGCCTTGCCGCTAGAAAGAACCAGGTGACGCCACGTGGCATGCTATGCCTACGGCAAAGCCGTCGGCATAGTTTTCATCTATTCCTACGGATTTGCCGTCGGCATAGTTTTCATCTATGCCTACGGCTAAGCCGTCGGCATAGTTTTAATCTATGCCTACGGCTTTGCCGTCGGCATAGCTGCGCTACCAGGAGCCGACGGCGAAATACAATGCCGCCGGCTAAACTATGCCGACGGTCGACAAGCGGCCGTCGGCATAGGCTCCTATGCCGACGGCTAAACTACGTCGACGGTCTGACAAGACTACGCTGACGTGATCTATGCCCACATTGCCTCGGCCGCTCGTGCCTTATCCGCATCTCCCCGATCGCTCGTGCCCACATCGCCCCTCCGCTCGAGGCTGCTCGATCCATCCCGCCGCCGCCGCCGCCCCCTTCTGTGCCGGCGCCGCCCCGCCCTGTACCGCGCGCCCCCGTCCGCGCCCTGCATCGCGCGCCCCCGTCCCCGCCCTGCACCGTGCGCGTGCCCCCGTCCTCGCTCCGCTCCGCCGCCGTACTTCCCCGCCCGGCACCGCCGCCGGTCGAGCTCTCCCGCCGCGAGGTACTAATCCAAACCCATGCTCTGTGTCTCCTTTCCCACTATGTCACAGGTAGCCTAATCCTCCAGTCTGAATCACACCGGCGCTCTACGGCGGTGTCCCCGCATTGGATTTATTTCCGAACTGGCAAAGGCATAGCTGCGGTACTATGCAGCTTATTACAATTTACAATACGGCAATAACAATCGATCAAGCTAACACTTCTCACATCCCATTCTTTTCCTTCTGCGGTCTGAGTACCGAATGCAGACCCTGCTCACATACCTTCTTCGTATTCTGCTGCATGTATCGCAATCCATACATGTTCTGCTAGGCTTCCTACTATTTGTTGTACTACTATAATCTTTTGCATTCCTTCCACGTGCATTGTCATGTGCATCAGCGCTTCCTAGCATCCAAAGTCGTGTCTATGTTGTACCACAGAGCTTAGGTGTACCACAGAGCTCAGGTGTCGTGTCTATGTTGGTCAGACCAACTATCGTGATCTAACCGATATGCTTCCTTTTAACTGACAAAATATAAATGTGTCATCTCTTAATGTTCTCCTTTTTTGTTCTGAACGTGTTTCAGTTTTAGGTGGAGCATATTAAAAATAATTCAGTTATATAGGGCCGTGATCGGGGCAATGCGGGGGCATCTAGTAAATAAATCTATGAAGGCATTGGTCCGTGATCTAAGTTTTTTACACTTGATGATCTAAGTTTTTTTGTCGGTAAAATTTACAGGCTTTGTGGTGTTGCATATCTTTGGAGTCATCGTCGTCGAAGGCATTGGTTCGTGAGCCCAGGACTGTCGGCATAGATGAGCCCAGGACTTCCCAGGGCGCGCCACGTGGCAGGCTATGCCGACGGCAAAGCCGTCGGCATAGATTTGCCGACGGCTTTGCCGTAGGCATAGCCTTGCCGCTAGAAAGAACCAGGGCAAAGCCGTCGGCATAGTTTTCATCTTTGCCTACGGATTTGCCGTCGGCATAGTTTTCATCTATGCCTACGGCTTTGCCGTCGGCATAGCTGCCCTACCAGGAGCCGACGGCGAAATACAATGCCGACGGCTAAACTATGCCGACGGTCGACTAGCGGCCGTCGGCATAGCCTCCTATGCCGACGGCTAAACTACGCCGACGGTCTGACAAGACTACGCTGACGTGATCTATGCCCACATTGCCTCGGCCGCTCGTGCCTTATCCGCATCTCCCCGACCGCTCGTGCCCACATCGCCCCTTCCGCTCGAGGCTGCTCGATCCATCCCGCCGTCGCCGCCGCCCCCTTCTGTGCCGGCGCCGCCCCGCACTGCACCGCGCGCCCCCGTCCCCGCCCTGCACCGTGCGCGTGCCCCCGTCCTCGCTCCGCTCCGCCGTCGTACTTCCCCGCCCAGCACCGCCGCCGGCCGAGTTCTCCCGCCGCGAGGTACTAATCCGAACCCATGCTCTCTGTCTCCTTTCCCACTATGTCACGGGTAGCCTAATCCTCTAGTCTGAATCACACCGGCGCTCTACGGCGGTGCCCCCGCATTGGATTTATTTCCGAACTGGCAAAGGCATAGCTGCGGTACTAAGCAACTTATTACAATTTACAATACGGCAATAATAATCGATCAAGCTAACACTTCTCACATCCCATTCTTTTCCTTCTGCGGTCTGAGTACCGAACGCAGACCCTGCTCACATACCTTCTTCGTATTCTGCTGCATGTATCGCAATACATACATGTTCTGCTAGGCTTGCTACTATTTGTTGTACTACTATAATCTTTTGCATTCCTTCCACGTGCATTGTCATGTGCATCAGCGCTTCCTAGCATCCAAAGTCGTGTCTATGTTGTACCACAGAGCTTAGGTGTACCACAGAGCTCAGGTGTCGTGTCTATGTTGGTCAGACCAACTATCGTGATCTAACCGATATGCTTCCTTTTAACTGACAAAATATAAATGTGTCATCTCTTAATGTTCTCCTTTTTTGTTCTGAACGTGTTTCAGTTTTAGGTGGAGCATATTAAAAATAATTCAGTTATATAGGGCCGTGATCGGGGCAATGCGGGGGCATCTAGTAAATAAATCTATGAAGGCATTGGTCCGTGATCTAAGTTTTTTACACTTGATGATCTAAGTTTTTTTGTCGGTAAAATTTACAGGCTTTGTGGTGTTACATATCTATGGAGTCATCGTCGTCGAAGGCATTGGTTCGTGAGCCCAGGACTGTCGGCATAGATGAGCCCAGGACTTCCCAGGGCGCGCCACGTGGCAGGCTATGCCGACGGCTTTGCCGTAGGCATAGCCTTGCCGCTAGAAAGAACCAGGTGACGCCACATGGCATGTTATGCCTACGGCAAACCCGTCGGCATAGTTTTCATCTATGCCTATGGATTTGCCGTCGGCATAGTTTTAATCTATGCCTACGGCAAAGCCGTCGGCATAGCTGCGCTACCAGGAGGCGACGGCGAAATACAATGCCGACGGCTAAACTATGCCGACGGTCGACTAGCGGCCGTCCTATGCCGACGGCTAAACTACGCCGACGGTCTGCCAAGACTACGCTGACGTGATCTATGCCCACATTGCCTCGGCCGCTCGTGCTTTATCCGCATCTCGCCGGCCGCTCGTGCCCACATTGCCCCTTCCGCTCGAGGCTGCTCGATCCATCCCGCCGCCGCCGCCGCCCCCTTCTGTGCCAGCGCCGCCCCGCCCTGCACCGCGCACCCCCGTCCGCGCCCTGCACCGCGCGCCCCCGTCCCCGCACTGCACCGTGCGCGTGCCCCCGTCCTCGCTCCGCTCCGCTGCAGTACTTCCCCGCCCGGCACCGCCGCCGGCCGAGCTCTCCCGCCGCGAGGTACTAATCCAAACCCATGCTCTCTGTCTCCTTTCCCACTATGTCACGGGTAGCCTAATCCTCCAGTCTGAATCACACCGGCGCTCTACGATGGTGCCCCCGCATTGGATTTATTTCCGAACTGGCAAAGGCATAGCTGCGATACTAAGCAGCTTATTACAATTTACAACACGGCAATAACAATCGATCAAGCTAACACTTCTCACATCCCATTCTTTTCCTTCTGCGGTCTGAGTACTGATCGCAGACCCTGCTCACATACCTTCTTCGTATTCTGCTGCATGTATCGCAATCCATACATGTTCTGCTAGGCTTCCTACTATTTGTTGTACTACTATAATCTTTTGCATTCCTTTCACGTGCATTGTCATGTGCATCAACGCTTCCTAGCATCCAAAGTCGTGTCTATGTTGTACCACAGAGCTTAGGTGTACCACAGAGCTCAGGTGTCGTGTCTATGTTGGTAAGACCAACTATCGTGATCTAACTGATATGCTTCCTTTTAACTGACAAAATATAAATGTGTCATCTCTTAATGTTCTCCTTTTTTGTTCTGAACGTGTTTCAGTTTTAGGTGGAGCATATTGAAAATAATTCAGTTATATAGGGCCGTGATCGGGGCAATGCGAGGGCATCTAGTAAATAAATCTATGAAGGCATTGGTCCGTGATCTAAGTTTTTTACACTTGATGATCTAAGTTTTTTTGTCGGTAAAATTTACAGGCTTTGTGGTGTTGCATATCTTTGCAGTCATCGTCGTCGAAGGCATTGGTTCGTGAGCCCAGGACTGTCGGCATAGATGAGCCCAGGACTTCCCAGGGCGCGCCACGTGGCAGGCTATGCCGACGGCTTTGCCGTAGGCATAGCCTTGCCGCTAGAAAGAACCAGGTGACGCCACGTGGCATGCTATGCCTATGGCAAACCCGTCGGCATAGTTTTCATCTATGCCTATGGATTTGCCGTCGGCATAGTTTTAATCTATGCCTACGGCTTTGCCGTCGGCATAGTTGCGCTACCAGGAGCCGACGGCGAAATACAATGCCAACGGCTAAACTATGCCGACGGTCGACTAGCGGCCGTTCTATGCCGACGGCTAAAGTACGCCGACGGTCTGACAAGACTATGCTGACGTGATCTATGCCCACATTGCTTCGGCCGCTCGTGCCTTATTCGCATCTCCCCGACCGCTCGTGCCCACATCGCCCCTTCCGCTCGAGGCTGCTCAATCCATCCCGCCGCCGCCGCCGCACCCTTCTGTGCCGGCGCCGCCCCGACCTGCACCGCGCGCCCCCGTCCGCGCCCTGCACCGCGCGCCCCCGTCCCCGCCCTGCACCGTGCGCGTGCCCCCGTCCTCGCTCCGCTCTGCTGCCGTACTTCCTCGCCCGGCACCGCCGCCGGCCGAGCTCTCCCGCCGCGAGGTACTAATCCAAACCCATGCTCTGTGTCTCCTTTCCCACTATGTCACGGGTAGCCTAATCCTCCAGTCTGAATCACACCGGCGCTCTACGGCGGTGCCTCCGCATTGGATTTATTTCCGAACTGGCAAAGGCATAGCTGCGGTACTAAGCAGCTTATTACAATTTACAATACGGCAATAACAATCGATCAAGCTAACACTTCTCACATCCCATTCTTTTCCTTCTGCGGTCTGAGTACCGAACGCAGACCCTACTCACATACCTTCTTCGTATTCTGCTGCATGTATCGCAATCCATACATGTTCTACTAGGCTTCCTACTATTTGTTGTACTACTATAATCTTTTGCATTCCTTCCACGTACATTGTCATGTGCATCAGCGCTTCCTAGCATCCAAAGTCGTGTCTATGTTGTACCACAGAGCTTAGGTGTACCACAGAGCTCAGGTGTCGTGTCTATGTTGGTCAGACCAACTATCGTGATCTAACCGATATGCTTCCTTTTAACTGACAAAATATAAATGTGTCATCTCTTAATGTTCTCCTTTTTTGTTCTGAACGTGTTTCAGTTTTAGGTGGAGCATATTAAAAATAATTCAGTTATATAGGGCAGTGATCGGGGCAATGCGGGGCATCTAGTAAATAAATCTATGAAGGCATTGGTCCGTGATCTAAGTTTTTTACACTTGATGATCTAAGTTTTTTTGTCGGTAAAATTTACAGGCTTTGTGGTGTTGCATATCTTTGGAGTCATCGTCGTCGAAGGCATTGGTTCGTGAGCCCAGGACTGTCGGCATAGATGAGCCCAGGACTTCCCAGGGCGCGCCACGTGGCAGGCTATGCCGACGGCAAAGCCGTCGGCATAGATTTGCCGACGGCATAGCCTTGCCGCTAGAAAGAACCAGGTGACCCCACGTGGCATGCTATGCCTACGGCAAAGCCGTCGGCTTAGTTTTCATGTATGCCTACGGATTTGCCGTCGGCATAGTTTTCATCTATGCCTACGGCAAAGCCGTCGGCATAGTTTTCATCTATGCCTACGGCAAAGCCGTCGTCATAGTTTTAATCTATGCCTACGGCTTTGCCGTCGGCATAGCTGCGCTACCAGGAGCCGACGGCGAAATACAATGCCGACGGCTAAACTACGTCGACGGTCTGACAAGACTACGCTGGCGTGATCTATGCCCACATTGCCTCGGCCGCTCGTGCCTTATCCGCATCTCCCAGACCGCTCGTGCCCACATCGCCCCTTCCGCTCGAGGCTGCTCGATCCATCCCGCCGCCCCCGCCCCCTTCTGTGCCGGCGCCGCCCCGCCCTGCTTCGCGCGCCCCCGTCCTCGCCCTGCACCGTGCGCGTGCCCCCGTCCTCGCTCCGCTCCGCCGCCGTACTTCCCCGCCCGGCACCGCCGCCGGCCGAGCTCTCCCGCCGCGAGGTACTAATCCAAATCCATGCTCTTTGTCTCCTTTCCCACTATGTCACGGGTAGCCTAATCCTCCAGTCTGAATCACACCGGCGCTCTACGGCGGTGCCCCCGCATTGGATTTATTTCCGAACTGGCAAAGGCATAGCTGCGGTACTAAGCAGCTTATTACAATTTACAATACTGCAATAACAATCGATCAAGCTAACACTTCTCACATCCCATTCTTTTCCTTCAGCGGTCTGAGTACCGAACGCAGACCCTGCTCACATACCTTCTTCGTATTCTGCTGCATGTATCGCAATCCATACATGTTCTGCTAGGCTTCCTACTATTTGTTGTACTACTATAATCTTTTGCATTCCTTCCACGTGCATTGTCATGTGCATCAGCGCTTCCTAGCATCCAAAGTCGTGTCTATGTTGTACCACAGAGCTTAGGTGTACCACAGAGCTCAGGTGTCGTGTCTATGTTGGTCACACCAACTATCGTGATCTAACTGATATGCTTCCTTTTAACTGACAAAATATAAATGTGTCATCTCTTAATGTTCTCCTTTTTTGTTCTGAACGTGTTTCAGTTTTAGGTGGAGCATATTAAAAATAATTCAGTTATATAGGGCCGTGATCGAGGCAATGCGGGGGCATCTAGTAAATAAATCTATGAAGGCATTGGTCCGTGATCTAAGTTTTTTACACTTGATGATCTAAGTTTTTTTGTCGGTAAAATTTACAGGCTTTGTGGTGTTGCATATCTTTGGAGTCATCGTCGTCGAAGGCATTGGTTCGTGAGCCCAGGACTGTCGGCATAGATGAGCCCAGGACTTCCCAGGGCGCGCCACGTGGCAGGCTATGCCAACGGCAAAGCCGTTGGCATAGATTTCAATCTATGCCGACAGCTTTGCCGTAGGCATAGCCTTGCCGCTAGAAAGAACCAGGTGACGCCACGTGGCATGCTATGCCTACGGCAAAGCCGTCGGCATAGAGGCAAAGCCGTCGGCATAGTTTTCATCTATGCCTATGGCTTTGCCGTCGACATAGTTTTAATCTATGCCTACGACTTTGCCGTCGGCATAGCTGCGCTACCAGGAGGCACCACGGGACGACACATGGCAGGGATATGCCGACGGCCAAGCCGTCGGCATAGTTTGGCATATCTCTGCCATGTGTCGTTGATACGTCCAAAACGTATCTATAATTTCTTCTTGCTCCATGCTTCTTTTGTGTGATATTGCTATGATATTGATGCACTTCCATACACTTTTGATCATATTTGGACTAACCTATTAACTCAGTGCACCACAGTGCCAGGTCCTGTTTTCTGCTATTTTTCTATTTCAGGTTTCCCCCATATTAAAAGTGCTCCAAAAATTCCAGGAAAAATATAGGAAAAATCAGCGTACAGGAAGCTTCGCGAAGAACCAAAGATGGGCCAGAGGGGAGCCAGGGGAGGCCCAGGCAGCCACCTGGCGTGGCCCCACCCCTGGCCGCGCCAGGGGGGCGCCTGGGGCCCCTGCTCCGCCTCTGGCCGCCCCCCTTCGCCTATATATCCCTCTCGTCCTGAAACCCTCGAGGACAGAACCCTTTTTCGCGATCTCGCCTCTGTTCCGCCACCGCAGCGCTTCCAAGATCGGGAGCATCAGGAGAACTCTTCCTGGCACCCTGGCGGAGGGGAGAACCACCACCGTGAGCTTCTCCACCACCATTGATGCTCCCCGGATGAGTCGTGAGTAGTCCACCTTGGACCATGGGTCCATGATCAGTAGCTATGTGATGTTCTCCTCCCCTCTTTGCTCTTCATTGTTTAGACCTCGTGAGCTGCCCTACATGATCGAGGCACATATGTAATCTTTCTGCTGTTGCTTTGCTGAGTTTGCTGGGATCTGATGGATTATGAGACTATGTTCAGATTGTGTTTGAGTAATATATTTGATTCACTTCTTTTATATCTTTGTTCTTGAGTAATTCTTGCATGTTCTCCATTGCTGTTTATTGCTTTGGCCAAGTAGTAGGGAGTAACTCCAACAGGGAGCGTTATGCTTGATTGTGGGTTCATGCCCCCTGATGACTAGCTTGAGTGACAGAAACATGAGTCTAGGGGATGTGCTGTTGCCACAAGGGAGAAAACAATGGTGCTTGTACTTGCAGGTGCAAGGATTGTTTAGTTTACGCAAAGTTCTTTTAATGCAGTTGTCTGTTGCTTTGAGTTTACACTTTGGGTGGGATTCGCAACTTAATACCAGCGAGATGTTCTGGATAGATATCTCTAGGTGGATGATTAGTAGTAGATGCAGATGGATTTCGGTCTACTTGTCTTGGCGTACCGCCCATGCTTTTGAGCCTCTACCTTTCTTTGCAGCATAGTTAGCATTGGTTTGCGCACATAATCCTGTCAATTACCCAGCTGTAATTTGTTTACCTCGCTTTGCTGTTTTATCGTCTTTTGGGAGAGAGACATCACTAGTGAACATCATGGGACCCCGGTCCATATTACCACCGCTGATCACACCTTCTATTTACTTCCTGTTTTTATTTCCTAGTTGTAGTCATAGCTATCATTATTATCTCTTGTGTTTAATCCTTTGTAAACAATAAGGCCGGAGGGATTGACAACCTCTCTGTACTCGTTGGGAGCAAAGTTATCTGTATCTGTGTGCAGGTCCCGTCAACCGCTAAGTTTCTGGCGCCGTTGACACCTACTTGTCGACCCTCGGAGTCTCACGGGATTCGATCCTTGGTATCTTTGCCAAGGGAAATTTGCCGCTACGCTACATCTCAACCTTCCACCTGGGGTAACCAACGAGGGGCGAGAAGCCCTCAAGCAAGTTTCTGGCGCCGTTGCCGGGGACTCCACTCTTCAAGATAGGGGAGTTGCACGCTATCTTTTATCTTTGCTTTTTAGTCTTGTTAGTTTACCTTGCAGTTTTTGCTTTAGTGTCCCTTACCAAAAACCACAAAAATAGTTATCTTGCTTGGTGCTGCTATGGGTTCCACCAAGAACACCAAGTTGTGTGACTTCACTAGTCATAACAACAATGACTTTATCTGCACGCCTATTGCTACACCTGCCACTTCAGCACCTTCTTATGAGATTAAACCTGCTTTACTGAACCTAGTTATGAAAGATCAATTCTCCGGTGTTGGAGATGATGCTGCTTTGCACTTAAATAATTTTGTTGAGCTCTGTGATATGCAAAAGTACAAAGAAGTAGATGGTGATATTGTTAAGCTTAAGCTTTTTCCTTTCTCCTTGATAGGAGGAGCTAAAATCTGGTTTCAATCCTTGCCTAGGAATAGTATAGATTCTTGGGACAAGTGCAAGGATGCCTTTATTGGGAAGTACTATCCCCCTGCTAAAATTATCCAATTAAGGAGTAACATAATGAATTTTAAACAATTGGATAATGAACACGTTGCCCAAGCTTGGGAACGCATGAAATCTCTTGTCAAGAACTGCCCTACTCATGGTTTGACTACTTGGATGGTTATCCAAACTTTTTATGCAGGCTTGAACTTTACCTCGCGGAACTTGTTAGATTCAGCCGCGGGAGGAACCTTTATGTCAACTACACTTGGTGCTGCCACGAAGCTTCTCGACGAGATGATGACCAATTATTCCCAGTGGCACACCGAACGCGCTCCAACAG
The DNA here is from genome assembly GCA_902687465.1 of Secale cereale. Lineage (NCBI taxonomy): Eukaryota > Viridiplantae > Streptophyta > Magnoliopsida > Poales > Poaceae > Secale > Secale cereale. Next base: position 774,065,711 of record LR738715.1, on the reverse strand, counting down.
GTAGGAAGGTAAACTATGTCGAGGAGATTTCCTCCCTAAATGAAAAAGTTGACTTGATCATGTCTCTACTTTCCAAGCAATCTTCTATTGATCCTCATGATGTTCCTTTAAATTCTTTGATTGCTCAAGATCAAGTAGATGTGAACTTTATCTCTAGAAACAACTCCAATAACAATGCTTATAGGAGTAATTTTGGTAGCAACCCTAGACCGTTCCCCTCTAATTCCTATGGGAACAACAATACTTATCCTAGCACCAAGAACTCCACTTCTGAACTAGAGATTATACTTAAAGACTTCATCACTACCCAAAAGGCCTTCAATAAGAGTGTAGAAGAAAAACTAGACAAACTAGATAGTCTCTCTTCGAAGGTAGACAATTTAGCCCATGAGGTAGAGTTGCTTAAAATTAGAACTTCTCCTCTTGAGGAGAGGAAGACCACTCCTATGAATGCTATTCAAGTGCAAATTAATGAAAACATTAGGATGATGGCTAAACTTAAAGAGAGATGGGCTAGAGAAAAGGAGGAAGAAGATAGAATTAAGAGCCTTCCTACCCACCACACTGTTGCTACTATCCAAGTTGTTGAGGATATCCAAACTCTTAGTACCCAATGCACTCCTAGTCCCATTGGACCTATTAATGGTGATGCTATGACCTCAACCGTAGAAGAAGAAACTCCTATAACCATAGAAGGTACCAAACAAGTGAGCCTAAAGGACACCACTACCACTTTACTTGATAGTAGTGACCTTGATTTTGATAATTGCACCATTTCTGAAGTTATTGGTTTTCTTCACAAGATGTCTAGAGATCCCCACACAAGCATACTTAATCTTGCCTTCACGGAGCATATCACTAATGCTCTTATCAAAGCTAGGGAGGAGAATCTTAGGGTAGAAGCCTCCATACCTAGAAAGCTAGAAGATAGTTGGGATCCTATGATTAAAATTAAGTTGAATAACTTCTCTTGCTATGCTTTATGTGATGTTGGAGCTAGTACCTCCGTTATGCCCAAAAGAATGCACGATATGTTTGAATTGAAACCTTTTGATCCTTGTTCTTTTTGTGTTCGTCTTGTTGATTCTTCCGTAAAGAAACCTTTGGGGAAGATCGACGATGTTCTTATCATTGTCAATGACAATTATGTTCCCGTTGATTTTACTATTACGGATATTGAATGTGAACCTTCATGTCCAATTATTTTGGGACGTCCTTTTCTTCGCACCGTTGGTGCTATCATTGACATGAAAGAGGGGAATATAAAATTCCAATTCCCTCTCAAGAAAGGGATGGAACACTTCCCTAGAAAGAAGATTAAGTTGCCTTTTGAGTCCGTTACACGGGCTAGCTATTCTCTTACTCTTGATAATACTTGATCTTCTCTTTTTGCATCATGCCTAGCTTAAAGGCATAAAAGAAAGCGCTTTTGGGAGGCAGCCCACAACGAATTAGGTTTTATTTTGCTTTTGTTGTGTCTTGATGTTTGTTACTAAAGTAGCATCATCATTGTATCTTTTCTTTTCAGCTTTGTGCCAAGTTTAGCCGCCGATTGCAAGAAAGTTCAAAAGTTGTGACGTGCTGTCCAGAAAACAGATTCTGTCCTTGGACAGAAAAATTCGAATAAAATCACCAGATCATATTTTTGATCTGAATTTTTTTGACAGTGTGCTCTATACAATTGGCTTTCGAGCGTCTGTTCTGAGTTTTTTCATTTGAGTTGCAGAAGTGCCCCGAAAAAATTATTTACTACCTGCTGGTCTGTTTTTCATAGATTCTGTCCTGTTTTGCCTTTTCTTCGTTTTGCAAACCTTGAGCTTGCTTTTTCTTTGCAAAAACCTTTTGGCAATCTTGAGAAACAGTAGCTCTTCAAGATTATCTCTATTTCGAGTAGGGAAAAATTATTTTATTGTGGGTACTAACCTCGCTAATCAGATTATGATGAGTTATGTATGAAGGGAGTTTTCAAGTGTGCGAGGGAAGATGATAAAAGAAGATTCAGGAGGGTCAAACGCTCAAGCTTGGGGATGCCCCCGTGCACCCCCAAGAAATATTCAAGAAGACTCAAGCGTCTAAGCTTGGGGATGCCCCCATGCATCCCCTTCTCCATCAACAATTATCAGTTCGTCTTTCGTTCCACTATATTTTTTCACTTCATGCGTTATGTGCTATGCTTGGAGCGTCTTGCTCTTAGTTTCTTTTTTTAGTTTTCTTTAGCTTTGCTTGCTGTTCATAACAAGTTAGAACCCAGCTTTCTTTGTGTGGGAGAGAAACACGCTCCACTTCAACCTAGAACACAACATAGGATTTTCATGCTTATCTTTGCTGTGTGTGTTCTTTGTCATTCCATAGCTGCTGTCATGTTTAGCTCTTAGTTTTCATGCTTTTCTTTTTAAAGAGCTTTTGTTTAGTTGGTTGCTGAACTCTCTTGAGTTTTCATGTTTATCTTGTTAAGAGAGTTTGCCTGTTGCACTGAGTTGTGTGTCTTAACTTAAAGTAGGTAATTGAGGTTGCTATTTAATTTTAGTAGTAACTTGCAATAGTTTTGAGGTATTGCCATGAGTAATGTCTGAACTTTTGGTGTCAAGAGCTTTAGCCTATTAGTGATAGATGTCGTATTTTGGGCAATCCGTGTTTATTTTCGAAAACCTACAAAATAGTTGAGAACTTTAGCTACTAGATGGATCACTAATCTTTGGAGGGATCGAATATTAGAGTACACTCACGTACCATGAGTCGAGGATGCGCAAGGATAACCAAACCCCCATACACTCCTCCTCGGGGTACTTGTCTCTTTGTGAACCTCCTAATTAGATTGAGAGTTACCGATAATAAGTGCATGAGTTCTTCAGACTAATGTGAGTATTCGAAAGTTGACACTTCCACCTAGCCATATTTTTCTAGCCTCTTCGGTACCATGCATTGCCCTTTCTCACCTCGAGAGTTGGTGCATACCTCGCCGGTGCATCCAAATCCTTGGCACGATACGCTCTGTCATCATAAACCTCATTATATCCTTCTTCAAAACAGCCACCATACCTACCTATCAAGGCATTTCCATAGCCTTTCCGAGATACATTGCCATGCAACATCCATCTTCTGATGACTTGATCTTCATGTCATACATGCCTTTTGCTTGATCGATGAGCCGCATGCTAGTTGGGCCTTGCCCTAATCATTGCTACATGACGCGCTAGTATCATTGCATATCCTGCTACACTGGCAGAGGCATAGACTTGCATACATCATGATAGTTTCATCTTCTTTATGTTGAGTACTTTTGTAAAGTGTGAAAGATCTTCTATACTTCTTGTAATATATAGAGTGTTGCCCCTAAAGTGAGGAAAAGATCCCAAAGAGGACAAAATCAAAAGATCCCAAAGAGGACAAATGAGAGTTAAATAGAAAGAGCCATTGAGGCCACAAAAAAATAAAAAAAAATAGAAAAAAGAGAAAAAGAAATAAAAAGAGAGAAGGGGGCACACTACTATTCCTTTTGAGAGATCCACACTCGTACTCCATCTTATACCTTGTACTCCATAGAGATTATCATTCATGCATATAGCTATGTGGGGACTTTCACACTATAGAACTTGGCTTGTATATTCCAATGATGAGCCTCCTCAAAAGAGCTCTAGGTCTTCTTGAGCGAGCAAGTTGGATGCACCCCCACTAGTTCCATTGGAGAGCTTACCTTAGCTCATATGTGCATCCGTTGCATGGCAATCCCTACTCCTCACATCATATCTATCATTTGGCTTTCTCTCGCCTATGATTGTCCTCATTGATGTGAGCCTTTCACACCTTTTTTGTCTTCCCCCTTCATCATTTTTCTCTCTTTGCCATCCTAAGTGTCAACTTTCTTGCTTACGCTCATCCATTGCATGAATGCTCAAAATATCGAAAGGGAGTGGATCATTTTGACTTGTACCTGGCTAGTGGTCTGGGGATGAGTCAAGATAAGATTCCAAAGAAGACCAAGTGTGAAACTTTAGTAGATTGAGTTCTCAACAATACAAAAACTATGTTTTACTCTCTCGTATATCCCTATCCCCTTTCTTGCACGCAAACACCATTAGGAGACATTCGAGTCACGGACAGCGAGAGCTCTTGCACCTTTATGTTCTTATGTTGCTTGTTACAATGCTAATATAGACTCTTGCTTGTTATGACTTGAATTGAATTACATGCCTTGATTGCTTTACTTAAAAAGTTCTTATATGGTTGGTAGCATGTCACCATAGAAATTATGCTTGTTATCATTTACCTTCCCGAGGACGAGCAGGAATTAAGCTTGGGGATGTTGATACGTCCAAAACGTATCTATAATTTCTGCTTGCTCCATGCTTCTTTTGTGTGATATTGCTATGATATTGATGCACTTCCATACACTTTTGATCATATTTAGACTAACCTATTAACTCAGTGCACCACAGTGCCAGTTCCTGTTTTCTGCTGTTTTTCTATTTCAGGTTTCCCCCATATTAAAAGTGCTCCAAAAATTCTAGGAAAAATATAGGAAAAATCAGCGTACAGGAAGCTTCGCGAAAAACAAAAGATGGGCCAGAGGGGAGCCAGGGGAGGCCCAGGCGGCCACCTGGCGTGGCCCCACCCCTGGCCGCGCCAGGGGGGCGCCTGGGGCCCCTGCTCCGCCTCTGGCTGCCCCCCTTCGCCTATATATCCCTCTCATCCCGAAACCCTCGAGGACAGAACCCTTTTTCACGATCTCGCCTCTGTTCCGCCGCCGCAGCGCTTCCAAGATCGGGAGCATCAGGGGAACTCTTCCTGGCACCCTGCCGGAGGGGAGAACCACCACCGGGAGCTTCTCCACCACCATGGACGCTTCCCGGATGAGTCGTGAGTAGTCCACATTGGACCATGGGTCCATGATCAGTAGCTATGTGATGTTCTCCTCCCCTCTTTGCTCTTCATGGTTTAGACCTCGTGAGCTGCCCTACATGATCGAGGCACATATGTAATCTTTCTGCTGTTGCTTTGCTGAGTTTGCTGGGATCTGATGGATTATGAGACTATGTTCAGATTGTGTTTGAGTAATATATTTGATTCACCTCTTTTATATCTTTGTTCTTGAGTAATTCTTGCATGTTCTCCGTTGCTGTTTATTGCTTTGGCCAAGTAGTAGGTAGTAACTCCAAGAGGGAGCGTTATGCTTGATTGTGGGTTCATGCCCCCTGATGACTAGCTTGAGTGACAGAAACATGAGTCTAGGGGATGTGCTGTTGCCACAAGGGAGAAAACAACGGTGCTTGTACTTGCGGGTGCAAGGATTGTTTACTTTACGCAAAGTTCTTTTAATGCAGTTGTCTGTTGCTTTGAGTTTACACTTTGGGTGGGATTCGCAACTTAATACCAGCGAGATGTTCTGGATAGATATCTCAAGGTGGATGATTAGTAGTAGATGCAGATGGATTTCGGTCTACTTGCCTTGGCGTACCGCCCATGCTTTTGAGCCTCTACCTTTCTTTGCAGCATAGTTAGCATTGGTTTGCGCACATAATCCTGTCAATTGCCCATCTGTAATTTGTTTACCTCGCTTTGCTGTTTTATCGTCTTTTGGGAGAGAGACATCACTAGTGAACATCATGGGACCCCGGTCCATATTACCACCGCTAATCACACCTTCTATTTACTTCCTATTTTTATTTCCTAGTTGCAGTCATAGCTATCATTATTATCTCTTGTGTTTGATCCTTTGTAAACAACAAGGCCGGAGGGATTGACAACCTCTCTGTACTCGTTGGGAGCAAAGTTATCTGTATCTGTGTGCAGGTCCCGTCAACCGCTAAGTTTCTGGCGCCGTTGACACCTACTTGTCGACCCTCGGAGTCTCACGGGATTCGATCCTTGGTATCTTTGCCAAGGGAAATTTGCCGCTACGCTACATCTCAACCTTCCACTTGGGGTAACCAACGAGGGGCGAGAAGCCATCAGTCGTCCCGTGTTTCGTCGCCGCTTTTGACGGCGCCGTCCGTAGCCGTCAGGCGAAATACAATGCCGACGGCAAAACTATGCCGACGGTCGACTAGCGGCCGTCGGCATAGGCTCCTATGCCGACGGCTAAACTACGCCGACGGTCTGACAAGACTACGCTGACGTGATCTATGCCCACATTGCCTCGGCCGCTCGTGCCTTATCCGCATCTCCCCGACCGCTCGTGCCCACATCGCCCCTTCCGCTCGAGGCTGCTCGATCCATCCCGCCGCCGCCGCCGCCCCCCTTCTGTGCCGGTGCCGCCCAGCCCTGCACCGCGCGCCCCCGTCCGTGCCCTGCACCCTGCACCGCACGCCCCCGTCCCCGCCCTGCATCGTGCGCGTACCCCCGTCCTCGCTCCGCTCCGCCGCCGTACTTCCCCGCCCGGCACCGCCGCCGGTCGAGCTCTCCCGCCGCGCGGTACTAATCCAAACCCATGCTCTCTGTTTCCTTTCCCACTATGTCACGGGTAGCCTAATCCTCCAGTCTGAATCACACCGGCGCTCTACGGCGGTACCCCCGCATTGGATTTATTTCCGAACTGGCAAAGGCATAGCTGCGGTACTAAGCAGCTTATTACAATTTACAATACGGCAATAACAATGGATTAAGCTAACACTTCTCACATCCCATTCTTTCCTTCTGCGGTCTGAGTACCGAACGTAGACCCTGCTCACATACCTTCTTCGTATTCTGCTGCATGTATCGCAATCCATACATGTTCTGCTAGGCTTCCTACTATTTGTTGTACTACTATAATCTTTTGCATTCCTTCCACGTGCATTCTCATGTGCATCAGCGCTTCCTAGAATCCAAAGTCGTGTCTATGTTGTACCACAGAGCTTAGGTGTACCACAGAGCTCAGGTGTCGTGTCTATGTTGGTCAGACCAACTATCGTGATCTAACCGATATGCTTCCTTTTCACTAACAAAATATAAATGTGTCATCACTTAATGTTCTCCTTTTTTGTTCTGAACGTGTTTCAGTTTTAGGTGGAGCATATTGAAAATAATTCAGTTATATAGGGCCGTGATCGGGGCATTGCGGGGGCATCTAGTAAATAAATCTATGAAGGCATTGGTCCGTGATCTAAGTTTTTAACACTTGATGATCTAAGTTTTTTTGTCGGTAAAATTTACAGGCTTTGTGGTGTTGCATATCTTTGGAGTCATCGTCGTCGAAGGCATTGGTTCGTGAGCCCAGGACTGTCGGCATAGATGATCCCAGGACTTCCCAGGGCGCGCCACGTGGCAGGCTATGCCGATGGCAAAGCCGTCGGCATAGATTTCAATCTATGCCGACGGCTTTGCTGTAGGCATAGCCTTGCCGCTAGAAAGAACCAGGTGACACCACGTGGCATGCTATGCCTACGGCAAAGCCGTCGGCATAGTTTTCATCTATGCCTACGGTTTTGCACTGCAATGCTTGTACTTCAACCATACAGCAAAGAGATGTGGATCGTTTGTAGATAAAACTTGAGATACATTCTTCATCAGCTCGGGTTTATTTCCGAACTGGCAAAGGCATAGCTGCGGTACTAAGCAGCTTATTACAATTTACAATACGGCAATAACAATCGATCAAGCTAACACTTCTCACATCCCATTCTTTTCCTTCTGCGATCTGAGTACCGAACGCAGACCCTGCTCACATTCCTTCTTCGTATTCTGCTGCATGTATCGCAATCCATACATGTTCTGCTAGGCTTCCTACTATTTGGTGTACTACTATAATCTTTTGCATTCCTTCCACGTGCATTGTCATGTGCATCAGCGCTTCCTAACATCCAAAGTCGTGTATATGTTGTACCACAGAGCTCAGGTGTACCACAGAGCTATGTTGGTCAGACCAACTATCGTGATCTAACCGATATGCTTCCTTTTAACTGACAAAATATAAATGTGTCATTTCTTAATGTTGTCCTTTTTTGTTCTGAACGTGTTTCAGTTTTAGGTGGAGCATATTGAAAATAATTCAGTTATATAGGGCCGTGATCGGGGCAATGCGGGGGCATCTAGTAAATAAATCTATGAAGGCATTGGTCCGTGATCTAAGTTTTTTACACTTGATGATCTAAGTTTTTTTATCGGTAAAATTTACATGCTTTGTGGTGTTGCATATGTTTGGAGTCATCGTCGTCGAAGGCATTGGTTCGTGAGCCCAGGACTGTCGGCATAGATGAGCCCAGGACTTCCCAGGGCGCGCCACGTGGCAGGCTATGCCGACGTTTTGCCGTAGGCATAGCCTTGCCGCTAGAAAGAACCAGGTGACGCCACGTGGCATGCTATGCCTACGGCAAAGCCGTCGGCATAGTTTTAATCTATGCCTACGGCTTTGCCGTCGGCATAGCTGCGCTACCAGGAGGCACCATGGGACGACACGTGGCAGGGATATGCCGACGGCCAAGCCCTCGGCATAGTTTTCAGCTATGCCGATGGCTTGGCCGTCGGCATATCTCTTCCACGTGTCGTCCCGTGTTTCGTCGCCGCTTTTGACGGCGCCGTCCGTTGCCGTCAGGCGAAATAAAATGCCGACGGCTAAACTATGCCGACGGTCGACTAGCGGCCGTCGGCATAGGCTCCTATGCCGACGGCTAAACTACGCCGACGGTTTGACAAGACTACGCTGACGTGATTTATGCCCACATTGCCTCGGCCGCTCGTGCCTTATCCGCATCTCCCCGATCGCTCGGGCCCACATCGCCCCTTCCGCTCGAGGCTGCTCGATCCATCCCGCCGCCGCCGCCGCCCCTTCTGTGCCGGCGCCGCCCCACCCTGCATCGCGCGCCCCCGTCTGCGCCCTGCACCGCGCGCCCCCGTACCCGCCCTGCACCGTGCGCGTGCCCCCGTCCTCGCTCCGCTCCGCCGCCGTACTTCCCCGCCCGGCACCGCCGCCGGCCGAGCTCTCCCGCCGCGAGGTGATAATCCAAACCCATGCTCTCTGTCTCCTTTCCTACTATGTCACGGGTAGCCTAATCCTCCAGTCTGAATCACACCGGCGCTCTATGGCGGTGCCCCCGCATTGGATTTATTTCCGAACTGGCAAAGGCATAGCTGCGGTACTAAGCAGCTTATTACAATTTACAATACGGCAATAACAATCGATCAAGCTAACACTTCTCACATCCCATTCTTTTCCTTCTGCGGTCTGAGTACCGAACGCAGACCCTGCTGACATACCTTCTTCGTATTCTGCTGCATGTATCGCAATTCATACATGTTCTGCTAGGCTTCCTACTATTTGGTGTACTACTATAATCTTTTGCATTCCTTCCACGTGCATTGTCATGTGCATCAGCGCTTCCTAGCATCCAAAGTCGTGTCTATGTTGTACCACAGAGCTCAGGTGTACCACAGAGCTATGTTGGTTAGACCAACTATCGTGATCTAACCGATATGCTTCCTTTTAACTGACAAAATATAAATGTGTCATCTCTTAATGTTCTCCTTTTTTGTTCTGAACGTGTTTCAGTTTTAGGTGGAGCATATTGAAAATAATTCAGTTATATAGGGCCGTGATCGGGGCAATGCGGGGGCATCTAGTAAATAAATCTATGAAGGCATTGGTCCGTGATCTAAGTTTTTTACACTTGATGATCTAAGTTTTTTTGTCAGTAAAATTTACAGGCTTTGTGGTGTTGCATATCTTTGGAGTCATCATCGTCGAAGGCATTGGTTCGTGAGCCCAGGACTGTCGGCATAGATGAGCCCAGGACTTCCCAGGGCGCGCCACGTGGCAGGCTATGCCGACGGCTTTGCCGTAGGCATAGCCTTGTCGCTAGAAAGAACCAGGTGACGCCACGTGGCATGCTATGCCTACGGCAAAGCCGTCGGCATAGTTTTCATCTATGCCTACGGTTTTGCACTACAATGCTTGTACTTCAACCATACAGCTAAGAGATGTGGATCGTTTGTAGATAAAACTTGAGATACATTCTTCATCAGCTCGGATTTATTTCCGAACTGGCGAAGGCATAGCTACGGTACTAAGCAGCTCATTACAATTTACAATACGGCAATAACAATCGATCAAGCTAACACTTCTCACATCCCATTCTTTTCCTTCTGCGGTCTGAGTACCGAACGCAGACCCTGCTCACATACTTTCTTCGTATTCTGCTGCATGTATCGCAATCCATACATGTTCTGCTAGGCTTCCTATTATTTGGTGTACTACTATAATCTTTTGCATTCCTTCCACATGCATTGTCCTGTGCATCAGCGCTTCCTAGCATCCAATGTCGTGTCTATGTTGTACCACAGAGCTCAGGTGTACCACAGAGCTATGTTGGTCAGACCAACTATCGTGATCTAACCGATATGCTTCCTTTTAACTGACAAAATATAAATGTGTCATCTCTTAATGTTCTCCTTTTTTGTTCTGAACGTGTTTCAGTTTTAGGTGGAGCATATTGAAAATAATTCAGTTATATAGGGCCGTGATCGGGGCAATGCGGGGGCATCTAGTAAATAAATCTATGAAGGCATTGGTCCGTGATCTAAGTTTTTTACACTTGATGATCTAAGTTTTTTTGTCGGAAAAATTTACAGGCTTTGTGGTGTTGCATATCTTTGGAGTCATCATCGTCGAAGGCATTGGTTCGTGAGCCCAGGACTGTCGGCATAGATGAGCCCAGGACTTCCCAGGGCGCGCCACGTGGCAGGCTATGCCGACGGCAAAGCCGTCGTCATAGATATCAATCTATGCCGACGGCTTTGCCGTAGGCATAGCCTTGTCGCTAGAAAGAACCAGGTGACGCCACGTGGCATGCTATGCCTACAGCAAAGCCGTCGGCATAGTTTTCATCTATGCCTACGGCAAAGCCGTCGGCATAGTTTTAATCTATGCCTACGGCTTTGCCGTCGGCATAGCTGCGCTACCAGGAGGCGACACGTGGCAGGGATATGCCGACGGCCAAGCTGTCGGCATAGTTTTCAGCTATGCCGTCGGCATATCTCTGCCACGTGTCGTCCCGCGTTTCGTCGCCGCTTTTGACGGCGCCGTCCGTTGCCGTCAGGCGAAATACAATGCCGATGGCTAAACTATGCCGACGGTCGACTAGCGGCCGTCGGCATAGGCTCCTATGCCGACGGCTAAACTACGCCGACGGTCTGACAAGACTACACTGACGTGATCTATTCCCACATTGCCTCGGCCGCTCGTGCCTTATCCGCATCTCCCTGACCGCTCGTGCCCACATTGCCCCTTCCGCTCGAGGCTACTCGATCCATCCCGCCGCCGCCGCCGCCCCTCTTCTGTGCCGGCGCCGCCCCGCCCTGCACCGCACGCCCCCGTCCGCGCCCTGCACCGCGCGCCCCCGTCCGCGCCCTGCTCCGCCGCCGTACTTCCCCGCCCGGCACCGCCACCGGCCGAGCTCTCCCACCGCGAGGTACTAATCCAAACCCATGCTCTCTGTCTCCTTTCCCACTATGTCACGGGTAGCCTAATCCTCCAGTCTGAATCACACCGGCGCTCTACGGCGGTGCCCCCGCATTGGCTTTATTTCCGAACTGGCAAAGGCATAGCTACGGTACTAAGCAGCTTATTACAATTTACAATACGGCAATAACAATCGATCAAGCTAACACTTCTCACATCCCATTCTTTTCCTACTGCGGTCTGAGTACCGAACGCAGACCCTGCTCACATACCTTCTTCGTATTCTGCTGCATGTATCGCAATCCATACATGTTCTGCTAGGCTTCCTACTATTTGGTGTACTACTATAATCTTTTGCATTCCTTCCACGTGCATTGTCATGTGCATCAGCGCTTCCTAGCATCCAAAGTCGTGTCTATGTTGTACCACAGAGCTCAGGTGTACCACAGAGCTATGTTGGTCAGACCAACTATCGTGATCTAACCGATATGCTTCCTTTTAACTGACAAAATATAAATGTGTCATCTCTTAATGTTCTCCTTTTTTGTTCTAAACGTGTTTCAGTTTTAGGTGGAGCATATTGAAAATAATTCAGTTATATAGGTCCGTGATCGGGGAAATGCGGGGGCATTTAGTAAATAAATCTATGAAGGCATTGGTCCGTGATCTAAGTTTTTTACACTTGATGATCTAAGTTTTTTTGTCGGTAAAATTTACAGGCTTTGTGGTGTTGCATATCTTTGGAGTCATCGTCGTCGAAGGCATTGGTTCGTGAGCCCAGGACTGTCGGCATAGATGAGCCCAGGACTTCCCAGGGCGCGCCACGTGGCAGGCAATGCCGACGGCAAAGCCGTCGGCAATCTATGCCGACGGCTTTGCCGTAGGCATAGCCTTGCCGCTAGAAAGAACCAGGTGACGCCACGTGGCATGCTATGCCTACGGCAAAGCCGTCAGCATAGTTTTCATCTATGCCTACGGCAAAGCCGTCAGCATAGTTTTAATCTATGCCTACTGTAGGATCGAAAGTAGGTCTAGAGGGGGGGTGATTAGACTACTTGACAATATAAAAAATCTGCCTTTAGATCATGCAAAGTTTTTGGCAGTTTTACAATTAAGATCAATTCAAGTATCACCCTACACATGCAATTCTAGAGTATAAGCAGCGGAAAGTAAATTGCACATGTAAAAGAGAGGTGGAGAAGATCAAACGCAGTTTGGTGACACGAAGATTTTTGTCGTGGTTCCGATAGGTGGTGCTATCGTACATCCACGTTGATGGAGACTTCAACCCACGGAGGGTAACGGCTGCGCGAGTCCACGGAGGGCTCCACCCACGAAGGGTCCACGAAGAAGCAACCTTGTCTATTCCATCATGGCCTACGCCCACGGAGGACTAGCCTTACTCGGGGTAGATCTTCACGAAGTAGGCGATCTCCTTGCCCTTACAAACTTCTTGGTTCAACTCCACATCTCGAAGACGGAGGCTCCCAAGCGACACCTAACCAATCTAGGAGGCACCACCCCCCAAAAGGTAATAGACGGTGTTGATGATGGTGAACTCCTTGCTCTTGTGCTTCAGATGATAATCTCCCCAACACTCAACTCTCCTCACTGATATGGCTGTGGTGGAAGAAAGGTTTGAGTGGAAAGCAACTTGGGGAGGCTAGAAATCAAGTTTCATATGGTAGGAATGGAATGGCTTGATCTCAACACAAGGGTAGGTGGTTCACTTCTCAGAAAGTGTATGGTAGAAGTGGTGGTACTTTCTGATGGCTCTCCTCACGAATGAAGAGGGGGTGGAGGGGTATATATAGCCTCCACACAAAATCCAACCGTTACACACACATTTGACCAATCTCGGTGAGACCGAAGTTAAAAGTCGGTTAGACCGAAAGTTCAAATATAGTGAACGTTGGGATTTTCGGTGGGACCGAAAATACCATCTCGGTGTGTCCGAAGTGAGTCAAAGGTTGGAGCTTGCCATCTCGGTGTGACCGAAAACAACAACTCGGATATTCCGAAGTGATGTCAATTGGTTACAGAAGGTTGGCAGTCCATTTTCGGTGAGACCGAAACTCAGAATCGGATGGACCGAGAATTTAGGGTTTGGAGGAATAACTGAGGTGGTTCATCTCGGTGGGACTGAGTTTGCAGAATCGGTTTGTCCGAGATTACTTATGAGTGTGTTGAATAGTGAAGAGTGCTGATAGTTGAGGGAGCTAGATCACCAAGCACTTGAGCAACTAGATCATTAACACAACCTCATCCCCTTTTAATAGTATTGGCTTTCCTATGGACTCAATGTGATCTTTGATCACTAAACCAAAAATAGAGTCTTGAGCTTTTGCCAATGCTTGTCTTAGCATTTTGAGGGGTCCACTTCTTCAGACATTTCCATACCCATATCATCGAACTTTTCTGAAATGATTCTCAGGTAAATATTAGTTCAATGATATATATGTTGTTATTAATTACCAAAACCACCCGGGGATTAGTTGCACTTTCAATCTCCCCCTTTTTGGTAATTGATGACAACATATAGATCAAAGCTTCGACAAAAGATGTAATCAAAGAATAATATCGTCGCTTTGAGAAGTATGTGATAAACAAGAGCTCCCCCTAAATTTGTGCATTATTTAAAATTTGCGTTTGAATGCAAATGCACAATCGATTAGGATTATGGGTCACTCTTCCATGTCACATACATCTTGGTGGAGCGCACAAAATGATAAGAATGAGTAACATGCACTCAATCACCAAGACAAGAGTAAATAGCCATACAATAAGGAATAGCATAGGATAAGCAATAAGCACACATTAAGGCATAGTATGACTAAGCACTCATTAAGGTAGCATCAAACTTAGTAGCAAGCACACTTAAAGTTTCAGGAACCAAAAGAAACCAATGTATCACAAAGAAAACCGGCAAAAGAACGAAAGACGAAAGAGCACTCTCTCTCTCGAAGCCCTATGATCTATAACAATTTCTCCCCCTTTGGCAACAAGTTACCAAAAAGTTCGAAAAGGTATAGAGCTAAGCGTCACTGCGGGCTCTGCTGGCGGCTCCCGTCTAGGTAGATGTCGGTGTAGAGATAGCTGCATCGGCGAAGACTTCTGCTGATGTCTGCGGTGGAGGAGTGGATGCTGGAGCTGGAGCAACTGCTGGAGCTGTGGCTGGTGCTGAAGTGGTAGCCCTGGAGTCTGTCACTGGGATAGCTGCAGATCTGGATCCTCTGGGAACCTGAGCAGTCTGGCGATGAGAGTCCTGGACTATATCATCCTGCATAAGCTCTGCTCTCTCCTGCCTTGTCTCCTCCATGTCTGCCTCAAGCTTGTTGACAGACACCTGAATCTCAGTCAGCTTCACGTCCAGAGCGTGGATCTTGTCCTCGACAATCCTCTCTAGGCTCTCCTGAGATTGCTCAATGCTGGCCAGGCGTTGTTCAATCCTCTGGGTAGCTTCAAGAATTTGTTCTCCAAAGCTCTTTGGCTTAGCTGCTGCTGCTGCTGCCTCTTTGTCAGCTTTAGCCTTCTTCGCAGCTTCGATTTTGGCCTGTCCTTCAACTGAGGTAGGATCCTCTTCATCCATCACAACTACGTTGTCCTCATGCTCTGGCTGCAGTGGCAAGTGCTTCCTATCCAACATGAATTTGCCCGTGCCAAACTTGGCGTTGATGAGCATCTGAATCTGCGGAGCAAACCCACACGACCTCTTCTGGTCAGCTGCAGTCCACTTAATGGTCTCTACCATCAAGTCCATCACCTTAAAAGGTGCCTTCTCATCGAGAATGTGCAGCATGTTGATAGAATAGCCTCGAATCATCCGGTGGTCTCCAGACTTAGGCATCAATGTATGCCTCAGAATAGTGTTAGTGGTGGTCAGACCTGCCTGGAGATAGTACACTGAGCCAAGCTTCCATCCTTCCAAATCAGCAGCCGGGATCTCCTTGTACATGTTCTTCATGGAATCATGACTCTTCTTAGGAATCCCATAGACATCAATGTCGTCCTCTCTCTGCACTGGAGCGTTCAGAAGTTCTGCCCATTCTTCAACAGTCGAAGAAAACCTTTGACCTTCAATCATCCAGGTGATCTTGCCATCAGGATAGGAGTGGGCTGTGGCATAGAACTGCATGATCATCTCATCATTCCAAGCTGTCAGCTCTTGACCCACAAAATCAGCAACTCCACATGCAGTAAAGCTCTCATGCACATGGGGAAAGAAGTCCCGGTGCTCTTCACTGTCAATATACTTCCAGTCAACATACCTGGTGTTAGCAACAATGGGCTTCTTATCCATCAGCACGGTCTCATAGAAATCCTGCTGCTCTCTGGTGTGGAATCTGGGGTCCACAGCAGTCCTTCTCCTTACAGCATATGGATCAGACTGTCTCCATAGCCTGAGACCTTTGTCCTTCCTTGCCTTCATGTCCTCAGCTTGAGGATGAGCATCATTGTGGAGTGGCAACTTGGGACGGAGCTTAAGCAACACATGCTCTTCATCTGATTCAGACGGTGGCATCTCACCTTTGTTCTTCTCAGAAGCTGGAATGCTTCTGGTTGTTCTCTTGGGCTTGGCTGGAGCTGCCTTGGCTTGAGCAGGCTTCTTGGGCTTAGAGGAGGCTTGAGCCCGAATAGCATCACCCATGAACTTAGCTTTCTGAGGAGGAGGCTGGGGTGCTTCTTCTTCTTCTTCTTCTGCAGCATCATCTTGAGGTTCAGCATATACTACCCTCTTCCTTTTGGAAGTCTTCTTCACCTTGCTTGGAGCAGGCTCTTCCAAGTTGAGCTTCTTTGCAACTGCTAACTGCTTCACTTTGCTTGTGCCTTTCCTTGACTGCTGCCCTTGATGCTCTTTGGCAACCACATTCCTCTTTGGCTTGGAGGTAACTTCCTCAGCAACAAAGTCAGAGTCCTCATCATCAGAAGTTCTCTTCTTCCTGGTTCTGGTGGCTGCAGGAGGCAAACCACTAGGGGTGCTCCTCTCACCATCATCACTGGAGCTGCTAGCAGGACTTGTATCTGCTTCTGGAATTTCAGCAAACGGTGATTCAGACCTGTTCTGGCTGTCACTGACATCTGACATGGCTGAAAAACCTGTGAAAAGATAAGGTATAGGCAGAGTAGAAGAGTTATCACAACTGCAGAGGTTTTTGCAAAAAAAATGAGTTCAAAACTTAGTTTTGAGTTTTCACAGAATGTATTTCGGTCAAACCGATTTCATGTTTCGGTGCAACCGAAGTGCTCAACAGAAACCTACACACCACTTTCGGTCAGACCGAAATGGGTTTCGGTCCTACCGATAACTTAGGGTTTCACTGAAACTACGTTTCGGTCGTTCCGATTGGCACAACTCGGTTAAACCGAATTATGCAGTGCAATGGCCAGAGGCCAAATCGGTCATTCCGAGTTTCAAAAATCGGCTTCACCGAGATGCATTCCGTGGAAACCTAAACCTAAGAATTTTCCTCGAAACTAGAAGATCTGAACTAATGTATAGGGAATATCTCAAACGTGGATTGAATCATGGCAAGCCTATCGTGCAAGAATCGGAAGGGGAGCACGAAAAGGGATCGGGACACACCCTAACTTGGTGGTGTCCCTCTACGGCGGCAACGGTGGAGATGATTACCGTTGACGGCGGCGGAGACCTGCGGCGAGGGCGCACAGGCGACGACGGCGACGATCCGTAGACCAGGGCGACGGCAGCAGGGGTATTGAGGGCAAACGGTTTGAAGAATTGAATCGCGCGCAGCCCTCAGGTATATATAACCCCATGCTGTCGGTGGGACCGAGTTGAAAAACTCGGTGTCACCGAGATGTATAACTGCTGTGCAGTTACGCATATCGGTCAGACCGAGAGTTTGAACTCGGTTTCACCGAGATGAAACCTAGATCAGTCTAAGCGTTTCGGTTGGACCGAGATTGAGAAGCCGGTCAGACCGAAATGGACTTAGAAGGTTTTGGAAGTCAGCCTTAGACGAATCGGTGGTTCCGAGTGCTCCTCACTCGGACTGTCCGAAAAAGACTTGTTCAAAGTTGTGATATGAGCATGAATAGAATTTGAGACAAGAAAGCATATATAGCTAGGGAAGGTGCTTAGGCATTCTTGTCCATCCATTTGGCCAGAAAAATCAACACAATCAAAACAACAAATGGATGTCCTTGAATGGATGAAATCATGCATTCAACATGCTCACACAAAAAGATAGCAACTGAAATATGTGTCAAACATGCACAACCAATCACTCTAGCTACTAGCACACAATTTGTCGATGACTAGGTCATCTATATATGAGTATATTGACTTAGGAGCCAAATGAGAACATTTGATCATAGGTCATACTCATCGTTTAAGCACAAGTGGGGTTACCACTTTTACATAAAGCATTTATGTGTTCACATCATTTGGAGATGCTTTTGCTCAATTTTTAGAGCAAAGCTCCCCCTAGATGTGAGAACCCCTTTTAAAGGGTCAAACTAACCTTGGGTTGTCGTAGAAGACTTCATGTAGATGTTGAAGATGTGGATGCTCAATGTTGATGCAGATCATCAAAAGTTGGGAGCAATCCTTTGGATTAGGGCACTTTCAATACCTACATGGGTTAGTCCCACAAGGAACAAACAAGAATATCCATAGACATAGAGCGAAGTACACAAAAGATGATGTCCATGAAAGCAATGATTACCTTGTCCCTTGACTTACCAACAAGAGGGTTTGTGACTCCATGAACTAGTGCATGATGTGGAAGTTGATTGCACAAGTTCTTGCCAAAATGAATATGAGTGAAGTTTGTTGGCGGAGTCACCCTCAAGAACCTACTAGTTCTTCTTCTTTGGGATCCACATCATCTTGATGGGAATCCTTGGTGTTGTAGTTGAGCTTGACGAAGTAGAACTTGATGTGTCCTTGGGAACCCACTTGACCATGGCTTGAGGTGCTTCAATGAATGCATCAATCTCCTCTTGAAGCTTGTCCTTGGCCTTTAGCTTGTGGTCTTGTGGTGGAAGGTCATCTTGAGCTTGTTCCACATTGGAAGAAGTAGGATCATACTTCTCCTTTTGTGAAACAAACTGTGGAGTAGGGTATTGACCTTCTTCCCACTCAACACCTTCGGCGTTGAACTTTCGCTCAAAACCAATCCCTTGATTCTTCCGGTGTCTTCCTTGTTTGCGAACAATCTCCTCAAAGTTCTTGCTTCCGGCAAGACTCTTGTAGACACCTTTCTCTATGATTTCCTTCAATAAGCTATTTTCTTTCTCAAGTGTAACTTGGCTTGAAACATTGTTAGTGGAATCAAGAGAACTACTAGAAGTAACAATATTGGATTTAACATTGTTATTGTTACTACTAGAGGAAGAATTTTTCTTATGCTTGTCATGCTTAGTCTTAATAGGTGGCAAGAAATTAGACAAGAGAAGTCGTTTGGCAAGATATGAAGAACTCTTCTTTCGAAGATCGTCATTGATCGCTTTTAGAAACTCATGTTCTTGCTCTAGAGTGAGCTTCTCGAAGCGTAGCTTCTCATGAGATCTTAGGAGCTCTCTATGATCTTCTTGAGTTGTTTCATGAGCTAACTTAAGAGTGTTTAGTTCTTTAGTTAGACGCTCAATCTCCTTCATAGCATTGTCATTCGACTCTTCTCGACTATAAAGACTACTAGCATTTTCATCATTACTAAGCTCACTAGATTTATCATGCAAGAGCTCATATTCACCAAGCAAGTCATCCTCATCACTATCAAAGTCAATGAATTCAGGGTGTGTTACCTTGGGGCCTTTAGCCATGAAGCATCTTCCAATTCCCTCATTTGGTGAATCAAATAAGTCGTAGGAGTTGGAGTTGGAGGATACGAGTGCAAGTCCGGCAACACCTTCATCTTGACTATAGTCGGAGTCGGAGTGATAGCTTCCATCGGATTGATTGTCGGAGTCGGAGCCGGAGACCCATTCACCTACATGAGCTTGATGTCTTCTTCTTGTGTAGCTCCTTGATGACTTGTCTTTCCTCTCCGAATCCTTGCTTCTCCGAGAGGGTCTTCGTTCATAACGATCATCTCTACTCCTTCTCTCTCTCCGAGGTGACTCATCTCTTGCTCTTCTTCTTGGAGATTCTTCTCTTCTCTTGTGGGAAGTCGTACACTCATTTGAGAAGTGTCCGGGTCTTCCACAATTGTAGCAGTTTCGATCACGACTAGAAGATCTCTTTTCATCATATGATCTAGACTTTGAGCTTCTTTCTTTGCTTCTATTCTTGTAGAACTTGTTGAAGTTCTTGACCATTAGGCTTATCTCTTCATTGGAAATTAGCTTGTCACTTGAGGCAGTAGGTGTTGGGGAACGTTGCATGGGAAACAAAAATTTTTCCTACGTTCACCAAGATCAATCTAGGAGATGCATCTACGAGGGGAGAGTTGGATCCACGTACCCTTGTAGATCGCTAAGCGGAAGCGTTCAAGAACGCGGTTGATGGAGTCGTACTCGCCGCGATTCAGATCGCCGAAGATCCTAGCACCGAAGCAACGGTGCCTCCGCGTTCTTCACACGTACAGCTCGGGGACGTCTCCTCCTTCTTGATCCAGCAAGAGGGGGAGGAGAGGTTGATGGAGACACCGGCAGCACGACGGCGTGGTGGAGATGGTGGTGGAGGATTCCTGCAGGGCTTCGCCAAGCACCGCGGGAAAACGAAGATCGTAGTGGGAGAGGGAGGGCAGCACCGAGGCACGAACGTGTGTTGGCTGCCCTCCCTCTGCCTCTCTTTATATAGGGGGGTAGAGAGGGGAGGGGCGCCCTAGGGTTTCCCCTAGGGGCGGCGGCCAGGGCAAAGGGGGAAGGGGGCGGCGCCCCCTGGGGCCAGGGTTTCCCCCCCAGGTGCCTTGCCCCCCAAGGCTAAGGGGGTGCGGCTGCCCTAGGGGGGTCCACCCCTCTTGGCGCATGAGGAGAGGGCCCAGGGGGGGGGCGCACAGCCCTATGAGGGCTGTTGTGTTCCCCCTTGTGGCCCATTAGGCCCGAAACCCCTTCCGGGACCCCGAAACCCCTTTCGGTCATCCGCCGATTTCCCGATACTCCCCGGAACACTTCCGGACTCCGAAACCTTTCATCCTATATATCAATCTTCGTCTCCGGACCATTCCGGAGACCCTCGTCATGTCCGGGATCTCATCCGGGACTCCGAACAACCTTCGGTAACCATACACTGTTCTCACTAACAACCCTAGCGTCACCGAACCTTAAGTGTGTAGACCCTGCGGGTTCGGAAACTATGCAGACATGACCGAGACACTCCCAGGCCAATAACCAATAGCGGGATCTGGATACCCATATTGGTTCCCACACGTTCCTCGATGATCTCATCGGATGAACCACGATGTCAAGGATTCAGGCAATCCCGTATACAGTTCCCTTTGTCTCGTCGGTATGTTACTTGCCCGAGATTCGATCGTCGGTATCTCTATACCTAGTTCAATCTCGTTACCGGCAAGTCTCTTTACTCGTTACCGTAATACATAATCCCGTGACCAACTACTTAGTCACTTTGAGCTCATTGAGATGACGTATTACCGAGTGGGCCCAGAGATACCTCTCCGTCACACGGAGTGACAAATCCCAGTCTCGATCCATGTCAACTCAACAGACACCTTCGGAGATACCTGTAGAGTACCTTTATAGTCACCCAGTTACGTTGCGACGTTTGGCACACACAAAGCACTCCTACGGTGTCAGTGAGTTACATGATCTCATGGTCATAGGAACTTATACTTGACATGCAGAAAACTATAGCGATAACTGACACGATCAAAAGCTATGTTAACGTTTGGGTCTCGTCCATCACATCATTCTCCTAATGATGTGATCCCGTTATCAAATGACAACTCATGTCTATGACCTGGAAACCGCGGTCATCTTTGATCAACGAGCTAGTCCTGTAGAGGCTCACTAGGGACACAAAGTCTGTCTATTCATCCACACGTGTATTTGAGTTTCCAATCAATACAGTTATAGCATGGATAATAAACGATTATCATGAACAAGGAAATATAATAATAACTCTTTTATTATTGCCTCTAGGGCATATTTCCAACAAATCCTTGGTGTTGTAGTTGAGCTTGACGAAGTAGAACTTGATGTGTCCTTGGGAACCCACTTGACCATGGCTTGAGGTGCTTCAATGAATGCATCAATCTCCTCTTGAAGCTTGTCCTTGGCCTTTAGCTTGTGGTCTTGTGGTGGAAGGTCATCTTGAGCTTGTTCCACATTGGAAGAAGTAGGATCATACTTCTCCTTTTGTGAGACAAACTGTGGAGTAGGGTATTGACCTTCTTCCCACTCAACACCTTCGGCGTTGAACTTTCGCTCAAAACCAATCCCTTGATTCTTCCGGTGTCTTCCTTGTTTGCGAACAATCTCCTCAAAGTTCTTGCTTCCGGCAAGACTCTTGTAGACACCTTTCTCTATGATTTCCTTCAATAAGCTATTTTCTTGCTCAAGTGTAACTTGGCTTGAAACATTGTTAGTGGAATCAAGAGAACTACTAGAAGCAACAATATTGGATTTAACATTGTTATTGTTACTACTAGAGGAAGAATTTTTCTTATGCTTGTCATGCTTAGTCTTAATAGGTGGCAAGAAATTAGACAAGAGAAGTCGTTTGGCAAGATATGAAGAACTCTTCTTTCGAAGATCGTCATTGATCGCTTTCAGAAACTCATGTTCTTGCTCTAGAGTGAGCTTCTCGAAGCATAGCTTCTCATGAGATCTTAGGAGCTCTCTATGATCTTCTTGAGTTGTTTCATGAGCTAACTTAAGAGTGTTTAGTTCTTTAGTTAGACGCTCAATCTCCTTCATAGCATTGTCATTCGACTCTTCTCGACTATAAAGACTACTAGCATTTTCATCATTACTAAGCTCACTAGATTTATCATGCAAGAGCTCATCTTCACCAAGCAAGTCATCCTCATCACTATCAAAGTCAATGAATTCAGGGTGTGTTACCTTGGGACCTTTAGCCATGAAGCATCTTCCAATTCCCTCATTTGGTGAATCAAATAAGTCGTAGGAGTTGGAGTTGGAGGATACGAGTGCAAGTCCGGCAACACCTTCATCTTGACTATAGTCGGAGTCGGAGTGATAGCTTCCATCGGATTGATTGTCAGAGTCGGAGCCGGAGACCCATTCACCAACATGAGCTTGATGTCTTCTTCTTGTGTAGCTCCTTGATGACTTGTCTTTCCTCTCCGAATCCTTGCTTCTCCGAGAGGGTCTTCGTTCATAACGATCATCTCTGCTCCTTCTCTCTCTCCGAGGTGACTCATCTCTTGCTCTTCTTCTTGGAGATTCTTCTCTTCTTTGGTGGGGGGCCGTACACTCATTTGAGAAGTGTCCGGGTCTTCCACAATTGTAGCAGTTTCGATCACGACTAGAAGATCTCTTTTCATCATATGATCTAGACTTTGAGCTTCTTTCTTTGCCTCTATTCTTGTAGAACTTGTTGAAGTTCTTGACCATTAGGCTTATCTCTTCATTGGAAATTAGCTTGTCACTTGAGGTAGTAGGAGCATCACTTGTAGCTTTGTAAGCACCACTTGACTTGTTGTGAAGCTCTTCCTTATCCTTAAGTGTCATCTCATGAGCAACAATTCTTCCAATGACTTCAGTTGGCTTGAGAGTCTTGTAGTTTGGCATCATTTGGATCAATGTGCACACGGTGTCATACTTTCCATCCAAAGCTCTGAGAATCTTCTTGATGATGAATCGGTCGGTCATTTCTTCGCTTCCTAAGCTGGCAATCTCATTTGTGATGAGAGCAAGCCTAGAGTACATTTCAGCGACTCCTTCACCATCCTTCATCTTGAACTTGTCAAGTTGACCTTGAAGAATATCTAGCTTTGATTCCTTCACAGATTCAGTACCTTTGTGCATTTCAACCAAAGTATCCCAAATCTCTTTAGCATTCTCAAGACGACTTATTTTGTTGAACTCTTCGGGACACAAAGCATTGAAGAGAATGTCACAAGCTTGAGCATTGTTTTGCAACATCCGCAACTCTTCGGGTGTAGCTTCGCGATCCAGAACTTTTCCTTCTTCAAAGAAATCACCTTGCATGCCAACACAAATAATGCCCCATGCGGCTGGGTTATGACCAAGAATATGCATTTTCATTTTATGCTTCCAACTAGCAAAATTTGTACCATCAAAGTAAGGACCTCTACGATAATTACCCTCACTAGACGCCATACTCTCCTAGGTTGTGAAACCAAGCTTATGGAGTCCAATGCAATGGAAACCAAGGCAATGGAGACCAAAGCTCTGATACCACTTGTAGGATCGAAAGTAGGTCTAGAGGGGGGGGGGTGATTAGACTACTTGACAATATAAAAAATCTGCCTTTAGATCATGCAAAGTTTTTGGCAGTTTTACAATTAAGATCAATTCAAGTATCACCCTACACATGCAATTCTAGAGTATAAGCAGCGGAAAGTAAATTGCACATGTAAAAGAGAGGTGGAGAAGATCAAACGCAGTTTGGTGACACGAAGATTTTTGTCGTGGTTCCGATAGGTGGTGCTATCGTACATCCACGTTGATGGAGACTTCAACCCACGGAGGGTAACGGCTGCGCGAGTCCACGGAGGGCTCCACCCATGAAGGGTCCACGAAGAAGCAACCTTGTCTATTCCATCATGGCCTACGCCCACGGAGGACTAGCCTTACTCGGGGTAGATCTTCACGAAGTAGGCGATCTCCTT
Organism: Secale cereale; assembly: GCA_902687465.1. Taxonomy (NCBI): domain Eukaryota; kingdom Viridiplantae; phylum Streptophyta; class Magnoliopsida; order Poales; family Poaceae; genus Secale; species Secale cereale. The sequence continues at coordinate 774,041,594 of LR738715.1, read as the reverse complement.
GCCCTTACAAACTTCTTGGTTCAACTCCACATCTCGAAGAAGGAGGCTCCCAAGCGACACCTAACCAATCTAGGAGGCACCACCCCCCAAAAGGTAATAGACGGTGTTGATGATGATGAACTCCTTGCTCTTGTGCTTCAGATGATAATCTCCCCAACACTCAACTCTCCTCACTGATATGGCTGTGGTGGAAGAAAGGTTTGAGTGGAAAGCAACTTGGGGAGGCTAGAAATCAAGTTTCATATGGTAGGAATGGAATGGCTTGATCTCAACACAAGGGTAGGTGGTTCACTTCTCAGAAAGTGTATGGTAGAAGTGGTGGTACTTTCTGATGGCTCTCCTCACGAATGAAGAGGGGGTGGAGGGGTATATATAGCCTCCACACAAAATCCAACCGTTACACACACATTTGACCAATCTCGGTGAGACCGAAGTTAAAAGTCGGTCAGACCGAAAGTTCAAATATAGTGAACGTTGGGATTTTCGGTGGGACCGAAAATACCATCTCGGTGTGTCCGAAGTGAGTCAAAGGTTGGAGCTTGCCATCTCGGTGTGACCGAAAACAACAACTCGGATATTCCGAAGTGATGTCAATTGGTTACAGAAGGTTGGCAGTCCATTTTCGGTGAGACCGAAACTCAGAATCGGATGGACCGAGAATTTAGGGTTTGGAGGAATAACTGAGGTGGTTCATCTCGGTGGGACTGAGTTTGCAGAATCGGTTTGTCCGAGATTACTTATGAGTGTGTTGAATAGTGAAGAGTGCTGATAGTTGAGGGAGCTAGATCACCAAGCACTTGAGCAACTAGATCATTAACACAACCTCATCCCCTTTTAATAGTATTGGCTTTCCTATGGACTCAATGTGATCTTTGATCACTAAACCAAAAATAGAGTCTTGAGCTTTTGCCAATGCTTGTCTTAGCATTTTGAGGGGTCCACTTCTTCAGACATTTCCATACCCATATCATCGAACTTTTCTGAAATGATTCTCAGGTAAATATTAGTTCAATGATATATATGTTGTTATTAATTACCAAAACCACCCGGGGATTAGTTGCACTTTCACCTACGGCTTCGCCGTCGGCATAGCTGCGCTACCAGGAGGCACCACGGGACGACACGTGGCAGGGATATTCAGCTATGCCGTCGGCATATCTCTGCCACTTGTCGTCCCGCGTTTCGTCGCCGCTTTTGACGGCGCCGTCCGTTGCCGTCAGGCGAAATACAATGCCGACGGCTAAACTATGCCGACGGTCGACTAGCGGCCGTCGGCATAAGCTCCTATGCCGACGGCTAAACTACGCCGACGGTCTAACAAGACTACAGTGACGTGATCTATGCCCACATTGCCTCGGCCGCTCGTGCCTTATCCGCATCTCCCTGACGGCTCGTGCCCACATCGCCCCTTCCGCTCGAGGCTGGTCGATCCATACCGCCGCCGGCGCCGCCTCCTTCTGTGCCGGCGCCGCCCCGCCCTGCACCGCGCGCCCCCGTCCGCGCTCTGCATCGCGCGCCCCCGTCCCCGCCCTGCACCGTGCGCGTGCCCCCGTCCTCGCTCCGCTCCGCCGCCGTATTTCCCTGCCCGGCACCGCCGCCGTCCGAACTCTCCCGCCGTGAGGTACTAATCCAAACCCATGCTCTCTGTCTCCTTTCCCACTATGTCACGGGTAGCCTAATCCTCAAGTCTGAATCACACCGGCGCTCTACGGCGGTGCCCCCGCATTGGATTTATTTCCGAACTGGCAAAGGCATAGCTGCGGTACTAAGCAGCTTATTACAATTTACAATACGGCTATAACAATCTATCAAGCTAACACTTCTCACATCCCATTCTTTTCCTTCTGCGGTCTGAGTACCGAACGCAGACCCTGCTCACATACCTTCTTCGTATTCTGCTGCATGTATCGCAATCCATACATGTTCTGCTAGGATTCCTACTATTTGGTGTACTACTATAATCTTTTGCATTCCTTCCACGTGCATTGTCATGTGCATCAGCGCTTCCTAGCATCCAAAGTCGTGTCTATGTTGTACCACATAGCTCAGGTATACCACAGAGCTATGTTGGTCAGACCAACTATCATGATCTAACCGATATGCTTCCTTTTAACTGACAAAACATAAATGTGTCATCTCTTAATGTTCTCCTTTTTTGTTCTGAACGTGTTTCAGTTTTAGGTGGAGCATATTGAAAATAATTCAGTTATATAGGGTCGTGATCGGGGCAATGCGGGGGTATCTAGTAAATAAATCTATGAAGGCATTGGTCCGTGATCTAAGTTTTTTACACTTGATGATCTAAGTTTTTTTGTCGGTAAAATTTACAGGCTTTGTGGTGTTGCATATCTTTGGAGTCATCATCGTCGAAGGCATTGGTTCGTGAGCCCAGGACTGTCGGCATAGATGAGCCCAGGACTTCCCACGGTGCGCCACGTGGCAGGCTATGCCGACTGCAAAGCCGTCGGCATAGATTTCAATCTATGCCGACGGCTTTGCCGTAGGCATAGCCTTGTCGCTAGAAAGAACCAGGTGACGCCACGTGGCATGCTATGCCTACGGCAAAGCCGTCGGCATAGTTTTCATCTATGCCTATGGCAAAGCCGTCGGCATAGTTTTAATCTATGCCTACGGCTTTGCCGTCGGCATAGCTGCGCTACCAGGAGGCACCACGGGACGACACGTGGCAGGGATATACCGACGGCCAAGCCGTCGACATAGTTTTCAGCTATGCCGTCGGCATATCTCTGCCACGTGTCGTCCCACGTTTCGTCGCCGCTTTTGACGGCACCGTCCGTTGCCGTCAGGCGAAATACAATGCGGACGGCTAAACTATGCCGACGGTCGACTAGCGGCCGTCGGCATAGGCTCCTATGCCGATGGCTAAACTACGCGACGGTCTGACAAGACTACACTGACGTGATCTATGCCCACATTGCCTCGGCCGCTCGTGCCTTATCCGCATCTACCTGACCGCTCGTGCCCACATTGCCCCTTCCGCTCGAGGCTGCTCAATCCATCCCGCCGCCGCCGCCGCCCCTCTTCTGTGCCGGCGCCGCCCCGCCCTGCACCGCGCGCCCCCGTCCGCGCCCTGCACCGCGTGCCCCCGTCCCCGCCCTGCACCGTGCGCGTGCCCCCGTCCTCGCTCCGCTCCGCCGCCGTACTTCCCCGCCCGGCACCGCCGCCGGTCGAGCTCTCCCGCCGCGAGGTACTAATCCAAACCCATGCTCTCTGTCTCCTTTCCCACTATGTCACGGGTAGCCTAATCCTCCTGTCTGAATCACACCGGCGCTCTACGGCGGTGCCCCCGCATTGGATTTATTTCCAAACTGGCAAAGGCATAGCTACGGTACTAAGCAGCTTATTACAATTTACAATACGGCAATAATAATCGATCAAGCTAACACTTCTCACATCCCATTCTTTTCCTTCTGCGGTCTGAGTACCGAACGCAGACCCTGCTCACATACCTTCTTCGTATTCTGCTGCATGTATCGCAATCCATACATGTTCTGCTAGGCTTCCTACTATTTGGTGTACTACTATAATCTTTTGCATTCCTTCCACGTGCATTGTCATGTGCATCAGCGCTTCCTAGCATCCAAAGTCGTGTCTATGTTGTACCACAGAGCTCAGGTGTACCAAAGAGCTATGTTGGTCAGACCAACTATCGTGATCTAACCGATATGCTTCCTTTTAACTGACAAAATATAAATGTGTCATCTCTTAATGTTCTCCTTTTTTGTTCTGAACGTGTTTCAGTTTTAGGTGGAGCATATAGAAAATAATTCAGTTATATAGGTCCGTGATCGGGGAAATGCGGGGGCATCTAGTAAATAAATCTATGAAGGCATTGGTCCGTGATCTAAGTTTTTTACACTTGATGATCTAAGTTTTTTTGTCGGTAAAATTTACAGGCTTTGTGGTGTTGCATATCTTTGGAGTCATCGTCGTCGAAGGCATTGGTTCGTGAGCCCAGGACTGTCGGCATAGATGAGCCCAGGACTTCCCAGGGCGCGCCACGTGGCAGGCTATGACGACGGCAAAGCCGTCGGCATAGATTTCAATGTATGCCGACGGCTTTGCCGTAGGCATAGCCTTGCCGCTAGAAAGAACCAGGTGACGCCACGTGGCATGCTATGCCTACGGCAAAGCCATCGGCATAGTTTTCATCTATGCCTATGGCAAAGCCGTCAGCATAGTTTTAATCTATACCTACGGCTTTGCCGTCGGCATAGCTGCGCTACCAGGAGGCACCACGGGACGACACGTGGCAGGGATATTCCGACGGCCAAGCCGTCGGCATAGTTTTCAGCTATGCCGTCGGCATATCTCTGCCACGTGTCGTCCCGCGTTTCGTCGCCGCTTTTGACGGCGCCGTCCGTTGCCGTTAGGCGAAATACAATGCCGACGGCTAAACTATGCCGACGGTCGACTAGCGGCCGTCGACATAGGCTCCTATGCCGACGGCTAAACTACGCCGACGGTCTGACAGGACTACACTGACGTGATTTATGCCCACATTGCCTCGGCCGCTCGTGCCTTATCCGCATCTCCCTGGCCGCTCGTGCCCACATCGCCCCTTCCGCTCGAGGCTGGTCGATCCATCCCGCCGCCGGCGCTGCCCCCTTCTGTGCCGGCGCCGCCCCGCCCTGCACCACGCGCCCCCGTCCGCGCCCTGCACCGCGCGCCCCCGTCCCCGCCCTACACCGTGCACGTGCCCCCGTCCTCGCTCCGCTCCGCCGTCGTACTTCCCTGCCCGGCACCGCCGCCGGCCGAACTCTCCCGTCGCGAGGTACTAATACAAACCCATGCTCTCTGTCTCCTTTCCCACTATGTCACGGGTAGCCTAATCCTCAAGTCTGAATCACACCGGCGCTCTACGGCGGTGCCCCCGCATTGGATTTATTTCCGAACTGGCAAAGGCATAGCTGCGGTACTAAGCAGCTTATTACAATTTACAATACGGCAATAACAATAGATCAAGCTAACACTTCTCACATCCCATTCTTTTCCTTCTGCGGTCTGAGTACCGAACGCAGACCCTGCTCACATACATTCTTCGTATTCTGCTGCATGTATCGCAATCCATATATGTTCCGCTAGGCTTCCTACTATTTGGTGTACTAATATAATCTTTTGCATTCCTTCCACGTGCATTGTCATGTGCATCAGCGCTTCCTAGCATCCAAAGTCGTGTCTATGTTGTACCACATAGCTCAGGTGTACCACAGAGCTATGTTGGTCAGACCAACTATCGTGATCTAACCGATATGCTTCCTTTTAACTGACAAAATATAAATGTGTCATCTCTTAATGTTCTCCTTTTTTGTTCTAAACGTGTTTTAGTTTTAGGTGGAGCATATTGAAAATAATTCAGTTATATAGTGCCGTGATCGGGGCAATGCGGGGGCATCTAGTAAATAAATCTATGAAGGCATTGGTCCGTGATCTAAGTTTTTTACACTTGATGATCTAAGTTTTTTTGTCGGTAAAATTTACAGGCTTTGTGGTGTTGCATATCTTTGGAGTCATCGTCGTCGAAGGCATTGGTTCGTGAGCCCAGGACTGTCGGCATAGATGAGCCCAGGACTTCCCATGGCGCGCCACGTGGCAGGCTATGTCGATGGCAAAGCCGTCGGCATAGATTTCAATCTATGCCGACGGCTTTGCCGTAGGCATAGCCTTGCCGCTAGAAAGAACCAGGTGACGTCACGTGGCATGCTATGCCTACGGCAAAGCCGTCGGCATAGTTTTCATCTATGCCTACGGTTTTGCACTGCAATGCTTGTACTTCAACCATACAGCAAAGAGATGTGGATCGTTTGTAGATAAAACTTGAGATACATTCTTCATCAGCTCAGATTTATTTCCGAACTAGCAAAGGCATAGCTGCGGTACTAAGCAGCTTATTACAATTTACAATACGGCAATAACAATCGATCAATCTAACACTTCTCACATCCCATTCTTTTCCTTCTGCGGTCTGAGTACCGAACGCAGACCCTGCTCACATACCTTCTTCGTATTCTGCTGCATGTATCGCAATCCATACATGTTCTGCTAGGCTTCCTACTATTTGGTGTACTACTATAATCTTTTGCATTTCTGCCACGTGCATTGTCATGTGCATCAGCGCTTCCTAGCATCCAAAGTCGTGTCTATGTTGTACCACAGAGCTCAGGTGTACCACAGAGCTATGTTGGTCAGACCAACTATCGTGATCTAACCGATATGCTTCCTTTTAACTGACAAAATATAAATGTGTCATCTCTCAATGTTCTCCTTTTTTGTTCTAAACGTGTCTCAGTTTTAGGTGGAGCATATTGAAAATAATTCATTTATATAGGGCCATGATCGGGGCAATGCGGGGGCATCTAGTAAATAAATCTATGAAGGCATTGGTCCGTAATCTAAGTTTTTTACACTTGATGATCTAAGTTTTTTTGTCGGTAAAATTTACATGCTTTGTGGTGTTGCATATCTTTGGAGTCATCGTCGTCGAAGGCATTGGTTCGTGAGCCCAGGACTGTCGGCATAGATGAGCCCAGGACTTCCCAGGGCGCGCCACGTGGCCGGCTATGCCGACGGCAAAGCCGTCGGCATAGCCTTGCCGCTAGAAAGAACCAGGTGACGCCACGTGGCATGCTATGCCTACGGCAAAGCCGTCGGCATAGTTTTCATCTATGCCTACGGCAAAGCCGTCAGCATAGTTTTAATCTATGCCTACGGCTAAACTATGCCGACGGTAGACTAGCGGCCGTCGGCATAGGCTCCTATGCCGACGGCTAAACTACGCCGACGGTCTGACAAGACTACGCTGACGTGATCTATGCCCACATTGCCTCGGCCGCTCGTGCCTTATCCGCATCTCCCTGACCGCTCGTGCCCACATCGCCCCTTCCGCTCGAGGCTGCTCGATCCATCCCGCCGCCGCCACCGCCCCTTCTGTGCCGGCGCCGCCCCGCCCTGCAACGCGGGCCCTCGTCCGCGCCCTGCACCACGCGTCCCCGTCCCCGCCCTGCACCGTGCGCGTGACCCTGTCCTCGCTCCGCTCCGCCGCCGTACTTCCCCGCCCGGCACCGCCGCCGGCCGAGCTCTTCCGCCGCGAGGTACTAATCCAAACCCGTGCTCTCTGTCTCCTTTCCCACTATGTCACGGGTAGCCTAATCCTCCAGTCTGAATCACACCGGCGCTCTACGGCGATGCCCCCGCATTGGATTTATTTCCGAACTGGCAAAGGCATAGCTGCGGTACTAAGCAGCTTATTACAGTTTACAATACGGCAATAACAATCGATCAAGCTAACACTTCTCACATCCCATTCTTTTCCTTCAGCGTTCTGAGTACCGAACGCAGACCCTGCTCACATACCTTCGTCGTATTCTGTTGCATGTATAGCAATCCATACATGTTCTGCTAGGCTTCCTACTATTTGGTGTACTACTATAATCTTTTGCATTCCTTCCACGTGCATTGTCATGTGCATCAGCGCTTCCTAGCATCCAAAGTAGTGTCTATGTTGTACCACAGAGCTCTGGTGTACCACAGAGCTATGTTGGTCAGACCAACTATCGTGATCTAACCGATATGCTTCCTTTTAACTGAAAAAATATAAATGTGTCATCTCTTAATGTTCTCCTTTTTTGTTCTGAACGTGTTTCATTTTTAGGTGGAGCACATTGAAAATAATTCAGTTATATAGGGCCGTGATCGGGGCAATGCGGGGGCATCTAGTAAATAAATCTATGAAGGCATTGGTCCGTGATCTAAGTTTTTTACACTTGATGATCTAAGTTTTTTTGTCGGTAAAATTTACAGGCTTTGTGGTGTTGCATATCTTTGGAGTCATCATCGTCGAAGGCATTGGTTCGTGAGCCCAGGACTGTCGGCATAGATGAGCCCAGGACTTCCCAGGGCGCGCCACGTGGCAGGCTATGCCGACGGCTTTGCCGTAGGCATAGCCTTGTCGATAGAAAGAACCAGGTGACGCCACGTGGCAAGCTATGCCTACGGCAAAGCCGTCGTCATAGTTTTCATCTATGCCTACGGTTTTGCACTACAATGCTTGTACTTCAACCATACAGCAAAGAGATGTGGATCGTTTGTAGATAAAACTTGAGATACATTCTTCATCAGCTCGGATTTATTTCCGAACTGGCAAAGGCATAGCTACGGTACTAAGCAGCTTATTACAATTTACAATACGGCAATAACAATCGATCAAGCTAACACTTCTCACATCCCATTCTTTTCCTTCTGCGGTCTGAGTACCGAACGCAGACCCTGCTCACATACCTTCTTCGTATTCTGCTGCATGTATAGCAATCCATACATGTTCTGCTAGGCATCCTACTATTTGGAGTACTACTATAATCTTTTGCATTCCTTCCACGTGCATTGTCATGTGCATCAGCGCTTCCTAGCATCCAAAGTCGTGTCTATGTTGTACCACAGAGCTCAGGTGTACCACAGAGCTATGTTGGTCAGACAAACTATCGTGATCTAACCGATATGCTTCCTTTTAACTGACAAAATATAAATGTGTCATCTCTTAATGTTCTCCTTTTTTGTTCTGAACGTGTTTTAGTTTTAGGTGGAGCATATTGAAAATAATTCAGTTATATAGGGCCGTGATCGGGGCAATGCGGGGGCATCTAGTAAATAAATCTATGAAGGCATTGGTCCGTGATCTAAGTTTTTTACACTTGATGATCTAAGTTTTTTTGTCGGTAAAATTTACAAGCTTTGTGGTGTTGCATATCTTTGGAGTCATCATCGTCGAAAGCATTGGTTCGTGAGCCCAGGACTGTCGGCATAGATGAGCCCAGGACTTCCCAGGGCGCGCCACGTGGCAGGCTATGCCGACGGCTTTGCCGTAGGCATAGCCTTGCCGCTAGAAAGAACCAGGTGACGCCACGTGGCATGCTATGCCTACGGCAAAGCCGTCGGCATAGTTTTCATCTATGCCTACGGCAAAGCCGTCAGCATAGTTTTAATCTATGCCTACGGCTTTGCCGTCGGCATAGCTGCGCTACCAGGAGGCACCACAGGACGACACGTGGCAGGGATATGCCGACGGCCAAGCCGTCGGCATAGTTTTCAGCTATGCCGTCGGCATATCTCTGCCACGTGTCGTCCCGCGTTTCGTCGCCGCTTTTGACGGCGCCGTCCGTTGCCGTCAGGCGAAATACAATGCCGACGGCTAAACTATGCCGACGGTCGACTAGCGGCCGTCGGCATAGGCTCCTATGCCGACGGCTAAACTACGCCGACGGTCTGACAGGACTACACTGACGTGATCTATGCCCACATTGCCTCGGCCGCTCGTGCCTTATCTGCATCTCCCTGACCGCTCGTGCCCACATCGCCCCTTCCGCTCGAGGCTGGTCGATCCATCCCGCCGCCGGCGCCGCCCCCTTCTGTGCCGGCGCCGCCCCGCCCTACACCGCGCGCCCCCGTCCGCGCCCTGCACCGCGCGCCCCCGTCCCCGCCCTACATCGTGCGCGGGCCCCCGTCCTCGCTCCGCTCCGCCGCCGTACTTCCCTGCCCGGCACCGCCGCCGGCCGAACTCTCCCGCCGCGAGGTACTAATCCAAACCCATGCTCTCTGTCTCCTTTCCCACTATGTCACGGGTAGCCTAATCCTCAAGTCTGAATCACACCGGCGCTCTACGGCGGTGCCCCCGCATTGGATTTATTTCCGAACTGGCAAAGGCATAGCTGCGGTACTAAGCAGCTTATTACAATTTACAATACGGCAATAACAATAGATCAAGCTAACACTTCTCACATCCCATTCTTTTCCTTCTACGGTCTGAGTACCGAACGCAGACCCTGCTCACATACCTTCTTCGTATTCTGCTGCATGTATCGCAATCCATACATGTTCTGCTAGGCTTCCTACTATTTGGTGTACTAATATAATCTTTTGCATTCCTTCCACGTGCATTGTCATGTGCATCAGCGCTTCCTAGCATCCAAAGTCGTGTCTATGTTGTACCACATAGCTCAGGTGTACCACAGAGCTATGTTGGTCAGACCAACTATCGTGATCTAACCGATATGCTTCCTTTTAACTGACAAAATATAAATGTGTCATCTCTTAATGTTCTCCTTTTTTGTTCTAAACGTGTTTCAGTTTTAGGTGGAGCATATTGAAAATAATTCAGTTATATAGTGCCGTGATCGGGGCAATGCGGGGGCATCTAGTAAATAAATCTATGAAGGCATTGGTCCGTGATCTAAGTTTTTTACACTTGATGATCTAAGTTTTTTTGTCGGTAAAATTTACAGGCTTTGTGGTGTTGCATATCTTTGGAGTCATCGTCGTCGAAGGCATTGGTTCGTGAGCCCAGGACTGTCGGCATAGATGAGCCCAGGACTTCCCAGGGCGCGCCACGTGGCAGGCTATGTCGACGGCAAAGCCGTCGGCATAGATTTCAACCTATGCCGACGGCTTTGCCGTAGGCGCCGTCGGCATAGTTTTCATCTATGCCTACGGTTTTGCACTGCAATGCTTGTACTTCAACCATACAGCAAAGAGATGTGGATCGTTTGTAGATAAAACTTGAGATACATTCTTCATCAGCTCAGATTTATTTCCGAACTGGGAAAGGCATAGCTGCGGTACTAAGCAGCTTATTACAATTTACAATACGGCAATAACAATCGATCAAGCTAACACTTCTCACATCCCATTCTTTTCCTTCTGCGGTCTGAGTACCGAACGCAGACCCTGCTCACATACCTTCTTCGTATTCTGCTGCATGTATCGCAATCCATACATGTTCTGCTAGGCTTCCTACTATTTGGTGTACTACTATAATCTTTTGCATTCCTTCCACGTGCATTGTCATGTGCATCAGCGCTTCCTAGCATCCAAAGTCGTGTCTATGTTGTACCACAGAGCTCAGGTGTACCACAGAGCTATGTTGGTCAGACCAACTATCATGATCTAACCGATATGCTTCCTTTTAACTGACAAAATATAAATGTGTCATCTCTTAATGTTCTCCTTTTTTGTTCTAAACGTGTCTCAGTTTTAGGTGGAGCATATTGAAAATAATTCAGTTATATAGGGCCATGATCGGGGCAATGCGGGGGCATCTCGTAAATAAATCTATGAAGGCATTGGTCCGTGATCTAAGTTTTTTACACTTGATGATCTAAGTTTTTTTGTCGGTAAAATATACATGCTTTGTGGTGTTGCATATCTTTGGAGTCATCGTCGTCGAAGGCATTGGTTCGTTAGCCCAGGACTGTCGGCATAGATGAGCCCAGGACTTCCCAGGGCGCGCCACGTGGCCGGCTATGCCGACGGCAAAAATCTATGCCGACGGCTTTGCCGTAGGCATAGCCTTGCCGCTAGAAAGAACCGGGTGACGCCACGTGGCATGCTATGCCTACGGCAAAGCCGTCGGCATAGTTTTCATCTATGCCTACGGCAAAGCCGTCAGCATAGTTTTAATCTATGCCTACGGCTAAACTATGCCGACGGTAGACTAGCGGCCGTCGGCATAGGCTCCTATGCCGACGGCTAAACTACGCCGACGGTCAGACAAGACTACGCTGATGTGATCTATGCCCACATTGCCTCAGCCGCTCGTGCCTTATCCGCATCTCCCTGACCGCTCGTGCCCACATCGCCCCTTCCGCTCGAGGCTGCTCGATCCATCCCGCCGCCGCCACCGCCCCTTCTGTGCCGGCGCCGCCCCGCCCTGCAACGCGGGCCCCCGTCCACGCCCTGCACCACGCGTCCCCGTCCCCGCCCTGCACCGTGCGCGTGACCCTGTCCTCGCTCTGCTCCGCCGCCGTACTTCCCCGCCCGGCACCGCCGCCGTCCGAGCTCTCCCGCCGCGAGGTACTAATCCAAACCCATGCTCTCTGTCTCCTTTCCCACTATGTCACGGGTATCCTAATCCTCCAGTCTGAATCACACCGGCGCTCTACGGCGATGCCCCCGCATTGGATTTATTTCCGAACTGGCAAAGGCATAGCTGCGGTACTAAGCAGCTTATTACAGTTTACAATACGGCAATAACAATCGATCAAGCTAACGCTTCTCACATCCCATTCTTTTCCTTCAGCGGTCTGAGTACCGAACGCAGACCCTGCTCACATACCTTCGTCGTATTCTGTTGCATGTATAGCAATCCATACATGTTCTGCTAGGCTTCCTACTATTTGGTGTACTACTATAATCTTTTGCATTCCTTCCACGTGCATTGTCATGTGCATCAGCGCTTCCTAGCATCCAAAGTTGTGTCTATGTTGTACCACAGAGCTCAGGTGTACCACAGAGCTATGTTGGTCAGACCAACTATCGTGATCTAACCGATATGCTTCCTTTTAACTGACAAAATATAAATGTGTCATCTCTTAATGTTCTCCTTTTTTGTTCTGAACGTGTTTCATTTTTAGGTGGAGCATATTGAAAATAATTCAGTTATATAGGGCCGTGATCGGGGCAATGCGGGGGCATCTAGTAAATAAATCTATGAAGGCATTGGTCCGTGATCTAAGTTTTTTACACTTGATGATCTAAATTTTTTTGTCGGTAAAATTTACAGGCTTTGTGGTGTTGCATATCTTTGGAGTCATCATCGTCGAAGGCATTGGTTCGTGAGCCCAGGACTGTCGGCATAGATGAGCCCAGGACTTCCCAGGGCGCGCCACGTGGCAGGCTATGCCGACGGCTTTGCCGTAGGCATAGCCTTGTCGATAGAAAGAACCAGGTGACGCCACGTGGCATGCTATGCCTACGGCAAAGCCGTCGGCATAGTTTTCATCTATGCCTACGGTTTTGCACTACAATGCTTGTACTTCAACCATACAGCAAAGAGATGTGGATCGTTTGTAGATAAAACTTGAGATACATTCTTCATCAGCTCGGATTTATTTCCGAACTGGCAAAGGCATAGCTACGGTACTAAGCAGCTTATTACAATTTACAATACGGCAATAACAATCGATCAAGCTAACACTTCTCACATCCCATTCTTTTCCTTCTGCGGTCTGAGTACCGAACGCAGACCCTGCTCACATACCTTCTTCGTATTCTGCTGCATGTATAGCAATCCATACATGTTCTGCTAGGCATCCTACTATTTGGAGTACTACTATAATCTTTTGCATTCCTTCCACGTGCATTGTCATGTGCATCAGCGCTTCCTAGCATCCAAAGTCGTGTCTATGTTGTACCATGGAGCTCAGGTGTACCACAGAGCTATGTTGGTCAGACCAACTATCGTGATCTAACCGATATGCTTCCTTTTAACTGACAAAATATAAATGTGTCATCTCTTAATGTTCTCCTTTTTTGTTCTGAACGTGTTTCAGTTTTAGGTGGAGCATATTGAAAATAATTCAGTTATATAGGGCCGTGATCGGGGCAATGCGGGGGCATCTAGTAAATAAATCTATGAAGACATTGGTCCGTGATCTAAGTTTTTTACACTTGATGATCTAAGTTTTTTTGTCGGTATAATTTACAGGCTTTGTGGTGTTGCATATCTTTGGAGTCATCATCGTCGAAGGCATTGGTTCATGAGCCCAGTACTGTCGGCATAGATGAGCCCAGGACTTCCCAGGGCGCGCCACGTGGCAGGCTATGCCGACGGCAAAGCCGTCGGCATAGATTTCAATCTATGCCGATGGCTTTGCCGTAGGCATAGCCTTGTCGCTAGAAAGAACCAGGTGACGCCACATGGCATGCTATGCCTACGGCAAAGCCGTCGGCATAGTTTTCATCTATGCCTACGGCAAAGCCGTCGGCATAGTTTTAATCTATGCCTACGGCAAAGCCGTCGGCATAGTTTTAATCTATGCCTACGGCTTTGCCGTCGGCATAGCTGCGCTACCAGGAGGCACCACGGGACGACACGTGGCAGGGATATGCCGACGGCCAAGCCATCGGCATATCTCTGCCATGTGTCGTCTCGCGTTTCGTCGCCGCTTTTGACGGCGCCGTCCGTTGCTGTCAGGCGAAATACAATGCCGACGGCTAAACTATGCCGACGGTCGACTAGCGGCCGTCGGCATAGGCTCCTATGCCGACGGCTAAACTACGCCGACGGTCTGACAAGACTACACTGACGTGATCTATGCCCACATTGCCTCGGCCGCTCGTGCCTTATCCGCATCTCCCTGACCGCTCGTGCCCACATTGCCCCTTCCGCTCGAGGCTGCTCGATCCATCCCGCCGCCGCCGCCCCTCTTCTGTGCCGGCGCCGCCCCGCCCTGCACCGCGCGCCCCCGTCCGAGCCCTGCACCGCGTGCCCCCGTCCCCGCCCTGCACCGTGTGCATGCCCCCGTCCTCGCTCCGCTCCGCCGCCGTACTTCCCCACCCGGCACCACCGCCGGCCGAGCTCTCCCGCCGCGAGGTACTAATCCAAACCCATGCTCTCTGTCTCCTTTCCCACTATGTCACGGGTAGCCTAATCCTTTAGTCTGAATCACACCAGCGCTCTACGGCGGTGCCCCCGCATTGGATTTATTTCCGAACTGGCAAAGGCATCGCTACGGTACTAAGCAGCTTATTACAATTTACAATACGGCAATAATAATCGATCAAGCTAACACTTCTCACATCCCATTCTTTTCCTTCTGCGGTCTGAGTACCGAACGCAGACCCTGCTCACATACCTTCTTCGTATTCTGCTGCATGTATCGCAATCCATACATGTTCTGCTAGGCTTCCTACTATTTGGTGTACTACTATAATCTTTTGCATTCCTTCCACGTGCATTGTCATGTGCATCAGCGCTTCCTAGCATCCAAAGTCGTATCTATGTTGTACCACAGAGCTCAGGTGTATCACAGAGCTATGTTGGTCAGACCAACTATCGTGATCTAACCGATATGCTTCCTTTTAACTGACAAAATATAAATGTGTCATCTCTTAATGTTCTACTTTTTTGTTCTAAACGTGTTTCAGTTTTAGGTGGAGCATATTGAAAATAATTCAGTTATATAGGTCCGTGATCGGGGAAATGCGGGGGCATCTAGTAAATAAATCTATGAAGGCATTGGTCCGTGATCTAAGTTTTTTACACTTGATGATCTAAGTTTTTTTGTCGGTAAAATTTACAGGCTTTGTGGTGTTGCATATCTTTGGAGTTATCGTCGTCGTAGGCATTGGTTCGTGAGCCCAGGACTGTCGGCATAGATGAGCCCAGGACTTCCCAGGGCGCGCCACGTGGCAGGCTATGCCGACGGCTTTGCCGTAGGCATAGCCTTGCCGCTAGAAAGAACCAGGTGACGCCACGTGGCATGCTATGCCTACGGCAAAGCCGTCGGCATAGTTTTCATCTATGCCTACGGCAAAGCCGTCAGCATAGTTTTAATCTATGCCTACGGCTTTGCCGTCGGCATAGCTGCGCTACCAGGAGGCACCACGGGACGACACATGGCAGGGATATGCCGACGGCCAAGCCGTCGGCATAGTTTTCAGCTATGCCGTCGGCATATCTCTGCCACGTGTCGTCCCGCGTTTCGTCGCCGCTTTTGACGGCGCCGTCCGTTGCCGTCAGGCGAAATACAATGCCGACGGCTAAACTATGCCGACGGTCGACTAGCGGCCGTCGGCATAGGCTCCTATGCCGACGGCTAAACTACGTCGACGGTCTGACAAGACTACACTGACGTGATCTATGCCCACATTGCCTCGGCCGCTCGTGCCTTATCCGCATCTCCCTTACCGCTCGTGCCCACATCGCCCCTTCCGCTCGAGGCTGCTCGATCCATCCCGCCGCCGGCGCCGCCACGCCCTGCACCGCTCGCCCCCGTCCGCGCCCTGCATCGCGCGCCCCCGTCCCCGCCCTGCACCATGCGCGTGCCCCCATCCTCGCTCCGCTCCGCCGCCGTACTTCCCTGCCCGGCACCGCCGCCGGCCGAACTCTCCCGCCGCGAGGTACTAATCCAAACCCATGCTCTCTGTCTCCTTTCCCACTATGTCACGGGTAGCCTAATCCTCAAGTCTGAATCACACCGGCGCTCTACGGCGGTGCCCCCGCATTGGATTTATTTCCGAACTGGCAAAGGCATAGCTGCGGTACAAAGGAGCTTATTACAATTTACAATACGGCAATAACAATCGATCAAACTAACACTTCTCACATCCCATTCTTTTCCTTCTGCGATCTGAGTACCGAACGCAGACCCTGCTCACATACCTTCTTCGTATTCTGCTGCATGTATCGCAATCCATACATGTTCTGCTAGGCTTCCTACTATTAGGTGTACTACTATAATCTTTTGCATTCCTTCCACGTGCATTGTCATGTGCATCAGCGCTTCCTAGCATCCAAAGTCGTGTCTATGTTGTACCACATAGCTCAGGTGTACCACAGAGCTATGTTGGTCAGACCAACTATCGTGATCTAACCGATATGCTTCCTTTTAACTGACAAAATATAAATGTGTCATCTCTCAATGTTCTCCTTTTTTGTTCTAAACGTGTCTCAGTTTTAGGTGGAGCATATTGAAAATAATTCAGTTATATAGGGCCGTGATCGGGGCAATGCGGGGGCATCTAGTAAATAAATCTATGAAGGCATTGGTCCGTGATCTAAGTTTTTTACACTTGATGATCTAAGTTTTTTTGTCGGTAAAATTTACATGCTTTGTGGTGTTGCATATCTTTGGAGTCATCGTCGTCGAAGGCATTGGTTCGTGAGCCCAGGACTGTCGGCATAGATGAGCCCAGGACTTCCCAGGGCGCGCCACGTGGCCGGCTATGCCGACGGCAAAGCCGTCGGCATAGATTTCAATCTATGCCGACGGCTTTGCCGTAGGCATAGCCTTGCCGCTAGAAAGAACCAGGTGACGCCACGTGGCATGCTATGCCTACGGCAAAGCCGTCGGCATAGTTTTCATCTATGCCTACTGTTTTGCACTGCAATGCTTGTACTTCAACCATACAGCAAAGAGATGTGGATCGTTTGTAGATAAAACTTGAGATACATTCTTCATCAGCTCGGATTTATTTCCGAACTGGCAAAGGCATAGCTGAGGTACTAAGCAGCTTATTACAATTTACAATACGGCAATAGCAATCGATCAAGCTAACACTTCTCACATCCCATTCTTTTCCTTCTGCGGTCTGAGTACCGAACGCAGACCCTGCTCACATACCTTCTTCGTATTCTGCTGCATGTATCACAATCCATACATGTTCTGCTAGGCTTCCTACTATTTGGTGTACTACTATAATCTTTTGCATTCCTTCCACGTGCATTGTCATGTGCATCAGCGCTTCCTAGCATCCAAAGTCGTGTCTATGTTGTACCACAGAGCTCAGGTGTACCACAGAGCTATGTTGGTCAGACCAACTATCGTGATCTAACCGATATGCTTCCTTTTAACTGATAAAATATAAATGTGTCATCTCTCAATGTTCTCCTTTTTTGTTCTAAACGTGTCTCAGTTTTAGGTGGAGCATATTGAAAATAATTCAGTTATATAGGGCCGTGATCGGGGCAATGCGGGGGCATCTAGTAAATAAATCTATGAAGGCATTGGTCCGTGATCTAAGTTTTTTACACTTGATGATCTAAGTTTTTTTGTCGGTAAAATTTACATGCTTTGTGGTATTGCATATCTTTGGAGTCATCGTCGTCGAAGGCATTGGTTCGTGAGCCCAGGACTGTCGGCATAGATGAGCCCAGGACTTCCCAGGGCGCGCCACGTGGCCGGCTATGCCGACGGCAAAGCCGTCGGCATAGATTTCAATCTATGCCGACGGCTTTGCCGTAGGCATAACCTTGCCGCTAGAAAGAACCAGGTGACGCCACGTGGCATGCTATGCCTACGGCAAAGCCGTCGGCATAGTTTTCATCTATGCCTACGGCAAAGCCGTCAGCATAGTTTTAATCTATGCCTACGGCTAAACTATGCCGACGGTAGACTAGCGGCCGTCGGCATAGGCTCCTATGCCGACGGCTAAACTACGCCGACGGTCTGACAAGACTACGCTGACGTGATCTATGCCCACATTGCCTCGGCCGCTCGTGCCTTATCCACATCTCCCTGACCTCTCGTGCCCTCATTGCCCCTTCCGCTCGAGGCTACTCGATCCATCCCGCCGCCGCCACCGCCCCCTTCTGTGCCGGCGCCGCCCCGCCCTGCAACGCGGGCCCCCGTCCGCGCCCTGCACCACGCGTCCTCGTCCCCGCCCTGCACCGTGCGCGTGCCCCCGTCCTCGCTCCGCTCCGCCGCCGTACTTCCCCGCCCGGCACCGCCGCCGGCCGAGCTCTCCCGCCGCGAGGTACTAATCCAAACCCATGCTCTCTGTCTCCTTTCCCACTATGTCACGGGTAGCCTAATCCTCCAGTCTGAATCACACCGGCGCTCTACGGCGATGCCCCCGCATTGGATTTATTTCCGAACTGGCAAAGGCATAGCTGCGGTACTAAGCAGCTTATTACAATTTACAATACGGCAATAACAATCGATCAAGCTAACACTTCTCACATCCCATTCTTTTCCTTCAGCGGTCTGAGTACCGAACGCAGACCCTGCTCACATTGTTGGGGAACGTAGTATTTTAAAATTTTCCTACGATCACGCAAGATCTATCTACCAGATGCATAGCAACGAGAGGGGAGAGTGTGTCTACGTACCCTCGTAGACCGGGAGCGGAAGCGTCAAGTGACGCGGTTGATGTTGTCGACTTCTTCACGATCCAACCGATCAAGCACCGAACGTACGGCACCTCCGCGTTCAGCACACGTTCAGCTTGATGACGTCCCACGAGCTCTTGATCCAGTTGAGCTTCACGGGAGAGTTTCGTCAGTACGACGGCGTGGTGACGGATATGATGTGTTCACCGGCGCAGGGCTTCGCCTAAGCTCCGCGACGGTACGACCGAGGTGTGATTCTGTGGAGGGGGGCACCGCACACGGCTAAAACAATTCAACTTGTGTGTCTTTGGGTGCCCCCCTGCCCCCGTATATAAAGGAGCAAGGGAGGAGGGGCCGGCCACCTCCTATGGCGCGGCTAGGGAGGGGACTCCTACTAGGAATAGGATTGCAATCCTATTCCTAGTAGGATTCACCGGAAGGAAGAAGGGGGAAAGGATTAGGAGAGGTGGCGCCCCCCCAATCCTAGTCCAACTAGGATTCCTAGGTGGGGCGCCGGCCAGCCCTATGGGCTGCCTCTCTCTCACCCTTTAGGCCCACTATGGACCATCCCCTCTCGTAGGGGGTTCCGATAACCCCTTCCGGCATTCCCGATAAATCCGAAACTTTTCCGGTATACTTCCGGTGTCCGAATATAGCCGTCCAATATATCAATCTTTATGTCTCGGACATTCCGAGACTCCTCGTCATGTCCGTGATCTCATCCGGGACTCCGAACTACCTTCGGTACATCAATACTCAAAACTCATAATACCGATCGTCATCAAACGTTAAGCGTGCGGACCCTACGGGTTCGAGAACTATGTAGACATGACCGAGACTCATCTCTGGTCAATAACCAATAGCGGAACCTGGATGTTCATATTGGCTCCTACATATTCTACGAAGATCTTTTATCGGTCAGAACCGCATAACAACATACGTTGTTCCTTTTGTCAAACGGTATGTTACTTGCCCGAGATTCGATCGTCGGTATCTTTATACCTAGTTCAATCTCGTTGCCGGCAAGTCTCTTTACTCGTTCCGTAACACATCATCTCGTGACTAACTCATTAGTCTTTTGCTTGCAAGGCTTATTGTGATGTGTGTTATCGAGAGGGCCCAGAGATACCTCTCCGACACTCGGAGTGACAAATCCTAATCTTGATCTATGCCAACACCACGAATACTTTTGGAGACACCTGTAGAGCATCTTTATGATCACCCAGTTACGTTGTGACGTTTGATAGCACACAAGGTGTTCCTACGGTATTCGGGAGTTGCATAATCTCATAGTCATAGGAACATGTATAAGTCATGAAGAAAGCAATAGCAGTTAAACTAAACGATCATAGTGCTATGCTAACGGATGGGTCTTGTCCATCACATCATTCTCCTAATGATGTGATCCCGTTGATCAAATGACAACTCAGGTCTATGGCTAGGAAACATAACCATCTTTGATCAATGAGCTAGTCTAGTAGAGGCATACAAGGGACATACTGTTTTGTCTATGTATCCACACATGTACTAAGTTTCCGGTTAATACAATTCTAGCATGAATAAAAGACATTTATCATGATATAAGGAAATACAAATAACATCTTTATTATTGCCTCTAGGGCATATTTCCTTCACACATACCTTCGTCGTATTCTGTTGCATGTATAGCAATCCATACATGTTCTGCTAGGCTTCCTACTATTTGGTGTACTACTATAATCTTTTGCATTCCTTCCACGTGCATTGTCATGTGCATCAGCGCTTCCTAGCATCCAAAGTTGTGTCTATGTTGTACCACAGAGCTCAGGTGTACCATAGAGCTATGTTGGTCAGACCAACTATCGTGATCTAACCGATATGCTTCCTTTTAACTGACAAAATATAAATGTGTCATCTCTTAATGTTCTCCTTTTTTGTTCTGAACGTGTTTCAGTTTTAGGTGGAGCATATTGAAAATAATTCAGTTATATAGGGCCGTGATCGGGGCAATGCGGGGGCATCTAGTAAATAAATCTATGAAGGCATTGGTCCGTGATCTAAGTTTTTTACACTTGATGATCTAAGTTTTTTTGTCGGTAAAATTTACAGGCTTTGTGGTGTTGCATATCTTCGGAGTCATCATCGTCGAAGGCATTGGTTCGTGAGCCCAGGACTGTCGGCATAGATGAGCCCAGGACTTCCCAGGGCGCGCCACGTGGCAGGCTATGCCGACGGCTTTGCCGTAGGCATAGCCTTGTCGCTAGAAAGAACCAGGTGACGCCACGTGGCATGCTATGCCTACGGCAAAGCCGTCGGCATAGTTTTCATCTATGCCTACGGTTTTGCACTACAATGCTTGTACTTCAACCATACAGCAAAGAGATGTGGATCGTTTGTAGATAAAACTTGAGATACATTCTTCATCAGCTCGGATTTATTTCCAAACTGGCAAAGGCATAGCTACGGTACTAAGCAGCTTATTACAATTTACAATACGGCAATAACAATCGATCAAGCTAACACTTCTCACATCCCATTCTTTTCCTTCTGCGGTCTGAGTACCGAACGCAGACCCTGCTCACATACCTTCTTCGTATTCTGCTGGATGTATCGCAATCCATACATGTTCGGCTAGGCTTCCTACTATTTGGTGTACTACTATAATCTTTTGCATTCCTTCCACGTGCATTGTCATGTGCATTAGCGCTTCCTAGCATCCAAAGTCGTATCTATGTTGTACCACAGAGCTCAGGTGTACCACAGAGCTATGTTGGTCAGACCAACTATCGTGATCTAACCGATATGCTTCCTTTTAACTGACAAAATATAAATGTGTCATCTCTTAATGCTCTCCTTTTTTGTTCTAAACGTGTTTCAGTTTTAGGTGGAGCATATTGAAAATAATTCAGTTATATAGGTCTGTGATCGGGGAAATGCGGGGGCATCTAGTAAATAAATCTATGAAGGCATTGGTCCGTGATCTAAGTTTTTTACACTTGATGATCTAAGTTTTTTTGTCGGTAAAATTTACAGGCTTTGTGGTGTTGCATATCTTTGGAGTCATCATCGTCGAAGGCATTGGTTCGTGAGCCCAGGACTGTAGGCATAGATGAGCCCAGGACTTCCCAGGGCGCGCCACGTGGCAGGCTATGCCGACGGCTTTGCCGTAGGCATAGCCTTGCCGCTAGAAAGAACCAGGTGACGCCACGTGGCATGCTATGCCTACGGCAAAGCCGTCGGCATAGTTTTCATCTATGCCTACGGCAAAGCCGTCAGCATAGTTTTAATCTATGCCTACGGCTTTGCCGTCCGCATAGCTGCGCTACCAGGAGGCACCACGGGACGACACGTGGAAGGGATATGCCGACGGCCAAGCCATCGGCATAGTTCTCAGCTATGCCGTCGGCATATCTCTGCCACGTGTCGTCCCGCGTTTCGTCGCCGCTTTTGACGGCGCCGTCCATTGCCGTCAGGCGAAATACAATGCCGACGGTCGACTAGCGGCCGTCGGCATAGGCTCCTATGCCGACGACTAAACTACGCCGACGGTCTAACAAGACTACACTGACGTGATCTATGCCCACATTGCCTCGGCCGCTCGTGCCTTATCCGCATCTCCCTGACCGCTCGTGCCCACATCGCCCCTTCCGCTCGAGGCTGGTCGATCCATCCCGCCGCCGGCGCCGCCCCCTTCTGTGCCGGCGCCGCCCCGCCCTGCACCGCGCGCCCCCGTCCGTGCCCTGCACCGCGCGCCCCCGTCCCCGCCCTGCACCGTGCGCGTGCCCCCGTCCTCGCTCCGCTCCGCCGCCGTACTTCCCTGCCCGGCACCGCCGCCGGCCGAACTCTCCCGCCGCGAGGTACTAATCCAAACCCATGCTCTCTGTCTCCTTTCCCACTATGTCACGGGTAGCCTAATCCTCAAGTCTGAATCACACCGGCGCTCTACGGCGGTGCCCCCGCATTGGATTTATATCCGAACTGGCAAAGGCATAGCTGCGGTACTAAGCAGCTTATTACAATTTACAATACGGCAATAACAATCGATCAAGCTAACACTTCTCACATCCCATTCTTTTCCTTCTGCGGTCTGAGTACCGAACGCAGATGTAACATCCCAATTTTTCTAATTTGGATGTTAATAGATCATTCACTTGCATATCATATTTTCTTTGCCTTATTTGTCTTTCCACAATATTCTTTTCATTATGCAACTAAAGGCAATTCAATTGGAGTGGAGATAACATGACTTCTCCCCTATTTTTAAAAATGTTCATAATGTCCAGAATAATGTTTCCAGTTGATTTGATATGTTCTGGTAATTTTTGCAAGCCTCAAAATATTTTATTGGTGATTTTAATTACTGTTTGAGTGACCAAATGCATCAAAATCATTTTACAAAATTGCATTAGTATTGGAACTGGTGTTCCTGTAGTTTATAGCTGTAGGGCTATTTTTACTGGTTGTCTAGGTATTTTTGTTTAGATTTTATATTATGTGTTTATATTTTATTTTAGTTTGCTTTGCTGTTGGTTCAAAAAAAAAAGAAGAGAAAAAGAGCCAGCCGGCCGGCCAGCTAGCCAGCGGCCCAGCCAGCCAGCCAGCGCAGCCACCACCAAGGCCCACACCGCTGCAGCCCACTCCACGACACCAGCCCGACGCGAAGCGGCACGCACGCCACCCGACCCGCACCCGCATCTAACCCGACCCGCCGCTCCGTCTCACTGACCGTGGACCCGTCCCGCGCCTATCCATCCCCTTCCCCGAGCCGGACGCTTCAGGCACGCAGCCGCCGCGCAACCGAGGCCGAGCCCGGATCGATCCCGCGCCCCGGTCGACCCCGAGTCCTCTAGGGAACCCGTGTGCGAGGAAAGCTCCTCGAGGACCCTCGCACGCCCTCTTTTCGATCTTCCCCGCCGCCAGAGCCCTGCAGCCAGGGTTTGGATCTCGCGAGGAGTCCGCCGTCCGCCGTCGATTGATCTTCGTTCTGGTTATCATCAATTAAAGATTCGTGAGCAAGATATTCCAAAGACTGCTTTTACTACGAGGTATGGGTTGTATGAATATACTGTTATGTCATTTGGATTGACTAACGCTCCTGCATACTTCATGAATATGATGAACAAGGTGTTTATGGAGTACCTGGATAAATTTGTGGTTGTTTTCATTGATGATATATTGGTGTTCTCCAAGAATAAGCAAGAGCATGAGGAACATCTGCGCTTGGTGATGGAGAAGCTGAGGGAACATCAGTTGTATGCCAAGTTCAGCAAATGTGAATTTTGGCTGGATGAGGTAGCATTCCTTGGACATGTTGTGTCAGGTAATGGAGTTGCAGTTGATCATCTAAGGTTGCTGCAGTTACAGAGTGGGAGGCACCCACAACAGTTGGGGAGATTCGCAGCTTTTTGGGCCTTGTAGGTTATTATAGGAGGTTCATTGAGAACTTTTCTAAAATTGCAAAGCCTATGACTGAATTGTTGAAGAAGGAGAAGAAGTTTGCTTGGACTGATGAATGTGAAGCCAGCTTTCAGGAATTGAAGCAGCGTTTGGTTACAGCACCAGTCTTAATTCTGCCTGATATACATAAGGACTTCCAGGTATATTGTGATGCTTCTCGTCAGGGACTTGGGAGTGTTTTGATGCAGGAAGGTAAAGTTGTTTCATATGCTTCACGTCAGCTTAAGAATCATGAGCATAATTATCCTACACATGATTTGGAGTTAGCCTCAGTTGTGCATGCATTGAAAACTTGGAGGCAGTATCTTATTGGTAATCATTGTGATGTATTTACTGATCATAAGAGCTTGAAGTATATTTTTACTCAGAAAGATTTGAATCTCAGGCAGAGGAGATGGTTGGAGCTTATTAAGGATTATGATTTGAATGTGCAGTATCATCCTGGTAAGGCTAATGTTGTTGCTGATGCATTGAGCCGTAGGAGCCATGTTAATGCAGTTGATATTAAGGATATGCCACAAGAGTTGTGTGATCAGTTCAGGGATCTCAGGTTGGAGATGGTTCCTAAGGGATATTTGGCAACACTTGAGGTAAAGCCTACTTTGCTTGACAGGATCAGGGAAGCTCAAAAGGGTGATAAAGAGATTGCTGCAATAAAGGAGAATATGACTAAAGGTAAGGCAGAAGGTTTCCATGAGGATGAGCATGGGACCATATGGTTTGAGAAGCGTGTTTGTGTACCGCAAGATGCAGACATCAGGAAATTAATTCTTCAGGAGGCACATGATTCACCTTATTCTATTCACCCAGGTAATACTAAGATGTATTTGGACTTGAGGGAAAGATTTTGGTGGCCTAGCCTGAAGAGGGAGATTGCTGGATATATTGCTACATGTGATGTGTGCCAGAGAGTTAAAGCAGAACATCAGAGGCCAGCAGGTTTGTTACAGCCATTGCCTATACCTGAGTGGAAATGGGATGAGATTGGTATGGATTTCATTACAGGTTTACCCAGGACTCGGTCAGGTTATGATTCTATTTGGGTAATTGTTGATCGCTTGACTAAGGTTGCTCACTTCATTCCGGTAAAGACTACTTATACCAGTGCTCAGCTAGCTAAAGTTTATATGTCTAAAATTGTTTGTCTGCATGGAGTTCCAAGGAAGGTAGTGTCTGATAGAGGTACTCAGTTCACATCTAAATTTTGGCGTCAGTTGCATGAATCCTTGGGCACCAGGCTGGAGTTCAGTATAGCTTTCCATCCACAGACTGATGGGCAGACAGAGAGGGTAAATCAGATTTTGGAGGATATGTTGAGAGCTTGTGTTTTGGACTATGGGTCCAGTTGGGATGATAATTTACCTTATGCAGAGTTCTCATATAATAACAGTTATCAGGCTAGTCTGAAGATGGCACCGTTTGAGGTATTGTATGGCAGGAAGTGCAGGACACCGTTGATGTGGGATGAGGTTGGAGAGCGACAGTTCTTTGGACCAGACTTGATCAGAGATGCTGAGGAGAAGGTCAAGCTGATTCGTGACAGGTTGAAGATAGCACAATCCAGACAGAAGAGTTATGCAGATGCAAAGCGCAAAGAGGTGACATATGAGGTAGGAGACCGTGCATATCTTCGAGTTTCACCACTGCGTGGAATTAAGAGGTTTGGCATTAAGGGTAAGTTAGCACCACGTTTCGTGGGGCCTTACAGGATCTTGGAGCGTAGAGGAGAGGTAGCTTATCAGCTGGAGTTGCCAGAATCTTTGTCTGGAGTTCATAATGTGTTTCATGTATCTCAGTTGAAGAAGTGTCACGCAGAGATGATGGATGTTCCATTGAGGGACACAGTGCCACTTGATGCTATTCAGTTGGAGAGTGATTTGACATATGAGGAGAAACCTGTTAAGATTCTGGAGACAGCAGAGAGAGTTACTCGCACCAAGACAATTAAGTTATGCAAAGTTCAGTGGGATCATCATACAGAGGAAGAAGCTACCTGGGAACGAGAGGAAGATCTCAGGCAGGAGCACCCACACCTATTTCCTAGCCAGCCCGAATCTCGAGGGCGAGATTCATCTTAAGGGGGGTAGGTTTGTAACATCCCAATTTTCCTAATTTGGATGTTAATAGATCATTCACTTGCATATCATATTTTTATTGCATTAGTTGTCTTTCTACAATATTCTTTTCATTATGCAACTAAAGGCAATTTAATTGGAGTGGAGATAACATGACTTCTCCCCTGTTTTTAAAAATGTTCATAATGTCCAGAATAATGTTTCCAGTTGATTTGATATGTTCTGGTAATTTTTACAATCTTGAAAATATTTTAATTGTAGTTTTATATGTTGTTTGAGTGACCAAATGCATCAAAATCATTTTACAAAATTGCATTAGTGTTGGAACTAGTGTTCCAGTAGTTTATAGCTGTAGGGCTATTTTTACTGGTTGTCTAGGTATTTTTATTTAGATTTTATATTATGTGTTTATATTTTATTTTATTTTGCTTTGCTGTTGGTAAAAAAAAAGGAAAAGGGGCCAGCCGGCCAGCCAGCTAGCCAGCTAGCCAGCCCACTAGCCAGCCAGCCAACTAGCCAACTAGCGCGCGCGGCCCACACCACCGCGGCCCAGCCGCACCAGCACCAGCGGCATCGCCCGACCCGCACTTGCGCCCGCACCTGACCCTCTCCCCCTCTCACTGACCAGCGGGCCCCGCACCCATCCCCTACCCCGAGCCGGACAACAGCCGCGCCGCGCGCACGCCGAGGCCGACCCGGATCGATCCGGCGCCTGGCTCGACCCCGTGACCCCCCTGGATGCCTAAGTGCTCCTAGGGCTTCCCCGCAGCCGCGCCTGCCTCTTTCCGAGCTCGTTCTGCCGCCGCACGCGACGCCCGAGCGAGTTGGATCTGGAGCGGAGCTCCGCCGTCCGCCGCCGCTCACCGGCCGATTCCGGCGCCGTAAGGACCTCCCCCGCAGCAGCGCGTGCACCCTCCGATTCCCCTAGGTTTTGCGCATCCGTTTGACATCTTGAACTGACCAGGAGCCCACCGGAGCGAGAGAAACAAGCTCGACCGCCGCCGCCGTCGACACCCGCCGCCGCCGGAGTTCACGGACTCGCCGCCGCCGCTACAGCTCACCTCGCCGCCGTCCAACACCACCACCACCTCCGCCACTCCACGCCGCAGCCGCCCGCCTTTTTCCCCTCGCCGGAGACCCACCGGAGGAGCCCCGCCGCCGACACCCGAGCCGCCGCCGCAGTTCTTTTGTCGTGAGGTGACCACACGCCTCCAACCATCCACGAACTGCCACGTGGCAGTTCCCTACAGGAGCTGCAACAGGAGTTGCTGCAGTTTCAGGCGATTCCTGATGTTTTTTCTTTTTGTCTTTTTCTAGTTTACTCAAAACTTCAAAAGGCTGTAGTTTCTATTCTGTAAATCCAATTTAGGTAATTCTTTTTCCTATGCACTCACAAAAATCATATCTACATCACAGTACCAATTTCACACATGTTTGCACAATTCAAATTTGAATTCGTTTGAATTTGAATTAAAACTTCCGGAGGCCATATCTTTTAAACCGTTTATCGGAATCCAACGATTCTTTTTGCATTGTGATCGTAGTGGTGTGTAGATGATCTGTACATGTTGTTTGCTGCTGTTTTTGGGTTTTAAAATGATTTTCTTGCTGTTTGCTTTATTTTTGGCTTTATCGGAGTTTCGGTGATTGATTTGTTATATTGTGTGAAACGTGTAGATTGTCCGGAGTGCGACGCGAGCTATTGTCAGGAGTGTGACCTTTTGAACCAGAACCAAGGCAAGTTACATGTTGATCATCCTTTACCTATTGTTTTCTATGCATTGTAGGTTATGCCACACCATAAAACTTATGCATTGTAGGATTGTTATAAATTGAGCTATATTGTTGAATTATCTCCCGTCTTTTGCAAATCGTGGTAGGTATAGTTTTGCTATGCTTGTAGACGGGGTTGGTTCCTGAATACATTGAGCTTATGTGAGGATTACTAATATTTAACAACTGAGTAGTAATTCAGGACTTAACTCACCTCTGGGCGGAAGTGGTATTGATGGGTGGTCTTAAGAACATCATGGTTTATACCCTCTGAATGTAAGTGGACGGCCGCCCAGGCTCAAAAAGATCAGACAGACTTAATGACTAGTAGCTTCCATGCGCGACCACTAGCTATATGGGCTCTGGCTTAGTTGAGTAGGTTGTGGGATCCTCGCCCAGGTATGCTAGCAGATGTAGATATGGATAGGTGTACCGGCTACCGGGGGTGGAGGTGACTACTTCTGAAAGGCTTCGTCTCAATCTTCGGGTTGAGTCTAGTGGGTAAAGTGTGCAAAACTCTGCAGAGTAATAAAACTAATCATGATTAGCCGTGCCCCCGGTTATGGGTAATTTTGAGCGACTATGCCATTACAGTTGTTGGATGATCTTGACAGTTGTGACACTTAATAATATTTGCGGGCAACTTAATAATTGGGTAGGTTGGAGTTGATTTTGCCAACTCAACCTTGTGCATTTAATTGTAGTGTTAAAGGAACTAAATGAAAAATTGACTATTAGGTAGCTATGAGGACAAAATCAGCTTTCTGCAAAATAAACCCCCAAGCCTTCCTTTGTTGTTCTATGCATATACATGTAGGTCTGCTTTATTACTTCTCCTGTGTAACTTGCCAATACATTCAATGTATTGACCTATACGGCTGCAACGTCTCATGTTGCAGGATTTTCAGACGAGGAGTAAGGTACCGTTAGGGTTGCGAGTCTGCACTCAGCATCGCCAGTTGGGCTATGATGGGACTCATCGTTATTTTCTGCTACTTTCCGCTGTGTGATTGAATAATAGCTAGCCATGAGCTATGCAGATTGTTTTATTTTATATACTCTGGATCATACGTTTGTAATAAATGATGCACTTGTATTCTGGTATTCATCTATACTGTATGTGCTAGCGAGTTCGATCCAGGGACTAGCACGGTAAGCACAGAGACTCAAATCCTTCGAGGTTTGGTCGTTACAGATGGTATCAGAGCAGTGTGTTGACTGTAGGACGTGACCCTAGAAAATGGATTAGAAAAGCCATAGGAGTGAAAATTATTTTATAAACTAGTTATACTTCTTACTGTTTATTAGTTCATCCCCTCAAGTATCTTGAACAGTTAAGTAGGAACTAGTGCTGAGACCACCATATATGCTTGTTTTATTTTGCAACGTTATCGTGTTAGCGTATCTGATTATGTCCACTTTCGTGGTATGAAGATACTAGATTGTTTGCTTGATTGGTAGCTTGCTTGTTAAATTTATCTCGTCAAAATTATTTGACTATATATGCATCTATATATACATATATATACTACTATATTATTGTGATTGTTTGTCTGTTTGTTTGTTTGTGTTATTCGTTGTTGTGTTTTATTGCCTTGATCATATATGCATATGGGTAGAATATATTTATATCTATAGCTTTGGCCCTATTATATCTAAAACTCTTCTATGCTTGCCCACCAGATGCCGCCGAGGCGTGAGAATAGGCGCAATGCTGCAGGAGGAGAGAACAATGGTAATGACATCCCGCCATACATGCAGCAGTTGCTTCAGGGGCAGACGCAGTTGATCCAGTTGCTTGTGCAGAACCAGAACAACCAGAACAACAACAACAACAACCCGCCACCCGTGGATATGCTTACCAGGTTCCTGAGGTTGAATCCTCAGAGGTTCTCCAGTTCCCCTGAACCTATTGTGGCTGATGATTGGCTCCGTGGAGTCAATAAGAACCTGGAGACAGTTGGATGCACAGATGCAGAGCGGGTGAGGTTTGCTGCACATTTGTTGGAGGGTCCTGCCGCAGCTTGGTGGGACAACTACTTGGTCTCTTATCCCATTGCTGGTATTACTTGGACTCAGTTTCAGACTGCTTTTCGTGCTGCACATGTGTCTGCTGGTGCTATGAGTTTGAAAAAGAAGGAGTTTCGCAGTTTGCGTCAGGGAGGACGCACAGTTAATGCATAT
Source organism: Secale cereale (assembly GCA_902687465.1). Lineage (NCBI taxonomy): Eukaryota > Viridiplantae > Streptophyta > Magnoliopsida > Poales > Poaceae > Secale > Secale cereale. The sequence goes on along the minus strand of LR738715.1, from coordinate 774,011,504 downwards.
GTGGATGAATTTAATAATCTTGCACGCTATGCTCCTAATGATGTTAACACTGATGCAGCTAGGCAGGAGAAATTCTTGGAGGGCCTAAATGATGAGTTGAGCCTTCAGTTGACAGTGGCCACTTTTGATAATTGTCAGCAGCTGATTGATAAGGCTATTATGCTAGAGGGGAAGCATCAGGCCATAGAGAATCGCAAGAGGAAGTACAACAACAATAATAGGTATAATTCAGGACCACAACAGAAGCCACGCACTTCATATCAGGGTAATGGAGGTAATGGGCATCATCACCATCATGGAGGTAATGGACATAATCATCATGGAGGGAATGGCCACAACCATAATGGCCATCATAATCACAATGGGCACAAGAGTAACAATGGCAATGTCAAAGGTAATGGTAATGGTAATGGTAATGGAGGGAGTAATAACCAGAACCACCAGAGTGTGCCTGTGCAGAGGGACATTAGCCAGGTTCAGTGCTATAAATGTAGGCAGATGGGCCACTACTCCAACGCTTGCCCAGAGAGCAAGAACGGTAATGGAAATTCTGGAGTCAGCAAGCCAAACCCCTTCCAAAAGGGTCATGTTAACCATGTTAATGTGGAGGAGGTTTATGATGAACCTGATGCCGTGATTGGTAAGTTCTTGATTAATTCGGTACCTGCACTTGTTCTTTTTGATTCTGGTGCATCGCATTCATTCATCTCACGGGTATTTGTGGATAAACATAAGTTGCCTACCGTAGCACTTAAGACACCTATTCTAGTAAGTTCTCCGGGGGCTGAGATGGCAGCAAGTTTGGGGTGTTTTCAGATGCCTTTGTCCATTGGGAAGCATGTTTTTCCCACAGATTTGGTTATATTGAAGTCACAAGGTATTGATGTTATTCTGGGTATGGACTGGCTGACTAAATATAAAGGTCTTATTGATTGTGCCAGTCGATCTATCACTCTCAGTGCACTAGGAGGTAAGAGGATCAGATATGTATGTAAGTACAAGCATAATAAGGTGCAAGTGAACTCTCTTAAGGGGGGTAGTCTGGAAGATGTGCCAGTTGTGAGGGACTACCCAGATGTGTTTCCAGAGGAGTTGCCAGGTATGCCACCAGACAGAGATATTGAGTTTCTTATTGATTTAATACCAGGCACCGGACCTATTGCAAAGAGACCGTATAGAATGCCTCCTCAGGAGTTGGAGGAATTGAAGAAGCAGATAAGGGAATTGCAGGAACAAGGATTTATTCGCCCAAGTTCATCACCTTGGGGAGCTCCAGTTTTGTTTGTGGAGAAGAAAGATGGTACCTTGAGGATGTGTGTTGATTATCGTTCTCTGAATGAGGTAACCATTAAGAATAAATATCCCTTGCCTATGATAAATGATTTGTTTGATCAGTTGGAGGGAGCTACTGTGTTTTCTAAGATTGATCTTCGTTCTGGTTATCATCAATTAAAGATTCGTGAGCAAGATATTCCAAAGACTGCTTTTACTACGAGGTATGGGTTGTATGAATATACTGTTATGTCATTTGGATTGACTAACGCTCCTGCATACTTCATGAATATGATGAACAAGGTGTTTATGGAGTACCTGGATAAATTTGTGGTTGTTTTCATTGATGATATATTGGTGTTCTCCAAGAATAAGCAAGAGCATGAGGAACATCTGCGCTTGGTGATGGAGAAGCTGAGGGAACATCAGCTGTATGCCAAGTTCAGCAAATGTGAATTTTGGCTGGATGAGGTAGCATTCCTTGGACATGTTGTGTCAGGTAATGGAGTTGCAGTTGATCCATCTAAGGTTGCTGCAGTTACGGAGTGGGAGGCACCCACAACAGTTGGGGAGATTCGCAGCTTTTTGGGCCTTGCAGGTTATTATAGGAGGTTCATTGAGAACTTTTCTAAAATTGCAAAGCCTATGACTGAATTGTTGAAGAAGGAGAAGAAGTTTGCTTGGACTGATGAATGTGAAGCCAGCTTTCAGGAATTGAAGCAGCGTTTGGTTACAGCACCAGTCTTAATTCTGCCTGATATACATAAGGACTTCCAGGTATATTGTGATGCTTCTCGTCAGGGACTTGGGAGTGTTTTGATGCAGGAAGGTAAAGTTGTTTCATATGCTTCACGTCAGCTTAAGAATCATGAGCATAATTATCCTACACATGATTTGGAGTTAGCCTCAGTTGTGCATGCATTGAAAACTTGGAGGCAGTATCTTATTGGTAATCATTGTGATGTATTTACTGATCATAAGAGCTTGAAGTATATTTTTACTCAGAAAGATTTGAATCTCAGGCAGAGGAGATGGTTGGAGCTTATTAAGGATTATGATTTGAATGTGCAGTATCATCCTGGTAAGGCTAATGTTGTTGCTGATGCATTGAGCCGTAGGAGCCATGTTAATGCAGTTGATATTAAGGATATGCCACAAGAGTTGTGTGATCAGTTCAGGGATCTCAGGTTGGAGATGGTTCCTAAGGGATATTTGGCAACACTTGAGGTAAAGCCTACTTTGCTTGACAGGATCAGGGAAGCTCAAAAGGGTGATAAAGAGATTGCTGCAATAAAGGAGAATATGACTAAAGGTAAGGCAGAAGGTTTCCATGAGGATGAGCATGGGACCATATGGTTTGAGAAGCGTGTTTGTGTACCGCAAGATGCAGACATCAGGAAATTAATTCTTCAGGAGGCACATGATTCACCTTATTCTATTCACCCAGGTAATACTAAGATGTATTTGGACTTGAGGGAAAGATTTTGGTGGCCTAGCCTGAAGAGGGAGATTGCTGGATATATTGCTACATGTGATGTGTGCCAGAGAGTTAAAGCAGAACATCAGAGGCCAGCAGGTTTGTTACAGCCATTGCCTATACCTGGGTGGAAATGGGATGAGATTGGTATGGATTTCATTACAGGTTTACCCAGGACTCGGTCAGGTTATGATTCTATTTGGGTAATTGTTGATCGCTTGACTAAGGTTGCTCACTTCATTCCGGTAAAGACTACTTATACCAGTGCTCAGCTAGCTAAAGTTTATATGTCTAAAATTGTTTGTCTGCATGGAGTTCCAAGGAAGGTAGTGTCTGATAGAGGTACTCAGTTCACATCTAAATTTTGGCGTCAGTTGCATGAATCCTTGGGCACCAGGCTGGAGTTCAGTACAGCTTTCCATCCACAGACTGATGGGCAGACAGAGAGGGTAAATCAGATTTTGGAGGATATGTTGAGAGCTTGTGTTTTGGACTATGGGTCCAGTTGGGATGATAATTTACCTTATGCAGAGTTCTCATATAATAACAGTTATCAGGCTAGTCTGAAGATGGCACCGTTTGAGGTATTGTATGGCAGGAAGTGCAGGACACCGTTGA
>LR738715.1:773961908-774004044 GCA_902687465.1 Secale cereale | reverse complement strand
ACGCGAAGCGGCACGCACGCCACCCGACCCGCACCCGCATCTAACCCGACCCGCCGCTCCGTCTCACTGACCGTGGACCCGTCCCGCGCCTATCCATCCCCTTCCCCGAGCCGGACGCTTCAGGCACGCAGCCGCCGCGCAACCGAGGCCGAGCCCGGATCGATCCCGCGCCCCGGTCGACCCCGAGTCCTCTAGGGAACCCGTGTGCGAGGAAAGCTCCTCGAGGACCCTCGCACGCCCTCTTTTCGATCTTCCCCGCCGCCAGAGCCCTGCAGCCAGGGTTTGGATCTCGCGAGGAGTCCGCCGTCCGCCGTCGATCGTTGGCCGTTCCGTCGCCGTAAGGACGCCGCAGCCACCCAAATCTCTCTCTCCCGAACCTCCGCTCGCGTATGCCTTCGTCTGAAACGGGTTGGTGAGCAGGCAACCACCGTAGACGCGCCACCGGAGTACACCCGCCGCCGCCGGAGTTCACGAGATCGCCGCCGTCGGTACAGGGCACTTCGCCGCCGTCCGACACCACCATAGCCTCCGCCACTCCACGCCGCACCCGTCCGCCACCTCGCCTTCACCGGAGACCCGCCGGAGACGTCCCGCCGCCGACGCCCGAGCCGCCGCCGCCGTCCTCTGCTTTCGGTGAGCACGAACGCGCAGGTGGTTTTTCAGCCAATGGGCAACTGGCACGTGGCGAGTTCTATAGGAGTTAGTACTGGACGAGCACAGGAGTTCCAGGCGATTCCTGATGTTTTTCTTTTTGTCTTTTTCTAGTTTACTCAAAACTTCAAAAGTCTGTAGTTTCTATTCTGTAAATCCAATTTAGGTAATTCTTTTTCCTATGCACTCACAAAAATCATATCTACATCACAGTACCAATTTCACACATGTTTGCACAATTCAAATTTGAATTCGTTTGAATTTGAATTAAAACTTCCGGAGGCCATATCTTTTAAACCGTTTATCGGAATCCAACGATTCTTTTTGCATTGTGATCGTAGTGGTGTGTAGATGATCTGTACATGTTGTTTGCTGCTATTTTTGAGTTTTAAAATGATTTCCTTGCTGTTTTCTTTATTTTTGGCTTTATCAGAGTTTCGGTGATTGATTTGTTATATTGTGTGAAACGTGTAGATTGTCCGGAGTGCGACGCGAGCTATTGTCAGGAGTGTGACCTTTTGAACCAGAACCAAGGAAAGTTACATGTTGATCATCCTTTACCTATTGTTTTCTATGCATTGTAGGTTATGCCACACTATAAACTTATGCATTGTAGGATTGTTATAAATTGAGCTATATTGTTGAATTACCTTCCGTCTTTTGCAAACCGTGGTAGGTATAGTTTTGCTATGCTTGTAGACGGGGTTGGTTCCTGAATACATTGAGCTTATGTGAGGATTACTAATATTTAACAACTGAGTAGTAATTCAGGACTTAACTCACCTCTGGGCGGAAGTGGTATTGATGGGTGGTCTTAAGAACATCATGGTTTATACCCTCTGAATGTAAGTGGACGGCCGCCCAGGCTCAAAAAGATCAGACAGACTTAATGACTAGTAGCTTCCATGCGCGACCACTAGCTATATGGGCTCTGGCTTAGTTGAGTAGGTTGTGGGATCCTCGCCCAGGTATGCTAGCAGATGTAGATATGGATAGGTGTACCGGCTACCGGGGGTGGAGGTGACTACTTCTGAAAGGCTTCGTCTCAATCTTCGGGTTGAGTCTAGTGGGTAAAGTGTGCAAAACTCTGCAGAGTAATAAAACTAATCATGATTAGCCGTGCCCCCGGTTATGGGTAATTTTGAGCGACTATGCCATTACAGTTGTTGGATGATCTTGACAGTTGTGACACTTAATAATATTTGTGGGCAACTTAATAATTGGGTAGGTTGGAGTTGATTTTGCCAACTCAACCTTGTGCATTTAATTGTAGTGTTAAAGGAACTAAATGAAAAATTGACTATTAGGTAGCTATGAGGACAAAATCAGCTTTCTGCAAAATAAACCCCCAAGCCTTCCTTTGTTGTTCTATGCATATACATGTAGGTCTGCTTTATTACTTCTCCTGTGTAACTTGCCAATACATTCAATGTATTGACCTATACGGCTGCAACGTCTCATGTTGCAGGATTTTCAGACGAGGAGTAAGGTACCGTTAGGGTTGCGAGTCTGCACTCAGCATCGCCAGTTGGGCTATGATGGGACTCATCGTTATTTTCTGCTACTTTCCGCTGTGTGATTGAATAATAGCTAGCCATGAGCTATGCAGATTGTTTTATTTTATATACTCTGGATCATACGTTTGTAATAAATGATGCACTTGTATTCTGGTATTCATCTATACTGTGTGTGCTAGCGAGTTCGATCCAGGGACTAGCACGGTAAGCACAGAGACTCAAATCCTTCGAGGTTTGGTCGTTACAGCAGACCCTGCTCACATACCTTCTTCGTATTCTGCTGCATGTATCGCAATCCATACATGTTCTGCTAGGCTTCCTACTATTTGGTGTACTACTATAATCTTTTGCATTCCTTCCACGTGCATTGTCATGTGCATCAGCGCTTCCTAGCATCCAAAGTCGTGTCTATGTTGTACCACATAGCTCAGGTGTACCACAGAGCTATGTTGGTCAGACCAACTATCATGATCTACCGATATGCTTCCTTTTAACTGACAAAATATAAATGTGTCATCTCTTAATGTTCTCCTTTTTTGTTCTGAACGTGTTTCAGTTTTAGGTGGAGCATATTGAAAATAATTCAGTTATATAGGGCCGTGATCGGGGCAATGCGGGGGCATCTAGTAAATAAATCTATGAAGGCATTGGTCCGTGATCTAAGTTTTTTACACTTGATGATCTAAGTTTTTTTGTCGGTAAAATTTACAGGCTTTGTGGTGTTGCATATCTTTGGAGTCATCGTCGTCGAAGGCATTGGTTCGTGAGCCCAGGACTGTCGGCATAGATGAGCCCAGGACTTCCCAGGGCGCGCCACGTGGCAGGCTATGTCGACGGCAAAGCCGTCGGCATAGATTTCAATCTATGCCGACGGCTTTGCCGTAGGCATAGCCTTGCCGCTAGAAAGAACCAGGTGACGCCACGTGGCATGCTATGCCTACGGGAAAGCCGTCGGCATAGTTTTCATCTATGCCTACGGTTTTGCACTGCAATGCTTGTACTTCAACCATACAGCAAAGAGATGTGGATCGTTTGTAGATAAAACTTGAGATACATTCTTCATCAGCTCGGATTTATTTCCGAACTGGCAAAGGCATTGCTGCGGTACTAAGCAGCTTATTACAATTTACAATACGGCAATAACAATCGATCAAGCTAACACTTCTCACATCCCATTCTTTTCCTTCTGCGGTCTGAGTACCGAACGCAGACCCTGCTCACATACCTTCTTCGTATTCTGCTGCATGTATCGCAATCCATACATGTTCTGCTAGGCTTCCTACTATTTGGTGTACTAGTATAATCTTTTGCATTCCTTCCACGTGCATTGTCATGTGCATCAGCGCTTCCTAGCATCCAAAGTCATGTCTATGTTGTACCACATAGCTCAGGTATACCACAGAGCTATGTTGGTCAGACCAACTATCGTGATCTAACCGATATGCTTCCTTTTAACTGACAAAATATAAATGTGTCATCTCTTAATGTTCTCCTTTTTTGTTCTGAACGTGTTTCTGTTTTAGGTGGAGCATATTGAAAATAATTCAGTTATATAGGGCCGTGATCGGGGCAATGCGGGGGCATCTAGTAAATAAATCTATGAAGGCATTGGTCTGTGATCTAAGTTTTTTACACTTGATGATCTAAGTTTTTTTGTCGGTAAAATTTACAGGCTTTGTGGTGTTGCATATCTTTGGAGTCATCGTCATCGAAGGCATTGGTTCGTGAGCCCAGGACTGTCGGCATAGATGAGCCCAGGACTTCCCAGGGCGCGCCACGTGGCAGGCTATGTCGACGGCAAAGCCGTCGGCATAGATTTCAATCTATGCCGACGGCTTTGCCGTAGGCATAGCCTTGCCGCTAGAAAGAACCAGGTGACGCCATGTGGCATGCTATGCCTACGGCAAAGCCGTCGGCATAGTTTTCATCTATGCCTACGGTTTTGCACTACAATGCTTGTACTTCAACCATACAGCAAAGAGATGTGGATCGTTTGTAGATAAAACTTGAGATACATTCTTCATCAGCTCGGATTTATTTCCGAACTGGCAAAGGCATAGCTGCGGTACTAAGCAGCTTATTACAATTTACAATACGGCAATAACAATCGATCAAGCTAACACTTCTCACATCCCATTCTTTTCCTTCTGCGGTCTGAGTACCGAACGGAGACCCTTCTCACATACCTTCTTCGTATTCTGCTGCATGTATCGCAATCCATACATGTTCTGCTAGGCTTCCTACTATTTGGTGTACTACTATAATCTTTTGCATTCCTTCCACGTGCATTGTCATGTGCATCAGCGCTTCCTAGCATCCAAAGTCGTGTCTACGTTGTACCACAGAGCTCAGGTGTACCATAGAGCTATGTTGGTCAGATCAACTATCGTGATCTAACCGATATGCTTCCTTTTAACTGACAAAATATAAATGTGTCATCTCTTAATGTTCTCCTTTTTTGTTCTAAACGTGTCTCAGTTTTAGGTGGAGCATATTGAAAATAATTCAGTTATATAGGGCCGTGATCGGGGCAATGCGGGGGCATCTAGTAAATAAATCTATGAAGGCATTGGTCCGTGATCTAAGTTTTTTATACTTGATGATCTATGTTTTTTTGTTGGTAAAATTTACATGCTTTGTGGTGTTGCATATCTTTGGAGTCATCGTCGTCGAAGGCATTGGTTCGTGAGCCCAGGACTGTCGGCATAGATGAGCCCAGGACTTCCCAGGGCGCGCCACGTGGCCGGCTATGCCGACGGCTAAGCCGTCGGCATAGATTTCAATCTATGCCGACGGCTTTGCCGTAGGCATAGCCTTGCCGCTAGAAAGAACCAGGTGACGCCACGTGGCAAGCTATGCCTACGGCAAAGCCGTCGGCATAGTTTTCATCTATGCCTACGGCAAAGCCGTCAGCATAGTTTTAATCTATGCCTACGGCTTTGCCGTCGGCATAGCTGCGCTACCAGGAGGCACCACGGGACGACACGTGGCAGGGATATGCCGACGGCCAAGCCGTCGGCATAGTTTTCAGCTATGCCGTCGGCATATCTCTGCCACGTGTCGTCCCGCGTTTCGTCGCCGCTTTTGACGGCGCCGTCCGTTGCCGTCAGGCGAAATACAATGCCGACGGCTAAACTATGCCGAGGGTCGACTAGCGGCCGTCGGCATAGGCTCCTATGCAGACGGCTAATCTACGCCGACGGTCTGACAAGACTACACTGACGTGATCTATGCCCACATTGCCTCGGCCGCTCGTGCCTTATCCGCATCTCCCTGACCGCTCGTGCCCATATCGCCCCTTCCGCTCGAGGTTGCTCGATCCATCCCGCCGCCGGCGCTGCCCCGCCCTGCACCGCGCGCCCCCGTCCGCGCCCTGCACCGCGCGCCCCCGTCCCCGCCCTGCACCGTGCGCGTGCCCCCGTCCTCGCTCCGCTCCGCTGCCGTACTTCCCTGCCCGGCACTGCCGCCGGCCGAATTCTCCCGCCGCGAGGTACTAATCCAAACCCATGCTCTCTGTCTCCTTTCCCACTATGTCACGGGTAGCCTAATCCTCAAGTCTGAATCACACCGGCGCTCTACGGCTGTGCCCCCGCATTGGATTTATTTCCGAACTGGCAAAGGCATAGCTGCGGTACTAAGCAGCTTATTACAATTTACAATACGGCAATAACAATCGATCAAGCTAACACTTCTCACATCCCATTCTTTTCTTTCTGCTGTCTGAGTACCGAACGCAGAACCTGCTCACATACCTTCTTCGTATTCTGCTGCATGTATCGCAATCCATACATGTTCTGCTAGGCTTCCTACTATTTGGTGTACTAGTATAATCTTTTGCATTCCTTCCACGTGCATTGTCATGTGCATCAGCGCTTCCTAGCATCCAAAGTCGTGTCTATGTTGTACCACATAGCTCAGGTATACCACAGAGCTATGTTGGTTAGACCAACTATCGTGATCTAACCGATATGCTTCCTTTTAACTGACAAAATATAAATGTGTCATCTCTTAATGTTCTCCTTTTTTGTTCTGAACGTGTTTGAGTTTTAGGTGGAGCATATTGAAAATAATTCAGTTATATAGGGCCGTGATCGGGGCAATGCGGGGGCATCTAGTAAATAAATCTATGAAGGCATTGGTCCGTGATCTAAGTTTTTTACACTTGATGATCTAAGTTTTTTTGTCGGTAAAATTTACAGGCTTTGTGGTGTTGCATATCTTTGGAGTCATCGTCGTCGAAGGCATTGGTTCGTGAGCCCAGGACTGTCGGCATAGATGAGCCCAGGACTTCCCAGGGCGCGCCACGTGGCAGGCTATGTCGACGGCAAAGCCGTCGGCATAGATTTCAATCTATGCCGATGGCTTTGCCGTAGGCATAGCCTTGCCGCTAGAAAGAACCAGGTGACGCCACGTGGCATGCTATGCCTACGGCAAAGCCGTCGGCATAGTTTTCATCTATGCCTACGGTTTTGCACTTCAATGCTTGTACTTCAACCATACAGCGAAGAGATGTGGATCGTTTGTAGATAAAACTTGAGATACATTCTTCATCAGCTCGGATTTATTTCCGAACTGGTAAAGGCATAGCTGCGGTACTAAGCAGCTTATTACAATTTACAATACGGGAATAACAATCGATCAAGCTAACACTTCTCACATCCCATTCTTTTCCTTCTGCGGTCTGAGTACCGAACGCAGACCCTTCTCACATACCTTCTTCGTATTCTGCTGCATGTATCGCAATCCATACATGTTCTGCTAGGCTTCCTACTATTTGGTGTACTACTATAATCTTTTGCATTCCTTCCACGTGCATTGTCATGTGCATCAGCGCTTCCTAGCATCCAAAGTCGTGTCTATGTTGTACCACAGAGCTCAGGTGTACCACAGAGCTATGTTGGTCAGACCAACTATCGTGATCTAACCGATATGCTTCCTTTTAACTGACAAAATATAAATGTGTCATCTCTTAATGTTCTCCTTTTTTGTTCTAAACGTGTCTCAGTTTTAGGTGGAGCATATTGAAAATAATTCAGTTATATAGGGCCGTGATCGGGGCAATGCGGGGGCATCTAGTAAATAAATCTATGAAGGCATTGGTCCGTGATCTAAGTTTTTTACACTTGATGATCTAAGTTTTTTTGTCGGTAAAATTTACATGCTTTGTGGTGTTGCATATCTTTGGAGTCATCGTCGTCGAAGGCATTGGTTCGTGAGCCCAGGACTATCGGCATAGATGAGCCGAGGACTTCCCAGGGCGCGCCACGTGGCCGGCTATGCCGACGGCATAGCCTTGCCGCTAGAAAGAACCAGGTGACGCCACGTGGCATGCTATGCCTACGGCAAAGCCGTCGGCATAGTTTTCATCTATGCCTACGGCAAAGCCGTCAGCATAGTTTTAATCTATGCCTACGGCTTTGCCGTCGGCATAGCTGCGCTACCAGGAGGCACCACGGGACGACACGTGGCAGGGATATGCCGACGGCCAAGCCGTCAGCATAGTTTTCAGCTATGCCGTCGGCATATCTCTGCCACGTGTCGTCCCGCGTTTCGTCGCCGCTTTTGACGGCGCCGTCCGTTGCCGTCAGGCGAAATACAATGCTGACGGCTAAACTATGCCGACGGTCGACTAGCGGCCGTCGGCATAGGCTCCTATGCCGACGGCTAAACTACGCCGACGGTCTGACAAGACTACACTGACGTGATCTATGCCCACATTGCCTCGGCCGCTCGTGCCTTATCCGCATCTCCCTTACCGCTCGTGCCCACATCGCCCCTTCCGCTCGAGGCTGCTCGATCCATCCCGCCGCCGGCGCCGCCCCGCCCTGCACCGCGCACCCCAGTCCGCGCCCTGCACCGCGCGCCCCCGTCCCCGCCCTGCACCGTGCGCGTGCCCCCGTCCTCGCTCCGCTCCACCGCCGTACTTCCCTGCCCGGCACCGCCGCCGGCCGAACTCTCCCGCCGCGAGGTACTAATCCAAACCCATGCTCTCTGTCTCCTTTCCCACTATGTCACGGGTAGCCTAATCCTCCAGTCTGAATCACACCGGCGCTCTACGGCGGTGCCCCCGCATTGGATTTATTTCCGAACTGGCAAAGGAATAGCTACGGTACTAAGCAGCTTCTTACAATTTACAATACGGCAATAACAATCGATCAAGCTAACACTTCTCACATCCCATTCTATTCCTTCTGCGGTCTGAGTACCGAACGCAGACCCTGCTCACATACATTCTTCGTATTCTGCTGCATGTATCGCAATCCATACATGTTCTGCTAGGCTTCCTACTATTTGGTGTACTACTATAATCTTTTGCATTCCTTCCACGTGCATTGTCATGTGCATCAGCGCTTCATAGCATCCAAAGTCGTGTCTATGTTGTACCACATAGCTCAGGTGTACCACAGAGCTATGTTGGACAGACCAACTATCGTGATCTAACCGATATGCTTCCTTTTAACTGACAAAATATAAATGTGTCATCTCTTAATGTTCTCCTTTTTTGTTCTGAACGTGTTTCAGTTTTAGGTGGAGCATATTGAAAATAATCCAGTTATATAGGGCCGTGATCGGGGCAATGCGGGGGCATCTAGTAAATAAATCTATGAAGGCATTGGTCCGTGATCTAAGTTTATTACACTTGATGATCTATGTTTTTTTGTCGGTAAAATTTACATGCTTTGTGGTGTTGCATATCTTTGGAGTCATCGTCGTCGAAGGCATTGGTTCGTGAGCCCAGGACTGTCGGCATAGATGAGCCCAGGACTTCCCAGGGCGCGCCACGTGGCAGGCTATGTCGACGGCAAAGCCGTCGGCATAGATTTCAATCTATGCCGACGGCTTTGCCGTAGGCATAGCCTTGCCGCTAGAAAGAACCAGGTGACGCCACGTGGCATGCTATGCCTATGGCAAAGCCATCGGCATAGTTTTCATCTATGCCTACGGTTTTGCACTGCAATGCTTGTACTTCAACCATACATCAAAGAGATGTGGATCGTTTGTAGATAAAACTTGAGATACATTCTTCATCAGCTCGGATTTATTTCCGAACTGGCAAAGGCATAGCTGCGGTACTAAGCAGCTTATTACAATTTACAATACGGCAATAACAATCGATCAAGCTAACACTTCTCACATCCCATTCTTTTCCTTCTGCGGTCTGAGTACCGAACGCAGACCCTGCTCACATACCTTCTTCGTATTCTGCTGCATGTATCGCAATCCATACATGTTCTGCTAGGCTTCCTACTATTTGGTGTACTAGTATAATCTTTTGCATTCCTTCCACGTGCATTGTCATGTGCATCAGCGCTTCCTAGCATCCAAAGTCGTGTCTATGTTGTACCACAGAGCTCAGGTGTACCGCAGAGCTATGTTGGTCAGACCAACTATCGTGATCTAACCGATATGCTTCCTTTTAACTGACAAAATATAAATGTGTCATCTCTTAATGTTCTCCTTTTTTGTTCTAAACGTGTCTTAGTTTTAGCTGGAGCATATTGAAAATAATTCAGTTATATAGGGCCGTGATCGGGGCAATGCGGGGGCATCTAGTAAATAAATCTATGAAGGCATTGGTCCGTGATCTAAGTTTTTTACACTTGATGATCTAAGTCTTTTTGTCTGTAAAATTTACATGCTTTGTGGTGTTGCATATCTTTGGAGTCATCGTCGTCGAAGGCATTGGTTCGTGAGCCCAGGACTGTCGGCATAGATGAGCCCAGGACTTCCCAGGGCGCGCCACGTGGCAGGCTATGCCGACGGCTTTGCCGTAGGCATAGCCTTGCCGCTAGATGCTATGCCTACGGCAAAGCCGTCGGCATAGTTTTCATCTATGCCTACGGCTTTGCCGTCGGCCTAGCTGCGATACCAGGAGGCACCATGGGACGACACGTGACAGGGATATGCCGACGGCCAAGCCGTCGGCATATCTCTGCCACGTGTCGTCCCGTGTTTCGTCGTCGCTTTTGACGGCGCCGTCCGTTGCCGTCAGGCGAAATACAATGCCGACGGCTAAACTATGCCGACGGTCGAATAGCGGCCGTCGGCATAGGCTCCTATGCCGACGGCTAAACTACGCCGACGGTCTGACAAGACTACGCTGACGTGATCTATGCCGACAGCCCTATGCCGACGGCAGCCGTCGGCATAGATCTATGCCGACGGCAAAAGCCCTATGCCGACGGCCCCTGGCTGTAGGCATAGCCCTCGAGTCCCGTAGTGAGTCCCGATGACCCTCCGCCGTAGTGTTGTCGGTTACCGGGCAGCGGGTTCGGCACTGGGATGAAGTGTGCCGTCACCGGTTCTTCGAGCACTTTGCATAGTAGAATCCTCTTCCAGGGATCGACGAAGCCCACCGCTCCACGTACGGCGACCACCTTCTTGGGAGAAACCGGCGAGCGCTTTGTGATCCACGATGGAAGGTCTGGGGCAAGGTGCTCTATGGTCCAGGCACGCCGCTTGGACCTGAAGACGTGGAGATTGCACTGCCCCGACCTCCAGTCCCTCTTGAAGACGGCCAAAACAAAGCCCCTGCCGTCGCCATCGCCGTCATCGTCGGGTATGACGCCGACGAGGGCTGAATTGAGTCCCTCTCTGAAGAAATGCGCGCTTACATCGGCGAGCAGATCGAGCGATGGCTCGCGCTCGGCCCTGTAGATGAAGAACTCCCGTCCGCGTAGGTCGGGGCCAGCGAGGTCGACCCGGAAGAGGACGAGGTCCTCCGACGACTAGAGGATCTCCGGCCTCTTGCTGAAGGGGTTGTCCTGGAGGTCGGGGCAGCTGATGTGGAAGTAGGAGAGCGACGGCAGGTCGGCGATGGAGACGGTCACCTTGATGGTCTTGGTTGCTTCCGTGAAGGTGTACGCGGTGGTGCTGTTGTCATCGGCCAATTCGCTGTGGCCATACGTGGAGAGGAGGACGTGATCGGGAGGGCCAATGGAGCTGGAGCCGATGCCGGCGTGGCGGCGGTTCATCGTGGCTTCTGGGGTGTCGCGATCTATGGGTTATATGGTAAGTGTAAAATAATTGATCGACGATGAACTAATTTCATTGCCTGAAGATCGGGGTATTTATACCCTTGATCTGTACAAGGCGGTAATTAGCATCGTGGTTTTGAGAACAGCTTATAGATGCATTTATATATTGTCCCATAAAGGGTTTCCTCGCTTTATATGCACTCACATATAAGCGTATGCACCCATCTCTACAAATAAATACATGTAGACCCTATAAACACCTTCGATGGAAAAAAAAAAATTAACATCGTGGTTTTGGGGTGTTGCGATTCAGGTATTCAAGCATGGCCTCGTGCAACAAGAGCAGTCTCTATGTAAGATTGGATTTTCTCACGCGCACGCACGGTCCCGTGCATAGATCACTTTGGATGGGCACATGTATGCATCCTTTTGCAGCTTCACCTATCCCACCTCCCATCCTTTTTCTTTTGACGTTCAATTTTCAGTCTTTTATATATTTTGGACGATAGTCCAATTTAGTACTCCCTTCGTCCCAAAATTCTTGTCTTAGATTTGTCAAAATATAGATGTATCTAGTTACGCTTTAGTGTTTGATACATCCGTATCTAGAGAAATGTTAGACACGAATTTTGGGACGGAGGGAGTAGTTGTTTTCAGATTCGTGTTGCTTGTGACGATGGCTTTCAAATAAGATCAATTTTAAATATGACAAGTTTGTAAGTCCATCATGTTTCAACTGTTGAAACTTGGTATACACGAACGACAAAATCACAAGTTTTAGAAACTGAAACTTAAAACTTAGTGTGCCCTCGTGCGAAATTCAATGACTCTGTGGATCACAAGGTAAATCGGGTGGTCCAGAAAGTTTCAACTACTTAAACCCAATAGAGACAATTATACATTTAGCAAGTTTCAAAACTAAAACTTAAACCCAAAACCCTAAGCCCAAAACCCAAAAGCATGCGAAATTTGGTAAAACTTACTAACCATTAATGCTACGTCTATCAAGTTTCAATACTTGAACTTAGATTTGGTCTTTATCGAAAGTTCTCATCGTGACGAACACAAATATGCAAAATTTAATTAGAAATTAAAAGATGAAATAAAAAAGACATGAGAGGTGGGATGTATGACGACACGTAACTCTGACAAAAGCATGCATGCATGGGGCCCTTCAAATTTGATTAATGACTAAGCCATGCAGACAAAGAAGATAAACATGCATGTATGCGGATGTTCAAACAAATGGACGGCTAATACTTGCACAGGAGAATCTCTTTTCTTGTGCGTATATTATGCCTCACATTTAGCCAAAATTAAAATTATATTATATTCGCGTTGGGCGTCGGCATGCTGATTTCAGCGAGCGATCTGTATCCTTCGAATGCGTTGCAATCTCTCATCTGCTCAAGCTCTATGCTCCCGCTCCACCTAAGAAGAGTTTCCTCCTCCCCGCACGAACTATATGCTCCGTTGCGGTTCACCGCCACCGCCGACCAAGATTTTGCCTACCGAATCATGAAAAAATAACAAGGGGAGACGAGAAAGATGTTTGCCGAAATGAACTAGACACATAAGCACTGATTGTACCATCAAAGTTGTATAGATAAAAAAAAGAACACCCGAAGTGATCAATAACCAGCAGAGCTCAACGATCAGAGACATTGAAATCTCCTCGTTTTTTTTCTAAATGTGAATGGAAACATTTTGGTAGAGCATAATGCAATTTATAGCAGTTCTAGATGAAATTATAGGCCTGATCTTCAATGGACAAAGTGCGGTTCAGAAAAATAAATTTAAACTGCACAATGTAAATGATGGTTTTATGAAATAATTTTTTCATAAGTTAGTTCACTAAACCGCTATAAATGTGACATTAATATTAAAGCTAAATGATTTTCAACAACTTTTTCATCACTTGGAAACATAGATGTGAAACTAAGTCTCAAGGTGAAATAATGATTGTGTTACCTCATACTGTTGGAGAGATAAAAATTGACCATATACTGCCCTTCTGAACCTATTCTCCCTTGCTCAATGATTGTGAACCAGCCTAGATCTCTTCATATTCTAGGCCCTGACAACCGTGAAGGAGTGGTTGTTGTTATTCTAAGTTTCCAACTAAGTGAAATATGACAAAAAATATATGGAATATTGGCTATGTTGTATTTGTAAAGATGAATTACGTGCAACATATGTGATTCCACCTCACCATAGGAAAAATGTACTTTTAACGCAAGCATGGCATAGATGAACAACAAGAAGGCAGGAAATGCATTAGGAAATGGTATTACACCAGCGAATAAGTACGATATGTCTTAAACCATATAACTTGCTCAAATCTAACTTACATTATCAATTGCTTCAGATGAATGAAGAGGATTGCATTTCATTTTAACATTTGGACGTCCAAGGATTGCAGGAGCTACTATATATCTCTTATGTGTCAGACTCGGAGAGGATGACTCAACCATGTCGTTTCCTCCGTTGCATCGTCGAACCCCTCAACGTCCTCTTTGGCTGGGAGCTGTCAATACTTGTGTATTCCAGGGACGAACGATGACGTTTGGCATGAGAACGAGTATCTTCCACAACATGAGAACCACTTCCATCTGATTCACTATTGAGATATTTCTTCAGATGGCAGGATAAGTAGGTTAGATTGAAAGTCATCGGTGTCTCGTCATAGTACGGCGTCAATCCTCTCACAGCTTTCTTCCTCATGTCAACAGTGATGATCCATGCATGATGATCGTAGTAGCTTTTCCTCTTGGAGAGGAAGCAAACGAGACCCTCGCCACACAGGATTGGACAAAATACCATCATGTGCCTTAGAGGCAATTTTCTAGGTTCAGATGATGATGATGATGATGGCTTCCGGCCGTTGGGTGGCAATGGCTCGGTTCTAGCAGGATGACGGGGCAAGCAGACGGTTCCAAGTTCATCGACATGGAGCACACACCCCTTGCGCCAGTAGTCCCAGGAGATCTCCCTATGCCATGTCACGAGCCTCCAGCCAACCCATCTGCGTTCCCCTGCCTCCTCGGACGGATCAATGTCCGAGTCATGGAGCACATCGCCGTCAGGGGTTCCCGATACGAAACGGTATAAATCTTCCATCTCGACGCATGTGATCGTCATACCGTCGGTGCAGGCGACGTCGCGTATCAACCGTACCCACGACGCCCCTTCCGACATCCCATTGTTGTAGCCTTTCCGGTTGCCGGGCAGCGGGTTGGGCAACGGGATGAAGCGCGTCGTCACCGGCTCGTCGAGCACGTCGCAGAGCAGGATCCCCTTCCAGAGGTCGACGTAGCCCAGCGATCCTCCGCGTACCACGATCGCATTCTCGGGGCAAAACCCAGGGCGGTTGGTGAAGAAACCAGGATGGAAAATCTGGGGCGAGGTGCTCCTTGGTCCAGGAACGGCGCTTGGACCTGAAGACGTGGAGGTAGCACCGCGCCGACAACCAGTCCCAGTGGAAGGCGGCCAGGACGAAGTTCCCGCCGTCGGCGCCGGGGACGACCGCGAGGAGGGATGGATCTACCATTTCCCTCATGAAATACTCTCCAGCGCCGGATAGCAGATTGAGCGACGGCTCGCGCCCGGCCCTGTAGATGAAGTACTCAATTGGGCTGGGATGGGCGATGAAGACCATGAAGAGGACGAGGTCCTCCGATGACCAGACGATCTCCGGCCTCTTTTTGAAGGGGCTGTCTTGGAGGTCGGGGGCCGGGGCAGCTGACGTGGAAGTAGGAGATCGACGGCAGGTCGGCGATCGAGACGGTCACCTTGATGGTCTTGGTTGCCTCCGTGAAGGTGTATGCGGTGGTGCTGTTGTTGTCGGCCAGTTCGCTGTGCCCGTGCGTGAAGAGGAGGACGTGGTCGTGACGGCCGACGGAACTGGAGCCGGCTCGGCGGCGACGGTTCATCGTGGATTTAGGGTTGCTGCGATCTGGGGATTCTTTTGTTTTTAACTGCGATCTGGGGATTCTGTTTACTGATTGAGATTTCATTGATTGAAGATTGGAGTATTTTATACCCTCGATTGGTATAAAGGCGGTAATTACAAATGGCGGTTCTGTCAAAAAAAGATAACTGCTTGCTGCCAAAGATGGAGTTGCCATATATAGACAAAAAAAGCATTGGAATGTAAACAATCGCGCGCAGCCTCTTCAAGGATGATGAACTCACCTTTAAGAACGTAATAAAACACTGATTTAAGCATCTCCCACAAAGACTTTGTAGTATCGCCAGTAGAAAACTCGGAGCTAGCTGTTAACCCTCCTTTGGTCAGTAAATGACGACTCCTTGACACAGAAAGCCTCCTTTGTCCTATTATTAAATCATGGAACAAAATCAACACTCAATTTATAGAGAGTGGATAGTATATAAAATGATTTACCAGCTAACACCAAATTAATGAAAAATGTAGTAGACTCCACACACAGACTTTTAACCCAGGCTGCATTCATCCTAGTGCATTATATCAAGAGGTAGATAATGGTATATACAAAACTGATCAAGCAACACAAAATAGGTCTCACACTATAAGAATGCTACCTCAAATTACATATAATATTTTTCGGTTTTGCTAGAACTCATCTAGCTGAGTTCTAGTTATGTCTCATTCATCATTATAGCCATCACAAAGTTTCTTTGTAGCTCAGGTTATACGGAACCTCTTATCCTCAACCCTCCAGTCTTGCTTTGAGATCCGTACTACCCAACTAACTTACAACAAGCAGATTTCTCTTTTTTGTTTCTCTAAAATGAAACAACATATGAACTTCAAACTTTGCAGATCGAACAAATATTAGAACATCAGTGTGTGAAAAAACTTTCAGATTTTTTTTGGTCTGATATAAATATACAAAATGAGATTTTGTTTGACTAAAAATTAATACTCTAAGTATTTAAATTGCATGAAAAAATCTGAAAGATTTTCCCCAGATTATAGTTAGAATGTATTGTTATTCTGCAAAATTTGAAGTTTATATGTTTTGTCGTTTGAGAGAAATAAAAAAGACAAATATGTCTGCACGGATCGCGATGCAGAAATGGATGGCAAAGATAAGGGGTACCGTGTAGACTGAGACCACACTCCCTTATAGCCATTGAATGTGATGCTATAAGATGCGTGTGTGCTGACGTGGTTTGATACTTCTTTGTATTTATTTTTGTTTTCGAGGTGAATGAGACCAGATTATATATCATCTAGATGAGTTCTAGGCACTCCCTTTGTAAACTGCTGATCAGAAAATTAAACAGAGCATGACCAATTCAGATGATGCAAACTGTAAAACCGTAGAACTGCTGCTGATCATGGATGATCAATTCAGATAAGCATCAGAACTGCTGCTGCTCATCATGGTGTAAAATTGTGTGTGACAGATGCAAACCAATTCAGGTTTATGTAGATGAAATTCCAAGTTGTATGATCTCTTGATGATCTCTTAACATTAAACTCTGTAGATGAAATTCCTAGTTGTATGATCTCTTCTGATGCAAACCAATTCCTTAACATTAACATTAAATTCCTAGTTGTATGGTGTCCTGAGATGCAAACCTGCAACTTTATTGGAGTATACAAAGATTACTGGAGTGGTCTGTTGAAACCTGCAAGTTTCACCTTTCAGTAATTCGTATGACGCCGTTACCCCCGCTTAGTTCACCTCGTCGCCCGCCCTACCTAGTACGCCTCAAAGCTCCCCCCTTTTGTCTGGTCTTATGCTCGTGGGTTCACAGACGATGCCACCCTCCGACGGCAGGTGCAACCCCGCCAACCTCTTCCTAGCATCGTGGTTCCGACCAGCATTGGCCTCTTCATCTACGATTCCGGATTCAACGGCTATGGGATCGCTCATCTTCAGGCCAGGGAGAGATCCCTGCTCGGCTTGCCGGTGCTGGCAGCGACGGCGTCCGCGGGTGTCATTTTCCTTCTTTGAGGCTGTAATGCCCCGGATGTAATACTTTCGCTTTTGGGTATATAATATATCTCCGGCTTCATCTATTTCCATTCCGGGTTCTTTGTCTTTCGGGTTTTCGTCGTTTTGTTGTGTGAGTGTGTGGCATTCATTCATATCATGTAGACATGTGCATCGCATTGCATTTGTGTTGTCGGTTGCATTCGGTTCCGCGCGTTCCCTCCCGTTGTCCGTTTCGCGTTCCGGAGCTCCCTCACGTGTCCGTGACGTCCCGTAGGCCTACTTTGGTGTTTGGGCGTGTAACGTTACCGGTGTGCCGCGAGGTTGTTGTGTGTGTTGTTTTTTTGTTGTGTGCAACCCGCCTCTCAAATCTCGTCGCGTTTGGACTCCGTGTGCTATTCCAACAGTTATTCGTGTCGGTCCAAAGTGGCTCCACTTGTGGCCCGGAATCATCCCTCTTGCAGCCCACTACCTTCTCCTAGGCCCTTCTAAACTACCCCCGCGATCGGATCCATCGGATCGCGATCGGAGGGCTCCTAACTCCCCCAAATCCCCTAACCCTAGCTACCTGCTATATATATAGATCCCTAGTCTATTTTTTGGGCATCTAGCTTCTTCCTCCTCTCTCCCCCTCAATTTTTGGATCTAACCAGCTCTAAACTGCCACTTGGCAGCCTCCACCGCAAAATTCGCGCCGGCCTCTGCAGCCTCGAGGGCGCCGCCGCCGTCGTTCGCCTGGAAACGGTCGGGAGCCTTCCCTCGACCTGATTCAGATCGGGTCAACGACCACGACCGAGCGGCTCCCGCATCGCACAGGCCAGCGCCTCCTCCCGCTCAAGATCCCGCAGGCGCCCGAAGGCCCAGATCCGCCTCCCTACGGCCTCCCCTCCGACCACCAGGCCTCCAGCGCTGGACCACTTCGCCAGCGCCGCAGCTCCAGCGCGGGCCAGGTCCAGTCGGGGCTTCGCAAGCCGCCGCTCCACCAGACCGCCAGGTCGGCACACGCCGTCCCTCCACCGGCCAGCCGCGAGCCAGGCTTCCATCGGGCCTCGTCCCGCCTCCCTTCGCCTGGCCGCGCGGCCCAACTCCCGCGCCAGCCAGCCGCCAGCGCCCAGCCCCGCGCTCGCTGGGCCTCCTCACCGCGGGCCGCGCCGCGCCTCCTCTCGCGGGCCAGGATCCGCGCGCCAGCGGCCCAGCAGCATCCCGCCGCGACGCGCCAGGCGAGTCCCGCGCCTGGGCCCTTCGCCTCCCTCCGCTCGGGCCAAGGCCCATCCGGTCGCCGCCCCGGGCCCGTGTGCCTCCAGTTCCAGCCCGTTGTGGTTTTACCTCAGATCTGAAGGTTGTTTTTTTTAAACCCTAGATTTAGTCCAGTTTTACCTGTCTGATGCCTTTTTCAAACATGCATATCTTTTAGTGTGTAACTCCGTTTTGCGCATATAGCATGTCCAGACGTTCGTGGAGTCATGCACTATGTTTCATTCCACTGTGCCATGCATGATAGAGGTCATCTAGGTGCTTGTTTTTCTGTTGCAAGAGTGCATCGTGATATAAACTGCTGCTATGTGATGTTTTTTTATGTCATCTTTGCCATGTGATAACTTTTAGCTCGTTTGTCCGAATGATGCAAATGACATGTCCACGTGTTCGTCTTGCAATGATCTACATGTTGTATGTGCTAGGTAGCATGTTAGATTTATTCTTGCCATGTTTATCATCGTTGCAAAGTGCCATGGGGCTGTGATGTTGTTTCTCTTGTTATGAAATGCCATCTTGTTGAGCTCGTTGCTATCGTTGTGTTTATCTCCTTGAAGCATGCTTGTGTGTTTCGGAATCACCATCATGTGTACTTTGATGAGGTGCTTACCTCTTGCCATGTTTAGTTTCGAGGTGTCCTAAACAAGCTCTTTTAGATGCTATGATGAAATTGCTGTTTTAGGACTTAGTGGTTTTTCACTAAGTCTGAAATCTGTAACGTTCCGATGCCATGTTCGTGTGATGTTCTAGGACAAACCATGTTAGTTTTGGAGTGGATCTTGATTGTTCCTTGTAGTATATATTGTTGTCTTTCCATTCATGTCCTCACATGTCTATTTGAGTGGCTGAAGCATGTTTATCTTTTGCTCCAAAGTTTCAATAAAATTCTGCTGTCAGAATTTTATTGTCAAGTTCAATATGTCCAAGTTCATTGCTATTGAACCGTGGCTCCGTTGGGGGTGCACCTTTGGACTTAGTTGCTGTAGTATATGTCTAGTTTTTGTTCATGTCCTTTGCCATGATATTTGAGTGCTGTAGTTTAATTATTTTATGCTCCGAAGTTGCTATGTTGCTGTAATTTTCAGCTTTCGCTCATTTCTTGTTTCGGGCATAACTTTTAGCCCGTAACTCCGATTTCAGCGAATCTTACATGAAACTTGATTGATTTTCCGTGTAGATTCACAATATCAGATTGTTATCATGTTTTGAGGTGTTTTGCTTGAGTGATATTGTCCGTGCTCCGTGTGCATCCTTAGTGCATCCATCATGCATCCATCATTTTCGAGTGCGCATTGCATCTTGTTGATTTGTGCTTGGTATGATTGTTTTGTTTAGAGCCGGAAGCAGAGTATGAGTTCGAGTACGAGCACGAGGGTACCAATGAGGTTGAGCACGAGGACCCTTCTTACGATCCGAACGACTTCACTTCAGGCAAGATGACCGAACCCCGATAACATTACTATCTTTGCCTATTGCTAGTAGTTCCGCTCTATAGTTTTGCCTCGATGCCCATGATCTTCTTGTCAGCCTCCTACTTGTAACCAATTGCCATGTTTAACCAACCTACCTATGCAAACTGTTGCTTGGCTAAGTACGCTTCGCTCAGCCCTTCTTATAGCATTGCTAGTTGCAGGTGAAGATCGAAGATGCTTGCTTCATGTTGAAGTTGGTTGGGTTATATCACACTATATAAATGCTTAAAATGAAATCATCTATATATTGGCAAGGGTGGAAGGCTAAGCCTTTTGCTTGGTGATTTGTTCCACTCATGCCGTTAGGAACCGTATAAACCGGTGTTATGTTCCTTGATTATGCATTCCTAACACGGTTGGGGTGTATGGGACCCCCTCGATAAACCGCTAAGTGCTAAGTCTTTTCCAGCAAATCCCAACATTGGTACTATTTGCCTAATAACAAACTAAACTTGCATAGGGAGTAATTAACCCTCTTTCTTAATCAACAGCCCCGGGCCAGTGCTCCACATGAGTGTTGGTCCGAAACGAGCGGACTGCGGGGCCGCCTTGGGGCAACCTGAGGTATCTGGCATACACCTGTAGGACGTCTCATCCGGTCGTGTCCTGAGACTTAGATACGCGTGGCTACTATCAGGGTGTCGACACGCCGGGAGGATTTGCTGGATTAGCCTTACCTTAGTTCGGTATATCTGGAGCACGGGATTCCGAGAATACTCGGGTCTTCCCACTTTGGAGTTGCGACTCCGCGGATCGTGGGCTTGTAATGGGTCAAGTTGGAACACCGCTGTAGGGTTTGAACTTTCGAAAGCCGTGCCCGCGGTTATGTGGCAGATGGGAGCTTGTTAATATCCGGTTGTAGATAACTTGACACAATGTTTCTAATACACTACCAGCGTGCGTTCCGTGACCGTCAATTTCCGAATAGGGATTCGGGAGTTGAACACGGAGGGGTTATGTTTGTTGAGCTTTAGCTAGGATCACTTCGTGATCACTTCTCGTTCGAGGCTTTCTCTTCTCGCTCTCACTCACGTAAGCTAGTTGCTAGTTGCTGCTGAAGACACTTATTCTTTTCCTTCAGCCTTATCCTCTCCCAAGGCTTAAATAGTCTTGTTACCCGGGAACGGGATTGCTGAGTCCTCTGTGGCTCACAGTTACTTCACCACACCAGATGCAGGTCCAGCTGTGAGCTATCCAGGTGATGGCACCGAGCTGGATTGGGAGTACGACGAGGAGCGTAGTCGATACTATGTGCGATACCCGGATGATCAGTAGTGGAGACTCCTACTAGGATTCGATCCGCCTGTGGTTTTTTTTATCTAAGTTTGGTATCTTGCATTTGGATTTTGCCCTTAGAGGGTTGTGATATTCTTAAGGTATGATGTTTGAGACTTGTTATGTAATTGTGTGACGTGGCGAGTGTAAGCCAACTATTTTTGTTTACAATCCCCTCTTTTACATGAGATGTGCAAAGATTACCAGACTTGAGATCATTCTAGGATGGACTTATGCCTTTAAGTCGTGCCTCGACACGTAGGAGGTATAACTCCATCCTGGGCATTACAAGTTGGTATTCAGAGCCTTCTCCGACCTAGGAGCCCCCACTGTTTGATCGAATCGTTGACGGTCGAGTCTAGGCACACACTGAAAACTTTTTGAGTCCTATATATTATATCGGAGAGTAGGATTTCTTTGCTTCTCATCCCCTTTCTCTCTGGTGAGGACTCCTGACGACTACTCTTGTCTCTCCTATCTTCAAAAATTGCACAAATTTTTTTTTTAGGAATCCCGCGAGTATTCTGGGATTGTTTCGATGTTCTTGTGACAAGGATATTGTTCTCGATGCCTCCTGTTCCCGGGGAGTTGAGCTTCGGGGTATTGTTGTCACAAGCATATCGCGACAGTACTAAATACTTAAGATGGCCGACATCGAAAATCTCTCCTATACGGCCAGTGGCAAGATAACCCCGACATCACCCAGTACTGGGGAGGTAGTTTGGGAGTATTGCCATAGCTTGTTATAGTGGATGCTTTTCGAAGGTCCGAGGTACACAGTTTCCGAGAAAGACTGGTTATGTGTTGAAGGATGGATACACCTGGATGTAGGTTAGAGTTGATTGCGCGGTGCTTCCCGTGTATCCCCAACACCTGATTGCATAACTGGAATCTTTCGGAAATCTATAGGTGGGTTATCCAGTAGATCGTAGGCATTCTTCCAACGAATGCAGGTTAGTGAGTTCGGTGTTCTACATTGAGTGAAGTGGTTTATGACCGATGTTACTATCAGGAGTTGCATCTTAAAGGGTCCTTGGCTATGCTGTTCCGGGGATTGCAAAACCTTTTCGTAACGCGTTCATATGCTTTCAGCACAAAGATGTTAGAACGAAACTCCTCTCTTGTGTTTGTTCCCGTCCGTACCTTGTTGTTTTTCTTATTTTCCTTTTGTCCCCTATGTGGCTTCTCGTGAAGATTGATGTTATCTTTTAACTGAGAATTTCATTCGTTCCTCTTGTTCGGATGATTTCATTCATTCTATTGTTCGAATGATTATTGTGAAGACTTGTTGCAATTCATTCCATTGATTCAGCTTATACCTTTTGTCAATCAATTGCTGATTCGTGGTCATCTCTTACAGGATGGCTCCGAAAAGGGTTCCCAACGCTAACCCAGAGGCGGAAGAGGTTCCAGAACATCCTCCTTCCCCTCCTCCTCCGTCTGAGGCTTGGAGAGCGATTATGCAGACCACTGCTCAGAACACTCAGATGTTGATGCAGATGATGCAGCAGATGCAAGCTAATCAAGCTAATCAGGGTGTTCCAGGGAATCAAGGCAACTTCTTCAACCAGCAGCACCATGCTACCCTCAACCAGTTCTTGGCCAACAATCCTAAAGCTTTCAGTTACTGTGTCGACCCTCTTGATGCTGAAGATTGGTTAACCGACATTAAGAAGCATTTTGAGTGCAGTAACGTGAAGGAAGATGATTATGTGAAGTTTGCAGCCTTCCAACTGAAAGATCAAGCAGCTGATTGGTGGCAGCAGTACAAAGACTCCAGGCCAGGTCAAGTGATCTCTTGGGAGAATTTCTGCAAGGACTTTCGCTCGCACCACATTCCTACAAGTGTCATCGAGGGTATGCGTGAGCAATTCCGCAACCTGAAGCAGGGCTCCATGACAGTCTATCAGTATAATGTCAAGTTCCAAAACCTCGCTCGCTATGCTAAGCAAGACATTCCTGATGCCAAGAGTAAAATCTACCAGTTTCGTGGAGGTCTCAAAGATGAACTTCAGCTTGCTCTCACTTTGTTCGAGCCCGATGAATTCGACAAGTTCTATAACATGGCTTTGAAACAAGAAGCGGCTCAGCTTAAGATGGAGGCTTCTAAGAAGAGAATTCGAGATGCCGTTCACTCTTCCTCATCGTCTCAGATGGTCTCGAAGCATCAGAAATTCTGGCTTCCTCCTCCTCCAGTGATTCGAGCTCCTTACAACAACTCCAACAACTCCAACAACAAGAACTCTAGTGGTCGTGGTTTCTCCCACCCACCCAACCCGAGCAACCAGTCGAAGAAGCAGTTTCAGTCTCAAGGCTCCAAGTCTAGTGGCTCTCATTTCCGTCCTCTCTCTGAAGTGGTGTGCAACAAGTGTGGCCAGAAGGGTCATTATGCCAACAGATGTCCTAATCCGAAGCGTCTTCCTCCTCCTCCACCTGTGAGTTCAGCTATTGTCAGGCATGATCCGAAGGCAGCAAGGGTCAATCTGATGAATGCAGCACAAGCGGAGAATTCTTCTGATGTCATTTTGGGTAACCTTCCAGTGAACTCTATCCCTGCTAAAGTGTTATTTGATTCGGGTGCTTCACATTCTTTCATGTCATTCCCTTTTGCATCCAAGTATAATGTGGGCACCATGGCCTTGCCAAAGGAGTTGCAAGTGATTTCTCCGGGCAGATGCATGATTTCTAGATTATATGCTCCGGATGTTTCTATTCGCATGGGTGATTATCGATTTTTGGCTTCTCCGGGGGTTCTTGGTAATTCCGACATCGACCTCATCCTCGGAATGGATTGGCTTTCTCAGCATGATGCTCACATTGATTGTGCACAGAAGGAAGTCAAGATGACCCATTCTGATGAAGATGTGATTATCTTCGCCTCCAGGGATAACACTATCAGGCTTTTCTCTCTCAATGATAAGGGCGAAATTAATGCCATATCTCAAATTCCGGTGGTGAACGAATATCAAGACGTCTTTCCTGAAGAACTTCCAGGCATGCCTCCACACCGCCAGGTGGAATTTGTCATTGAACTCGAGCCAGGTACTGAGCCAGCATGCCGGCGTCCGTACAAGCTCTCTCCGGAAGAATTGAAGGAACTGAAGAAGCAGCTTGATGAACAGGAGCGTATGGGTCTCATCAGGCCTAGTACGTCTCCTTGGGGCTGTGGTGTCTTATTTGTCAAGAAGAAAGATGGCACGGAGCGTCTCTGTGTTGATTACCGGCCATTGAACAAGAAGACAATTAAGAACAAGTATCCGCTCCCCAACATCAACGAACTCTTCGAGCAGCTCAAAGGAGCTAAAGTGTTCTCTAAGCTTGACCTCCGAATGGGCTATCATCAAATTCGCATTCGCGAGGAAGACATTCCCAAGACGGCCTTCAGAACGAGCTACGGTTCATACGAGTATACCGTCATGTCCTTCGGTCTCGCCAATGCTCCTCCTACCTTTTCGAGGATGATGCATTACATCTTCAACCCCTATACTGGCGAGTTTGTGCTTGTGTATCTGGATGATATTCTGGTGTTTTCCAAGAATGAAGAAGATCATGAAAAGCACTTACGCCTGGTTCTTGAGCGACTTCGAGAGCATAAATTCTATGCCAAGTTCTCCAAGTGCGAGTTTTGGCTCGATAAGGTTTTGTACCTGGGCCACATCATCTCAGCTGACGGTATTGCGGTTAATCCCGAGAAAGTTGAAGCAATTGTCAACTGGGAAGCTCCTCAGAACGTCAAGCAGCTCCGCAGTTTTCTGGGTCTTGCCAGCTATTGCAGAAGGTTCGTTGAGAACTTCTCCAAGATTGCCAAGCCTCTTTCCAACCTGCTTCAGAAGAATGTCAAATACTTTTGGTCTCCCGAGTGTGAAGTGGCATTCAAAACTCTCAAAGAAAAGCTCGTCTCTGCTCCAATTCTGACTCCTCCAGATGAATCCAAGCCCTATGAAGTATTTTGTGATGCTTCTCTTCAAGGTCTTGGTGGTGTGCTTATGCAAGATAAGAGAATTGTGGCATACACTTCTCGTCAGCTCAAGCCAAGTGAGAAGAACTATCCAACACATGATCTCGAGCTAGCAGCTATGGTACATGCTTTGATTACGTGGAGACATCTGTTGTTGGGCAGAAAGGTTGACATCTTCACTGATCACAAGAGCTTGAAGTACATCTTCACACAGCCGCATCTGAACCTCCGCCAGACTCGTTGGGTTGAAATGATCCAAGAGTATAATCCCAGCATTGAATACACTCCTGGCAAGGCGAATGTGATTGCAGATGCTTTGAGCAGAAAGGCATATTGCAACAGCCTTCTTATCAAGCCGTACCAGCCTGAGCTTTGTGAAGCATTCAGGAAGCTCAACCTTCAAGTTGTTCCGCGGGGTTTTCTTGCAAATCTTCAAATTGCTCCTACCTTGGAAGATCAAGTCCGTGAGGCCCAGCTCAGTGATACCATGGTGAAGAAGGTGAAACATGCTATTGCTAAGGGCATTCCGAAATACAAGTGCTTCCGTGTTGATGAGAGAGATACCTTATTCTTCGAGGACAAACTCGTTGTTCCCAAAGGTGATCTCAGGAAGCTCATAATGGAAGAAGCTCATGATTCTCTCCTTTCCATTCATCCTGGCAGTTCCAAGATGTATCAAGACCTCAAGCAGTCTTACTGGTGGACACGCATGAAAAGGGAGATTGCCCAATTCGTGAACGAATGTGATGTGTGCAGAAGAGTGAAAGCAGAACATCAACATCCAGCCGGTCTTCTCCAACCTCTTCCTCTTCCCGAGTGGAAGTTCGGCCACATTGAAATGGACTTCGTCACTGGTTTTCCTAAATCCAAGCGATGAAATGATGCTATCTTCGTGGTGATTGACAACCTTACCAAAGTCGCTCACTTCCTGCCAGTCAAGGAATCAATCAATGCAGCTCAACTTGCAGAGCTGTACACTTCCAGAATTGTGTCCCTACATGGCATTCCTCAAGTTATCTCCTCAGACCGTGGAAGCTTGTTCACATCAAGGTTCTGGGACTCCTTTCAGTCCGCCATGGGCACTAAGATCAGGTTCAGCACTGCATTTCACCCTCAGACTAGTGGTCAAGTCGAGCGTGTGAATCAGATTCTAGAAGACATGCTCAGAGCCTGTGTCATATCCTTTGGCATGAAATGGGAAGACTGCCTTCCATTTGCCGAGTTCTCTTACAACAACAGCTTTCAAGCAAGTGCACGCAAAGCACCGTTTGAAATCCTCTATGGCAGAAAGTGCCGTACCCCTCTCAACTGGTCTGAAACAGGCGAACGTCAACTTCTTGGCAATGACTTGATCTTAGAAGCCGAAGAAATGTGCAAAGTCATACGTGAGAATCTCAAGGCCGCTCAGTCGCGTCGGAAGAGCTACTATGACGGCAAGCATCGTGATTTGGCATTCAACATTGATGATCATGTCTATCTCCGTGTGTCTCCGATGAAAGGAACCCAAAGATTCGGTATCAAAGGAAAGCTTGCTCCTAGATACGTCGGGCCTTTCAAGATTCTTGGCAAGAGAGGCGATCTAGCCTATCAACTTGAGCTCCCTTCAAACTTCGCCAATGTTCATGAAGTCTTCCATGTGTCTCAACTTCGCAAATGCTTCAAGGCACCTGAGCGCATGATTCCGTTTGAGGAGATTGATCTTCAACAAGACCTGTCCTACCGAGAGCACCCAGTTGCCATTCTCGAAGAAACCGAACGCAAGACCCGCAACAAGTCCATCAAATTCTTGAAAGTCAAGTGGTCACATCACACCGACCGAGAAGCTACCTGGGAATGAGAAGATCATCTTCGTTCGGAGTACCCTTCCTTTTTCCAGTCCTAGATCTCGGGACGAGATCTTTTTGTAGTAGAGGAGAGTTTGTAATGCCACGGATGTAATACTTTCCCTTTTGGGTATATAATATATCTCCGGCTTCATCTATTTCCATTCCGGGTTCTTTGTCTTTCGGGTTTTCGTCGTTTTCTTGTGTGAGTGTGTGGCATTCATTCATATCATGTAGACATGTGCATCGCATTGCATTTGTGTTGTCGGTTGCATTCGGTTCCGCGCGTTCCTTCCCGTTGTCCGTTTCGCGTTCCGGAGCTCCCTCACGTGTCCGTGACGTCCCGTAGGCCTACTTTGGTGTTTGGGCGTGTAACGTTACCGGTGTGCCGCGAGGTTGTTGTGTGTGTTGTTGTTTTGTTGTGTGCAACCCGCCTCTCAAATCTCGTCGCGTTTGGACTCCGTGTGCTATCCCAACAGTTATTCGTGTGGGTCCAAAGTGCCTCCACTTGTGGCCCGGAATCATCCCTCTTGCAGCCCACTACCTTCTCCTAGGCCCTTCTAAACTTCCCCCGCGATCGGATCCGTCGGATCGCGATCGGAGGGCTCCTAACTCCCCCAAATCCCCTAACCCTAGCTATCTGCTATATATATAGATCCCTAGTCTATTTTTTGGGCATCTAGCTTCTTCCTCCTCTCTACCCCTCAATTTTTGGATCTAACCAGCTCTAAACTGCCACTTGGCAGCCTCCACCGCAAAATTCGCGCCGGCCTCTGCAGCCTCGAGGGCGCCGCCGCCGTCGTTCGCCTGGAAACGGTCGGGAGCCTTCCCTCGACCTGATTCAGATCGGGTCAACGACCACGACCGAGCGGCTCCCGCATCGCACAGGCCAGCGCCTCCTCCCGCTCAAGATCCCGCAGGCGCCCGAAGGCCCAGATCCGCCTCCCTACGGCCTCCCCTCCGACCGCCAGGCCTCGAGCGCTGGACCACTTCGCCAGCGCCGCAGCTCCAGCGCGGGCCAGGTCCAGTCGCGGCTTCGCAAGCCGCCGCTCCACCAGACCGCCAGGTCGGCCCACGCCGTCCCTCCACCGGCCAGCCGCGAGCCAGGCTTCCACCGGGCCTCGTCCCGCCTCCCTTCGCCTGGCCGCGCGGCCCAACTCCCGCGCCAGCCAGCCGCCAGCGCCCAGCCGCGCGCTCGTTGGGCCTCCTCACTGCGGGCCGCGCCGCGCCTCCTCTCGCGGGCCAGGATCCGCGCGCCAGCGGCCCAGCCGCATCCCGCCGCGCCGCGCCAGGCGAGTCCCGTGCCTGGGCCCTTCGCCTCCCTCCGCTCGGGCCAAGGCCCATCCGGTCGCCGCCCCGGGCCCGTGTGCCTCCAGTTCCAGCCCGTTGTGGTTTTCCCTCAGATCTGAAGGTTGTTTTTTTTAAACCCTAGATTTAGTCCAGTTTTACCTGTCTGATGCCTTTTTCAAACATGCATATCTTTTAGCGTGTAACTCCGTTTTGCGCATATAGCATGTCCAGACGTTCGTGGAGTCATGCACTACGTTTCATTCCACTGTGCCATGCATGATAGAGGTCATCTAGGTGCTTGTTTTTCTGTTGCAAGAGTGCATCATGATATAAACTGCTGCTATGTGATGTTTTTTATGTCATCTTTGCCATGTGATAACTTTTAGCTCGTTTGTCCGAATGATGCAAATGACATGTCCACGTGTTCGTCTTGCCATGATCTACATGTTGTATGTGCTAGGTAGCATGTTAGATTTATTCTTGCCATGTTTATCATCATTGCAAAGTGCCATGGGGCTGTGATGTTGTTTCTCTTGTTATGAAATGCCATCTTGTTGAGCTCGTTGCTATCGTTGTGTTTATCTCCTTGAAACATGCTTGTGTGTTTCGGAATCACCATCATGTGTACTTTGATGAGGTGCTTACCTCTTGCCATGTTTAGTTTCGAGGTGTCTTAAACAAGCTCTTTTAGATGCTATGATGAAATTGCTGTTTTAGGACTTAGTGGTTTTTCACTAAGTCTGAAATCTGTAACGTTCCGATGCCATGTTCGTGTGATGTTCTAGGACAAACCATGTTAGTTTTGGAGTGGATCTTGATTGTTCCTTGTAGTATATATTGTTGTATTTCCATTCATGTCCTCACATGTCTATTTGAGTGGCTGAAGCATGTTTATCTTTTGCTCCAAAGTTTCAATAAAATTCTGCTGTCAGAATTTTATTGTCAAGTTCAATATGTCCAAGTTCATTGCTATTGAACCGTGGCTCCGTTGGGGGTGCACCTTTGGACTTAGTTGCTGTAATATATGTCTAGTTTGTGTTCATGTCCTTTGCCATGATATTTGAGTGCTGTAGTTTAATTATTTTGTGCTCCGAAGTTGCTATGTTGCTGTAATTTTCAGCTTTCGCTCATTTCTTATTTCGGGCATAACTTTTAGCCCGTAACTCCGATTTCAGCGAATCTTACATGAAACTTGATTGATTTTCTGTGTAGATTCACAATATCAGATTGTTATCATGTTTTGAGGTGTTTTTCTTGAGTGATATTGTCCGTGCTCCGTGTGCATCCTTAGTGCATCCATCATGCATCCATCATTTTCGAGTGCGCATTGCATCTTGTTGATTTGTGCTTGGTGTGATTGTTTAGTTTAGAGCCGGAAGCAGAGTCTGAGTTCGAGTACGAGCACGAGGTTACCAACGAGGTTGAGCACGAGGACCCTTCTTACGATCCGAACGACTTCACTTCAGGCAAGATGACCGAACCCCGATAACATTACTATCTTTGCCTATTGCTAGTAGTTCCGCTCTATAGTTTTGCCTCGATGCCCATGATCTTCTTGTCAGCCTCCTACTTGTAACCAATTGCCATGTTTAACCAACCTACCTATGCAAACCGTTGCTTGACTAAGTACGCTTCGATCAGCCCTTCTTATAGCATTGCTAGTTGCAGGTGAAGATCGAAGATGCTTGCTTCATGTTGAAGTTGGTTGGGTTATATCACACTATATAAATGCTTAAAATGAAATCATCTATATATTGGCAAGGGTGGAAGGCTAAGCATTTTGCTTGGTGATTTGTTCCACTCATGCCGTTAGGAACCGTATAAACCGGTGTTATGTTCCTTGATTATGCGTTCCTAACACGGTTGGGGTGTATGGGACCCCCTCGATTAACCGCTAAGTGCTAAGTCTTTTCCAGCAAATCCCAACATTGGTACTATTTGCCTAATAACAAACTAAACTTGCATAGGGAGTAATTAACCCTCTTTCTTAATCAACAACCCCAGGCCAGTGCTCCACATGAGTGTTGGTCCGAAACGAGCGGACTGCGGGGCCGCCTTGGGGCAACCTGAGGTATCTGGCATACACCTGTAGGACGTCTCATCCGGTCGTGTCCTGAGACTTAGATATGCGCGGCTACTATCAGGGTGTCGACACGCCGGGAGGATTTGCTGGATTAGCCTTACCTTAGTTCGGTATATCTTGAGCACGGGATTCCGAGAATACTCGGGTCTTCCCACTTTGGAGTTGCGACTCCGCGGATCGTGGGCTTGTAATGGGTCAAGTTGGAACACCCCTGCAGGGTTTGAACTTTCGAAAGCCGTGCCCGCGGTTATGTGGCAGATGGGAGCTTGTTAATATCCGGTTGTAGATAACTTGACACAATGTTTCTAATACACTACCAGCGTGCGTTCCGTGACCGTCAATTTCCGAATAGGGATTCGGGAGTTGAACATGGAGGGGTTATGTTTGTTGAGCTTTAGCTAGGATCACTTCGTGATCACTTCTCGTTGGAGGCTTTCTCTTCTCGCTCTCACTCACGTAAGCTAGTTGCTAGTTGCTGCTGCAGACACTTATTCTTTTCCTTCAGCCTTATCCTCTCCCAAGGCTTAAATAGTCTTGTTACCCGGGAACGGGATTGCTGAGTCCTCTGTGGCTCACAGTTACTTCACCACACCAGATGCAGGTCCAGCTGTGAGCTATCCAGGTGATGGCACCGAGCTGGATTGGGAGTACGACGAGGAGCGTAGTCGGTACTATGTGCGATACCCGGATGATCAGTAGTGGAGACTCCTACTAGGATTCGATCCGCCTGTGGTTTTTTTATCTAATTAGGTATCTTGCATTTGGATTTTGCCCTTAGAGGGTTGTGATATTCTTAAGGTATGATGTTTGAGACTTGTTATGTAATTGTGTGACGTGGCGAGTGTAAGCCAACTATTTTTGTTTACAATCCCCTCTTTTACATGAGATGTGCAAAGATTACCAGACTTGAGATCATTCTAGGATGGACTTATGCCTTTAAGTCGTGCCTCGACACGTAGGAGGTATAACTCCATCCTGGGCATTACAGAGGCACTGCCGAGGCCATCAGCCGAGCCCCTCTTGGAGCTCAAGGGAAACCCTAGGTCCGGGTCCCCCGGATCGGATTGTGACGGTGTCTTAGCGTCGTCCTCCTTCCTGAAGGCACTATCTTTGGCACCATTTCACGCCTTCCTGCATTTGTGTCATGTGTTGTACTCCTTTGTACGCTTTCCACTCCTTGTTGGGAAACGTAGTATGAAATTTCAAAAAAAAAAAAATCCTACGCTCACGCAAGATCTATCTAGGAGAGGCATAGTAACGAGAGGGGGAGTGTGTGTCTACGTAACCTCGTAGACCGAAAGCCGAAGCGTTTTACAACACGGTTGATGTAGTCGAACTTCTTCGTGCTTCAACCGATCAAGTACTGAACACATGACACCTCCACATTTTGCACACGTTTAGCTCGATGACGTCCCTCGTTCCTTTGATCCAACAAGGTGTCGAGGAAGTAGATGAGTTCCATCAGCACGATTGTGTGGTGACGGTTATGGTGAAGTGATCCGCGCAGGGCTTCGCCTAAGCACTACGAGAATATGACCGGACGCGTAACTGTGGAGAGGGACGCCGCACACGGCTAACAATTGTTGGTGTATGTTCTAGGCGCCCCCGCCCCATGTATATATAGGTTGGAGGGGAGGAGAGGCAGCCAAGGAGGCGCCCCAAGCAGGAGGAAACCTACTTGGGGTCTTCTCCAATCTGGCCAAAACCCCCTCTCCTATTCCTATTCGAAGTAGGAAGGGAAAAGGAAGGAAGTGGGAATCCTATTCCCCTTTTCCTTTTCTCCTTCCCCTTTCCTTCTCCAATTTGGCCAGCCCATATGGGGGGCGCACCAGCCCCTTTGTGTCTGGTGTGTTTCCCCTCTTGGCCCATAAGGCCCATATCTTTTGTCGGGGGTGCCCGGAACCCCTTCCGGTGACCCGATAAGTACCCGGTGCATCCCGAAACACTTTCGGTGTCCGTATACCATCGTCCTATACATCAATTTTTACCTCTCGACCATTTTGAGACTCCTTGTCATGTCCGTGATCTCATCCGGGAATCCGAACAACATTCGGTCACCAAATCACATAACTCATATAATACAATACCCTCATGGAACGTTAAGCGTGCGGACCCTACGGGTTCGAGAACTATGTGGACATGACCGAGACACCTCTCCGGTCAATAACCAATAGCGGAACCTGGATGCTCATGTTGGCTCCCACATATTCTACGAAGATCTTTATCGGTCGAACCGTTATGAGAACATACATTATTCCCTTTGTCATCGGTATGTTACTTGCCCAAGATTCGATCGTCGGTATCTTCATACCTAGTTCAATCCCATTACCGGCAAGTCTCTTTACTTGTTCCGTGACTAACTCATTAGTCATTTGCTTGTAAGGCTTATTATGATGTGTATTACTGAGAGGGCCTAGAGATACCTCTCCGATACTCGGAGTGACAAATCCTAATCTTGATTCACGCCAACCCAACACGACACCTTCGGAGATACCTGTAGAGCATCTTTATAATCACCCAGTTACGTTGTGACATTTGATAGTTGAAGGAAATATGCCCTAGAGGCCATAATAAAGTTGTTATTTATATTTCCTTATATATCATGATAAATGTATTTTATTCATGCTAGAATTGTATTAACCGGAAAACTTGATACATGTGTGAATACATAGAAAAAACCGAGTCTATGGCTCTACTAGACTAGCTCGTTAATCAAAGATGGTTGAGTTTCCTAACCATAGACATGTGTTGTCATTTGATGAATGCGATCACATCATTAGGAGAATGATGTGATGGACAAGACCCATCCGTTAGCTTAGCATAATGATCATTTAGTTTTATTTCTATTACTTTCTTCATGACTTATACATGTTCCTTTGACTATGAGATTATGCAACTCCCGAATACCAGAGGAACACCTTGTGTGCTATCAAACATCACAACATAACTGGGCGATTATAAAGATGCTCTACAGGTGTCTCCGAACGTGTTTGTTGAGTTGGCATAGATCGAGAATAGGATTTGTCACTCCGAGTGTCGGAGAGGTATCTCTGGGCCCTCTCGGTAATGCACATCACTATAAGCCTTGCAAGCAATGTGACTAATGAGTTAGTTACGGGATGATGCATTACGAAACAAGTAAAGAGAATTACCGGTAATGAGATTGAACTAAGTATGATGATGCCGACGATCGAATCTCGGGCAAGTAACATACCGATGACAAAGGGAACAATGTATAATGTTATGCGGTTTGACCAATAAAGATGTTCGTAGAATATGTAGGAGCCAATATGAGCATCTAGGTTCCACTATTGGTTATTGACAGGAGATGTGTCTAGGTCATGTCTACATAGTTATCGAACCCGCGGGGTCCGCACGCTTAACGTTCGATTACGATTTGTATTATGAGTTATATGTTTTGGTGACCAAAGTTTGTTTGGAGTCCCGGATAAGATCACGGACATGACGAGGAGTCTCGAAATGGTCGAGAAGTAAAGATTCATATATTGGAAGGTTATATACGGACATCAGAATTGTTCCGAAGAAGATCAAGGATTTTTTAGAGTACCGGGAGGTCACTGGAACATCCCGGGAAAGTTAATGGGCCTATTGGGCCATAGTGGAGAGAGGGGGCTGCCATAGTAAGTGGGGCACCCCCCAAGCCCAAACTGAATTGGACTAGGGGTGGGGGGCACAGCCCCCCTTTCCTTCCCCCTCTCCCTCCCTTCCCCTTTCCTCTCTCCAGAAGATGGAAGGAGGGAGGCCGAATCCTACTTGGAATCTGACTAGGAGTCCAAGTAGGACTCCCCCCTTGGCGCACCCTCTCCCTAGGACGGCCTCCTCCTCCCCCCTCCTTTATATATGTGGGCAGGGGGCACCCCAAAGACACACCAAGATTTGACTTAGCCGTGTGCGATGCCCCCCTCCACAGTTTGCTCCTCGGGTCATAGCGTCGTAGTGCTTAGGAGAAGCCCTACGCGGATCACATCACCAACACCGTCGTCACGCCGTCGTGCTGACGGAACTCTCCCTCGACCCTCGATTGGATCAAGAGCTCTAGGGACATCATCGAGCTGAACATGTGCTGAACACGGAGGTGCCGTATATTCGGTACTTGGATCGGTTGGATCATGAAGACGTTCGACTACATCAACCGCGTTAACATAATGCTTCTGCTTTCGGTCTACGAGGGTACGTGGACACATTCTCCCCGTCTCGTTGTTATGCATCTCCTAGATAGATCTTGCGTGAGCGTAGGATTTTTTTTGAAATTGTATGCTACGTTCCCCAACAGTGGCATCATGAGTCAGGTCTATGAGTAGGTGATTTGCACGAGTAGAACACAAAGAGTTGTGAGCGATAATAGTCATACTGCTTACTGATAACCCACAAGTATAGGGGATCACAATAGTTTTTGAGGGTAGAGTATTCGACCCAAATTTTAGATTCGACACAAGGGGAGCCAAAGAATATTTGAAGGTATTAGCAGCTGAGTTGTCAATTCAATGACACCTGGAGATTAATTATCTGCAGCAAGTGATCAGTAGCACAATAATATGATAGTTTTGATAGTAGTGACAGCAACAATAGTAACAGTAACAGTGAGAGCAGTAGTTTTGTAGCAAGTGTAACAGTAATGATAGCAATAGTAATGCAGCAAGATCAATATGTAAAGAATCGTAGGAATTGGATCGGTGACTTGTTGGTTGACATTCATCATGTCAGTTATAATCTAGGGCGATACGGCACTAGCTCCAGTTCATCGATATAATGTAGGCATGTATTCCGTAAATAGTCATATGTGCTTTATTAAAAGAACTTGCATGCCATCTTTTGTCCTACCCTCCCGTGGCAGCGGGGTCCATATTGGAAACTAAGGGATATTAATTCCTCCTTTTAATAGAGAAGGGGGCGCACCCTGCTACATCTCGAGCTTGCGTTGTATTCCCTCGAAGAGGAAAGGGTGATGCAGCACAATAGCATTAGTATTTCCCTTTGTTTTTGAGAACCAAGGTATCAATCTAGTACGAGACCACGGGCGAGTCCCTCGCACCTGTACAATCAAATAAGAACCTCGTAGCCAACGCGATAAGGGGTTGTCAATCCCTTCACGGTCACTTACGAGAGTGAGATCTGATAGATAGGATAAGATAGTATTTTTGGTATTTTTGGTATAGGAACAGAAATTAAATAAAGCAAATAAGCAACGGCAACATAAATTAGCTAGTTGAAGGGAAAGTAATATGATAAAGATAGACCCGGGGGCCATAGGTTTCACTAGTGGCTTCTCTCATGATAGCAGAATTCTACGATGGGTGAACAAATTACTGTCGAGCAATTGATAGAAAGGTGCATAGTTATGAGAATATCTAGGCATGATCATTATATATAGGCATCACGTCCGTGACAAGTAGACCGAAACGATTCTACATCTACTACTATTACTCCACACATCGACCGCTATCCAGCATGCATCTAGAGTATTAAGTTCATAAGAACAGAGTAACGCCTGAAGCAAGATGACATGATGTAGAAAAATAAACTCAAGCAATATGATATAAACCCCATCTTTTTATCCTCGATGGCAACAATACTAGCTGCCCCTACTATCACTGGGAAAGGACACCGCAAGATTAAACCCAAAGCCAAGCACTTCTCCCATTGCAAGAACTATAGATCTAGTAGGCCAAACCAAACCAATAATTCGAAGAGACTTGCAAGGATATTATAATCATACATAAAAGATTTCAGAAAAGAATCCAATATTGTTCATAGATAATCTTGATCATAAACCCGCAATTCATCGGATCTCGACAAACACACCCAAAAAGATTATATCGAATAGATCTCCTCGAAGATCGAGGAGAACTTTGTATTGAGATCCAAAGAGAGAGAAGAAGCCATCTAGCTAATAACTATGGACCCGAAGGTCTATGGTAAACTACTCACAACTCATCGGAGAGGCTTTGGTGTTGATGTAGAAGCCCTCCGTGATCGATGCCCCCTCCGGAGGCTCCGGAACACGCCCCAAGATGGGATCTCATGGGAATAGAAGGTTACGGCGGTGGAATTAGGGTTTCTTCGCGCTCCTCAATGTTTTCAGGGTACATGGATATACATAGGAGGAAAAAGTACGTCGGTGGAGCAACGTGGGGCCCACGAGGGTGGGGGCACGCCTACCCCCCTGAGCACGTCCTGCCCCCTCGTGTGCACCTCGTTTCTTCTATGACTTGTACTCCAAGTCTCTCGTGAAGATATTGTTCCAAAAATAACTCTCCCGAAGGTTTCATTCTGTTTGGACTCCGTTTGATATTCCTTTTCTGCGAAACACTGAAGTAGGCAAAAAAACAACAATTTGCACTGGGCCTTGGGTTAGTAGGTTAGTCCCAAAAATAATATAAAAGTGTATAATATAGCCCATTAAACATCCAAAACAGAATATATAATAGCATGGAACAATCAAAAATTATAGATACGTTGGAGACGTATCATGCCCTGGTGGGTTGTTCCCACCCAGGGGCCCCTCTCTGGTGGGTCTTGGCTCCAGTAATTTTCTTTTATTCCATAAAAAATCCTCGCAAAGTTTCGTTCCATTCCGAAAACTTTTATTTCTGCACAAAAACAACACCATGGTAGTTCTACTGAAAACAACGTCAGTCCGGGGTTAGTTCCATTCAAATCATGCAAATTAGAGTCCAAAACAAGAGGAAAAGCGTGAGGAAAAGTAGATACGTTGGAGATGTATCAACTCCCCCAAGCTTAAACCTTTGCTTGTCCTCAAGCAATTCAGTTGATAAACTGAAATTGAGAAAGAAAAACTTTTACGAACTCTTTTGCTCTTGTTTGCATAAATAAGCTTAAACAGCAGCCAGGTTTTCAGCCGATGTTATAGCTAACCATGTCAACAATAACATTTAAAGATTATAGTAACTCATATCAATGACATAATCAGCTAGCGAGCGATAATAAGAGATCTCAAACATCAACACATTGTCAAAACAACCGTGATATAATATGACAATAGTGGTATCTCGCTAGCCCTTTTTGAGACCGCAAAACATAATTCAGAGCACCTCCAAAGTTCAAGCATCGACTAAACATTGTAATTCATGGTAGAAAAGATCCAGTCATGATAGCACCCAACATTCACTACACACAATGCATAGGCATGACAACAATGCTCTCAGATGTGCCACTTATTAGAGAAGGTGATGACACAACATAAAAGTAAGTATAAAGTCCCTTCGCAGAGGGAAGCAGTGATTTGCAGAGGTGCCAGAGCTCAAATTTTTAAAACAGAGGTAAATGAAATTTTTGAGAGGTGCACCCTTCTCATTCACTTCACGACAGCAGAGGTGCCAGAGCTCAGGTTTTTAAAACAGAGGTAAATGAAATTTTTGAGAGGTGCACCCTTCTCATTCACTTCACGACTATCAGCTATCGACATCTCCCATGCTAAACAAGCTAGTGGCGGTTCCTAAGCAGAAAAGTAAATGTTTGAACTCCATTGGGAGTTTTTGTTTGTTTATTTGTAAGCTTTTTTTTGCAATTTGGGACTGGGAATCCCTATTACCGCCCATTTTCTCATGCAATGGCGAGTGAAGAAACACTCAACCTGAGAATAA
Source organism: Secale cereale (assembly GCA_902687465.1). Lineage (NCBI taxonomy): Eukaryota > Viridiplantae > Streptophyta > Magnoliopsida > Poales > Poaceae > Secale > Secale cereale. The sequence goes on along the minus strand of LR738715.1, from coordinate 773,966,191 downwards.
CCCGCTTAGCATGGAAAATACCGACCACCTCCTGTTGTTCCATGAATGATCCAGACACACAAAAGAGGATATTTATTTGAAGTTTTTAGAGGTGACACATGCAAATTTACTTGGAACGATAGGGTAATACCGCATATGGGTAGGTATGGTGGACTCATTTGGAATAACTTGAGTTTTAGAATTTGATGCACAAGCAGTATTCCTGCTTAGTACATGTGAAGGCTAGCAAATAGGTTGGGAAACAGCCAGCTAGAGGGCAACAATGGTCATGAACATGCATCATCTATAATAAATATTGGACACCCACATGAGTAGGATATGGACACCATGAACATAAATATCATAGTGGCTATGTTGGTTTTGATTCAACTACATGCATAAACATGTGCCAAGTCAAGCCACTCGAACATTCAGAGGAGGATACCATATCATCATACTACATCACAATCATTTTAACGCTACGTAACTCCTAGCTACTTATGCAAGGCATGAGAAACTATAATCTCTAATTGTCATGACAAACATGTTTAATCATAATGAGTTGAATCATGGGTACTAGGTTAAACATATTTACACAAACAGAACGAGTCGAGTTCATACCAGTTTCTCCTTGCCACGGCCAGTTCATCGTATATCATCATTATTTCCTTTAACTTGCACGACCGAATGATATGAAAATAATAATAGTGCAAGAGTGCCGTGGACGAAGCTGGGATCTGCGAAGCTGGTTTTCTAAAGTTTTTTTTCCAAACACACAAGAAGAAAGCAAGAAAATAATCTAGGCATGGATGATACAATGAAAAAGTGTGAGAACCGACAAATAGAATGATATGTAAACATAAATGTAATGTCGGTGAGGAACACGTACTCCCCCAAGCTTAGGCTTTTGGCCTAGCTTGGTAGTCAATCAGTAGCCTGGAGGATAGTAGTCGGAGAGGTAGCTCACGAAGGCTCTCGGTGCGAAAGCCTCAGCCTGCTGTGCTGCCCTCACTCTTGCGTTATGAGCTTGGGCCTCGCTCTCAAGAAAAAATCTTCCCTTGTTGTTAGAGTCAAAAAGAGCAGGCGCATGCAAATATGTGTGTACAACATCTGATTGGTTAAACAACAGATTGTAAGTGAAGTTATGAATCTTTCCTCTAAGCAATTTATGGTCTTTTAAAGCACCAAAATCTAAATACCAAGTAGGTAGGATAGGGTCAAAAGGCAAAGGTGAAATACCCAGCCCTCGTGCTAAACGTGTGGCATAAATTCCACCATAGAACCAGCCACTGTTAGCATTATGCCGAAGTCTGCGTGCAACAATTGCCCGAAGGTTTTAATTTCTTTCACCGGTAAGGGCAGTGCGTATGAGGCTCAAGTCTGGAGCACAAAGTGCACTACAATCTTGTTTGCCTACTACATATTTCCCATTGAATAATGCAAAATACTGAATTGCGGGAAAATGTATACTCTTTATTCTACCCAGTGTCACTCCTCTATTTTCACCATAACAAAGGCCGGTCAAGAAAGACTCGTACTCAGCCTTTGGTGGCTCATCGAGTGAATCCCAAAATGGAAGTTTACAATGGTAAGCAAAATTCTCCAATGGGATAGTAAATGGGTTATCATAAAGCATAAACGACACCCTAGACTCACGTGGAAAATATTGAAACCCTTTGACAAATGATTCAGCGAGAAGTTGGCGCTGTTCACACTTATCTAAAAGGTAGGGACCGAGACCAGCATTGTGAACATATTCCTTAAATTCCTCCTTGATGCCTATTTGCAGCATAAATTCATCGCAAGGCCATAAACATGTTTTGGTGGTGGCCTCTCGGGTAGAACTTGCACCCGGTTCTACATAGGATCGGCGAGCAGAACTGTCACTAGAAGATGCTCTCGAGGATCTTCTCCTCGAATAACTCCTTCCAAACAAGTTCATAATGTCAGCGTACAATTTTTCCTATGAACAAAAACCTGAAATTTTAGTCCACAAATTTTTCTCAACGAAACTTCACAAGATTGGTAGCAACTACTCAAAGGGATACATAGAAGCCATAACAAGCATTCAAACTACTTAGAACACTAAGAAATGAAAATGCAAGCCCATCAACAGCAGCACCAAGAGTAGCTAATTATTCAAAGTATAAACCACTAAAACAAAAACTAATTGGACAAATGGTGGAGTCACATACCAAGCAACAATCCCCCGAAACAGTTTCGGAAACGAAGCTTCGAGCAAAGAGATCTAAATCCACGGGTTTGAGATCAAGAACACGAGAGAGATGGCAATGGAGATTTTTTTCTGGAGGTATGTGATGATGTGGGCTAAAGAGGTAAGTGAGAAGGCCCACATGGGGACCACAACACACCAGGGTGCGCATGGGGGTCCTGGTGCGCCCATGTGGGTTGTGCCCACCTGGTGTACCTCCCTCTGGTATTATTTGCACCAGAAATTCTTAAATATTCAGAAAAAAATCGTATTAAATTTTCAGGGCATTCTGAGAACTTCTATTTTTTGGTCATTTTTTATTGCACAGGAAATTTAGAAAACAGACTAAACATGGCATTTTGTTTTATTTAACTAGTAAAAACAAAAAATAAAAAGTAGGGACAGAAGGTAGTGCTTACTAAATTCATCGACTTCATACCGCTCAAAAATGATTCATTAATAAGGTTGATCAAGTCTTATTAACAACCACTTTCGGTTGGCATGAAACCGAAGAACTTTCGTTAATCACTAAGTTACCTCAACGAGGATATGAAAATCCCCAACAATAAGCATTTGATAATTCTTTTTGACAGTAGGTAGAAGTATTTGAAAACTTCCAATAGTGATCGTCGGAGAATTTTCAATAACGCTAATACCATTGACTTGGAATTGTTTCTTCGGAAAGTGCACCATATGCTCATTACCATTAATATGAAAAGCGACCTTGATTTTATTACAATCAATAACAGCTCCTGTAGTGTTCAAGAAGGGACTACCAAGGATAATCGACATATTGTCGTCCTCGGGCATCTCAAGTATAACAAAGTCAATCAAGATAGTAACATTAGCAACAACAACGGGCACATCCTCACAGATACCGATTGGTATGGCAATTTACTTTTCAGCTATTTGCAAAGATATTTCAGTAGGTGTGAGTTTATTGAAGTCAAGTGTCGATGTCAAAAACCAACAAATCTCGGGTAGGGGGTCACGTCGATCCCACTAATATACCAGACCGTCTTATTTGGTCCCAGTTTTGTGTTTTGAGGCATAACCCCTTTGGCACGTCCTATCAATGCAGAGATCGTGCCACTACTAGAAAAAGGCATTCTAGTGGCACACCACTTTTGCCTACTAATGGCGCACTAGTGGTGCGCCACTAGCACCATGCCATTAGAATGTTGTACTAATGGCGCACCAGTGGTGCGCCACTAGCACCACACCACTAGAATGTTTTACTAATGGCGCACCAGTGGTGCGCCATTAGTATCTGGTATACTAATGGCGCACCACATAGAAGTGCGCCATTATTAACAATTTTTTTAGAATTTTTTTAATTTTTTTAATTTTTTTTTCGTTTTTTCCTTAATCTCTGATCACTATGGCTTAATCTCTGGTCAATATGCTTAATCTCAATCAAATCGCACTCTACGGTCAAACTTCCCAGAAGGTCACCCATCCTCACACTACTCCAGCCCGAACACGCTTAACTACGTAGTTCTATCCGACCCCAGCACCAGCTCACTTCACAGGCACTTGTTGATATATCTATCATATCAATCCTATTAAACCTTCTTGATGTCTAGGACTTTATTCATGTTCATGAGTATGATGAAATTTTGAAAAAATATTTCAAACTCCCCGGTCATATTACGTATCATATTTGAAAAAGAAATTGAATTTTTTTTTTCAAAACCAATTTTTTTCTGTTACTAGTGGCGCACCTAGCAAACGGTGCGCCACTAGTAAGTTTGAATTTTTTTCCCTCTAGATCTTAAAAGCCCCGTAACTTTTTTCTATTAGGTTTTTAGGGATTTTGAAAATGTTTAACGGGGTTCCCCCCGATTAAATTCGGATGTAACTTTTCGAGTAGATTATTTTTCATATAAAAAACTTTTTAATCCGAGTTCGTATGCAAAAGTTATGCCCATTTTACAAATTCCAGAGATATTTTGTAAATAAAGTCGAAATTCATATTTGTAAATTTTCCCAACAAGTAGACTACATATCACATGGGAAACTTATTTTCTTTTATTTTTTTGACATTTCCATCATTTTCTTTTATTTTTTAACTGGAAAAGGCAGTCCACGG
>LR738715.1:773801285-773961845 GCA_902687465.1 Secale cereale | reverse complement strand
GTTGGTGAAATTTTGGGCCAAGTTAGTAATGGCGCACCGTGGGAGTGAGTGGTGTGCCATTACTAGTTAGTAATGGCGCACCACTCCCACGGTGCGCCATTACTAGTTTAAAAAAAATAAAAAAATTAAAACAAAATTTGAAAAAAAATACTAGTGGCGCACCGTGGATGTGGTGCGCCATTACTGCGCACTATCCACTGGTGTTCCATTAGTAGTTTTGAAAAAAATAATTTAAATAAATTTGAAAAAAATTACTAGTGGCGCACCGTGGATGTGGTGCGCCATTACTAGTTTAACTAGTAATGGCGCACTATCCACTGGTGCGCCATTAGTAGTTTTGAAAAAAATTGAAAAAAAATGTTACTAATGGCGCACCGTGGATGTGGTGCGCCATTAGTATTTGGAAACTAATGGCGCACCGACACATGGTGTGCCATTAGTATATAGTAATGGCACACCACATGTCTGGTGCGCCATTAGTGGCCATATCATCTATAGCCCTTTTCCTAGTAGTGTGCCCACTTATTAGGGGATCCGTATCAACGTGACGTGAGCATCCAAACCGCGCATTACACACGATCGCTTTGGGAACCGGCGAGTTTGCGGCTAAAGTGGGGAGACGTTCTGTATTCACAACGTTATAAAAGGATAGCAATCCCTTTCATCAGCCCCACACTTTCCTCAAGCTCAAGTTCTTCAATCTTCCTAGCCCCAGCATCCTCATCTCTTGTGCCCGCGGTTCTCTGCTCCTCAACCACCACTTTCTTCCCCAACAATGGCTGGATCCAGCACCAAGGGCAAGTGGGAGGCCTCTACGGTTACTGAGAAAGCCGTGTAGGATCTCCGGAGTGTGGGCTATCTCGCTACTAACATTGCGCACCGATTCCCCGCCAAAGGCCAGGTGGTTCCCGTCCCAGAGGCGGGTGAGAGAGTCGTGTTTCTCTCGCACTTTGTTAGGGGGCTAGGGTTTCCGCTTCATCCCTTTGTTCGGGGTTTGCTGTTTTTCTACGGGTTAGACTTCCACGATCTAGCCCCGAACTCAATCCTCCACATCTCCGCTTTTATAGTGGTGTGTGAAGCTTTCCTCCGTGTTCCCCCACACTTCGGCATATGGCTCAAAACCTTCAACATGAAGCCGAAGGTGGTGGACGGGCAACATGCGGAGTGCGGGGCACTGTGATAAGAAAGCTCCCGAATACAACTGGCCAAAGGGGTCGTTCGTGGAGACGAACAAGGTTTGGCAGCAGGAGTGGTTCTACATCACTGAGCCCCGCAACGCCAAATGGGCGGCGGCGGCTGCCTTCAGATCTGGACCCCCAGAGAGGTTAACCTCCTGGACCGATAAGAGTCCGAACTGGGGGTCTCAGGTTGAGGTGATGGCACTCCAAGGCTGTGGGTCTGGCATGATCTCTAAGGGCTATCAGCTCTCGACCATGGTCAAGGCAATGCTGCCCAACTTGTCCTTCCTTGCCAAAGTCGGGACGCCTCCCTATGGGAGTTCGATCCGGCAGGAGATCGGCCCCTGAGGCATCTCTTTGGCTTTACACACAAAGAGATATGGAAGCATCTCTTCAAGAGCCAGAAGTAGTGGTCGAAGGAAACCGAGGACGCGGGCTATTGTACCGCCTTCACCGCACAGGAGGTAATAAAAAATTCTGCCGAACATATATCCCCTTCTTATTTAATGATAACAGGAATTGAAGTTTTTGCGTGATATACAGGGATGGACGAAGAAGGCAATCCGGTTAAGTGTCCGGCGCCTTTGCCAGAAGACCCAAAGACGCCTCAACTGACGTCGATGCTGGTCCCGGCGCCATACAAGGCGCCGGACAAGAAGTCCAAGAAGAAGAGCAAGGAGGCCGATGGCGGCCCCCGCCCTGCGGACGGGAAGTCTGAGGAGATTAACATCCTCTCCTCTGAAGAGGAGGAGGATGACAAGGAGGAAGAAGAGCCCCCTGCGCAAGGTAGGGGGGAGAAGAGGGCGGCCGCCACAGATGCAAGCAAGGCCGCACCCCGGAGGAGGCTGAACCTCCCTGTTCGTTCAGACTCATCGTCCGAACGTAGCTTTGTGGTGAAGCCAAGGGAGAGGCCCCCAACCGAAACATAAGTTTGTTCGGATATATTAATTGTCGCAACTTGTTTATTTAGCATTTTAGTTCTTAGTAAGTATTGCTCGCATGCTGACCTACATCCCTCCCCGAGCACACCCCGACGCCTCCTTATCGGAGGGGAACTCTTTGCCGCCTGGAGAGACGGAGTGAGACCCGCCAGTCCGGGCCCCATCGTCTGTGGCTCGCGGGGACATCGAAGTTTCCTCCCAGCGCGCGTCTTCCGCACAAGGAGATGAGGGCGGGGCAAGTGACAGGGCGACCGAGGGTAACACCTCGGCTGCCACTGACCATGGGGAAACAATCCCATGGAGACCGAAGACAGGGGGCCCAAACAATTCAGGGCCCCGCCGAATACTGATCCGAAGCCTAGCGCGTCTCCGGGGTCCGAAGACTAGACCCCCAAGGTGGGGGAGGATACGACGACACCCGGGGTCGATCCGGAGGCGCCGGACCCTCTGGAGGGAGCACTATAGAGTGCTTTCTTTGTGGAGGAGCACCGCACCATGATGGGTGCGGTGATGAAGAAGATCCAGTCCGTCAAAGGCGGACTGAATGAAGCCTTCACTAGCCTGCTAACAGGCTTTGAGGTAAGCAATGTAATGTTCTTTGTGGAACATTATTTGTTTTATATACACATATATAGCCAGTAGCCCCTGATGCTTTGTGTGATTCTGAACAGAATCGAACGAAGTATCCATAGTATAGCATAATATAGAGCCGAACTGTATGCTTTTGTATTTGAACATGCTTCACTAGTTGCGGCAACTACACGGGATGCAGAAGTTTCCAAACTAAATTGGAAGCTTTTGTTGACCAACGTAGACCTCGATCCTGTCAACCAACGTTTAGATGAAATGCGAGGTATGCGGATTTAAAAAATTAAGATGTTAAGAAGACTAAGTAATTGAATATGAGTATAAAATCTTTATGATATTCTGTGTTACACAGTTGGCGCCCGATGGGCCTCGAACCCCTCGTTGGTTACCCCAAGTGGAAGGTGTAAGATGCAGTAAGTAGAAGTGTTTTCCCCTAGCAAAGATGCCAAGGATCGAATCCCCAGAGACTCCTAGGTTCAACAAGTAGGTGTCAATTGCTAACGGCGCAATTAGCAATCAACGTGGACCTGCACACAGATACAAATAACTTTACTCCCAACGAGTACAGAGAGGATGTCAATCTCTCCGGCCTTGTAGTTCACAAAGGGTTAAAAGCAATGATAGTAGTGATAGATAGTTTTTGCAATAGTAAATAATAACGGAAAGTAAATAGTGGATGTGATCAATGATGGTAATATGGACCGGAGTCTCATGATGTTCACTAGTGATGTCTCTCTCCCAAAAGACGATAAAACAGCTATGGGAGGTAACAAATTACAGCTGGGCAATTGACAGGACCACGAACGCAAACCAATGCTGATTACATTGCAAGAAAGGTTGAGGTTCAAAGCATGGGCGGTACGCCAAAGTAAGTAGACCGAAATCCACCAATATCTACTACTAATCATCCACCTTGAGATATCTATCCAGAACATCTCGCTGGTATTAAGTTGCGAGTCCCACCCATAGTGTAAACTCAATGTAACAGACAACTGCATTAAAAGAACTTTGCGTAAAGTAAACAATCCTTGCACCCGCGGGCACAAGCACCATTGTTTTCCCCCTTGTGGCAACAGCACATCCCCTAGACTCATGTTTCTGTCACTCAAGCTAGTCATCGAGGGGCATGAACCCACAATCGAGCATAACGTTCCCTCTTGGAGTCACTACCTACTACTCGGCCAAAGCAATAAGTAACAACGGAGAACATGCAAGAATTACTTATGAACTAAAATATAAAAGAGGTGAATCAAATATATTACTCCAGATCAATCTGAACATAATCTTATAATCCATCGGATCCCAGCAAACTCAACATAGCAACAACATAAGGATTACATAGGTGCCTCGATCATGTAGGGCAGCTCACGAGGACTAATTAGTGAAGCACAAGAACGGGAGGAGAACATCACATAGCTATTGTTCATGGACTCATGGTCCAAGGGAGACTACTCACGAGTCATCCGGGAGGCGTCCATGGTGGTGGAGAAGCTCCCGGTGGTGATCCTCCCCTCTGGCAGGGTGCCGGGAAGAGTTTTCCTGGTGCTCCCGATCTTGGAAGCGGCGGCGGCAGCGGAACAGAGATGGGATCACGAAAAGGGTTCCTGTTCTGAGGGTTTCGGAGGGTCCTTTAAATATATGCCAAAGTAGGGCACCGGGGGAGTTTCGGGGGGCCCAGGCGCCCCCCCGGCGCGGCCCAGGGAGGGGGGGCCCACATGGCGCCTGGAGCCCCTGTGGCCCCCCAGGCTGCCCTACGGACGCAGTGTTGTTTCCGGATCGCTGATTTTTATATAATTTTTCTGGATTTTTCTGGGCAGTTCTCGAAACGTGAAAACCTGAAATACAAAAACAACCGAAAACAGAAACTGGCACTGGGGTGCACTGGATTAGTAAGTTAGTCCAAATATGATCAAAAGTGTATGGAAGTGTATGAATATCATAGCAATATCACCCAAAAGTGGCATGGAGCAAGCAGAAATTATAGATACGTTTTGGACGTATCAACATCCCCAAGCTTAATTCCTGCTCGTCCTCGAGTAGGTAAATGATAACAAGAATAATTTCTGTGGTGACATGCTATTAACCATATAAGACTTTCTCATAGTCATATGACAAAAGCTTACTGAGACAATGATTCTAAAGTAATTAAGTTGCCTCAAGAGAAAATCACAAATGACTGAAAGTTTTACAACATGAAACTGAAACATCAAAAAGATTTGCAATGAACATGATGTGCAAATATGATAAAGTGATATCTAGCTTGCCCCCTTTAGTGATGCAAAACATAAATGCAAGGGCACCTTCAAGGTTTAAGTGATGACTAGATACAATCATTTCAGAATAAACGATATCACAATTATGCAAAAGACAATGCTACTTTGGGACAATGCACATTACACTCAGAATGACAATCATGCTCTCAGTAGTTGGTGCTTCAACATAAAGGTAAAAGAAAGGTTAAGTGCTAAAGCTTTTTATTTTGAAAACATGGAAGCAATTGTGTCAACGGTAGTAGTACTTCATAGGTGTCATGCATAAAACATCCTATAAGTTGCAAGCCTAATGCATCGAATACTAATAGTGCTCGCTCCTTGTCCTAATTAGCTCGGATTCCCATGGGTTATCATTGCATTACATATGTTTTAACCAAGTGTCACAAAGGGGTACCTCTATGCCACCTGTACAAAGGTCCAAGGAGATAAATCGCATTTGATTTCTCGTTTTTGATAGATCTCAACTTGAGGACATCCATACCGGGACAACATAGAAAATAGATGATGGACTCCTCTTTAATGCATAAGCATATTCTCATGAGAGATTGAGGATTAAGGTCCAAGCTAAAACTTCCACCATGATACATGGCTTTGGTTGGCGGCCCAATGTTCTTCTCTAACAATATGCATATTAATTCAACCCACGGTAAATCACCCTTACTTCAGGCAAGACGAACATGCATAGCAACTCACATGATATTCAAAAGTGTGACAGTTGATGGCGTCCCCAGAAACATGGTTACCGCTCAGCAAGCAACTTATAAGAAATAAGATACATAAGCAACATATTCTTTACCACAATAGTTTTTAGGCTACTTTCCCATGAGCTATGTATTGCATGGTTAGTTTGCTTAGTGCAGGTGGAGGTTAGAAAAATACTGGGAGCGACCAACTAAGAGAGCAATGACGGTCATAATCATGCAGAGCGACAAAGCAATATTGAATCAGGCATGGTAGTTATATCGCTACTTAGAAACAAAAGATCATCAAGGCTTGACAGACTTTCTTTACAGTCTTGAATATGTGTGAGCATACGCCAAGTCAATCAAAATAAATTCTCGAAGGAAGATATTACTAAACCATACCATATCATAGGCAAACAAACCAAGTTGGTACTCCAATAACACATTGGGAACCCCCCAGCTATTTGAGATTAACCAAAAGAAAACTTGAACTACTAAGCACCATCATGCAAGTAGCGTCTTTATCATGGACACATTAACCAATGCAACGGAAGCAAACTCTCTTAATAAGGTGAGCATGGTAATTAAAGAGAGTTCAAGCAACCAACTAAATAAAAGCTCTTGAAAAGATAAGCATGAATACTAAGAGCAGAGCACGATAGTAGTTATTAAAAGACAAAGAACACACACAGCATAGATAGACATGAAAGTTCTATGTAATGTTCTAGGTAGAGGTGGAGCGTGTTTCTCTCCCACATAAAGGAATGCTGGGTTCCGACTTGTTATGAAAAACTAAAAAAGAAAACTAAAAGCAAGACGCTCCAAGCATAGCACATAACACATGAAGTGATAAAAATATAGCGAAACGAAAGACGAACTGATAGTGTTGATGGAGAAGGGGATGCACGGGGGCATCCCCAAGCTTAGACGCTTGAGTCTCCTTGAATATTTCTTGGGGGTGCACAGGGGCATCCCCAAGCTTGAGCGCTTGACACTCCTGAATCTTTTTATCATCTTCCCTCGCACACTTGAAAACTCCCTTCATACACAACTCATCATAATCTGATTAGCGAGGTTAGTACCCTTAATAAAATAATTATACCTTGCTGGAAATTTGGATATTCTTGAAGTTCTACTGTTTTCTCAAGATTGTCAAAAGGTTTTTGCAAAGAAAAAGCAAGTTCTTAATTTGCAAAGTGAAGGTAAGGCAAAACATGACAGAATCTGTGAAAAACAGAACAACAGGCAGTAATTGACCTGTTCGGGATACTTCTGCAACTCAAATCAAAAAACTCAGAACTGCGCACGAAATACAATTATATAGAGAATGCTGTCAAAAAAATTCAGACCAAAAAGATGATCTGGTGATTTTATACGAATTTTTCTATCCAAGGACAGAATCTGTTTCCTGGACAGCACCTCACAACTTTTGAACTTTCTAGCAATCAGAGGCTATACTTGGCACAAATATGAAAAGCAAAGATACAATGATGATGCTACAGCAGTAAACAACATCAAGACACAACAAAAAGCAAAATTTTTTATTCATGTGGGCTGCCTCCCAAAAGCGCTTTCTTTTATGCCTTTAAGCTAGGCATAATGCATAGATCAAGTTTTATCAAGAGTAAAAGAATAACTATCCCGTACAACGGACTCAAAAGGTAACTTGACCTTCTTACGAGGGAAGTGTTCCATCCCTTTCTTGAGAGGAAACTGAAATTTTATATTACCCTCTTTCATGTCAATGACAGCACCAACGGTGCGCAAAAAGGGACGTCCCAAAATAATTGGACATGAAGGATCACATTCAATATCCATAATAGTGAAATCAACGGGCACATAATTATCATTGACAACAATAAGAACATCATCGATCCTCCCCAAAGGTTTCTTTATGGAAGAATCAACGAGACGAACACCAAAAGAACAAGAATCATAAGGTTTCAATTTAAGCATATCATATATCCTTTTGGGCATAACAGAGGTACTAGCACCAACATCACATAATGCATAACAAGAGAAGTCATTCAAATAAATTTTTATCATAGGATCCCAACCATCTTCTAGCTTTCTAGGTATGGAGGCTTCTACTCTAAGTTTCTCCTCCCTAGCTTTGATGAGAGCATTAGTGATATGCTCTGTGAAGGCAAGGTTAAGCGTGCTAGTGCGGGGATCTCTAGACATCTTGTGAAGGAAATCAATAACTTCGGTAAGAGTGCAATTATCAAAATCAAGGTCACGAGCATCAAGTAAAGTAGTAGTGGTGTCCTTAAGGTTCACCTGTTTGGTAGCTTCTAAAGTCATAGCATCACTATTAATAGGTCCATTGGGACCAGGAGTACATTGGGTGCTAAGAGTGTGAACATCCTCAATAACTTGGATAGTAGCAACAGTGTGGTGAGTAGGAAGGCTCTTAATTCTTTCCTCTTCCTCCCTTTCTCTAGCCCATCTTTCTTTTAGCTTAGCCATCATCCTAATATTTTCATTAATTTGTACTTGAGTAGCATTAATAGGGATGACTTCCCTCTCCTTAAGAGGAGAAGTTTCAATTTTTAGCAATTTTACCTCATTGGCTAAGTGGTCTACCTTAAAAGAGAGATCATCTAGTTTATGTAGTTTCTCTTCTACATTCTTATTAAAGGCTTTTTGGGTAGTGATGAAATCTCTAAGCATGGTCTCTAGTTCAGTATTGGAGTTCTTGGTACTAGGATAAGCATTGTTTTTCCCATAAGAGTTAGAGGGGAACGGTCTAGAATTGTTACCAAAGTTACTCCTATAAGCATTGTTGTTAAAATTGTTTCTAGAGATAAAGTTCACATCTACTTGTTCTTGAGCAATCAAAGAATTTAAAGGAACATCACGAGGATCAACAGTAGATTGCTTCGAAAGTAGAGACATGATCAAGTCAACTTTTTCATTAAGGGAGGAAATCTCCTCGACAGAGTTTACCTTCCTACCTGTTGGAGCGCGTTCGGTGTGCCATTGGGAATAGTTGGTCATCATCTCATCGAGAAGCTTTGTGGCAGCACCAAGTGTAGTTGACATAAAAGTTCCTCCCGCGGCCGAGTCTAACAAGTTCCGCGAGGTAAAGTTCAAGCCTGCATAAAAAGTTTGGATAACCATCCAAGTAGTCAAACCGTGAGTAGGGCAGTTCTTGATAAGAGACTTCATACGTTCCCAAGCTTGGGCAACGTGTTCATTATCCAATTGTTTAAAATTCATGATGTTACTTCTAAGTTGGATAATTTTAGCAGGTGGATAGTACTTTCCGATAAAAGCATCTTTGCACTTGTCCCATGAATCTATGCTATTTCTAGGCAAAGACTGAAACCAAATTTTAGCTCCTCCTCTCAAGGAGAAAGGAAAAAGCTTAAGCTTAACAATATTACCATCTATTTCTTGGTACTTTTGCATATCACAAAGTTCAACAATGTTGTTCAAGTGTAAAGCAGCATCATCTCCAGCACCGGAGAATTGTTCTTTCATGACTAAGTTAAGTAAAGCAGGTTTAATTTCATATGAAGGTGCTGAAGTGGCAGGTGTAGTGATAGGTGTGATGATAAAGTCATCGTTGTTGTGACTAGTGAAGTCACACAACTTGGTGTTCTCGGTGGAACCCATAGTAGCAAGCAAGCAAGATAACTATTTTTGTGATTTTTGATAAAAAGGAACTAAAGCAAAAATGAAAGGTAAACTAACAAGACTAAAAAGCAAAGGTAAAAGATAGCATGCAACTCCCCTATCCTGAAGAGTGGAGTCCCCGGCAACGGCGCTAGAAAATACTCCTTGATGGGCCTCGAACCCCTCGTTGGTTACCCCAAGTGGAAGGTGTAAGATGCAGTAAGTAGAAGTGTTTTCCCCTAGCAAAGATGCCAAGGATCGAATCCCCAGAGACTCCTAGGTTCAACAAGTAGGTGTCAATTGCTAACGGCGCAATTAGCAATCAACGTGGACCTGCACACAGATACAAATAACTTTACTCCCAACGAGTACAGAGAGGTTGCCAATCTCTCCGGCCTTGTAGTTCACAAAGGGTTAAAAGCAATGATAGTAGTGATAGATAGTTTTTGCAATAGTAAATAATAACGGAAAGTAAATAGTGGATGTGATCAATGATGGTAATATGGACCGGAGTCTCATGATGTTCACTAGTGATGTCTCTCTCCCAAAAGACGATAAAACAGCTATGTGAGGTAACAAATTACAGCTGGGCAATTGACAGGACCACGAACGCAAACCAATGCTGACTACATTGCAAGAAAGGTAGAGGTTCAAAGCATGGGCGGTACGGCAAAGTAAGTAGACCGAAATCCATCAATATCTACTACTAATCATCCACCTTGAGATATCTATCCAGAACATCTCGCTGGTATTAAGTTGCGAGTCCCACCCATAGTGTAAACTCAATGTAACTTACAACTGCATTAAAAGAACTTTGCGTAAAGTAAACAATCCTTGCACCCGCGGGCACAAGCACCGTTGTTTTCCCCCTTGTGGCAACAGCACATCCCCTAGACTCATGTTTCTGTCACTCAAGCTAGTCATCGAGGGGCATGAACCCACAATCGAGCATAACGTTCCCTCTTGGAGTCACTACCTACTACTCGGCCGAAGCAATAAGTAACAACGGAGAACATGCAAGAATTACTTATGAACTAAAATATAAAAGAGGTGAATCAAATATATTACTCAAGATCAATCTGAACATAATCTCATAATCCATCGGATCCCAGCAAACTCAACATAGCAACAACATAAGGATTACATAGGTGCCTCGATCATGTAGGGCAGCTCACGAGGACTAATTAGTGAAGCACAAGAACGGGAGGAGAACATCACATAGCTACTGGTCATGGACTCATGGTCCAAGGGAGACTACTCACGAGTCATCCGGGAGGCGTCCATGGTGGTGGAGAAGCTCCCGGTGGCGATCCTCCCCTCCGGCAGGGTACCGGGAAGAGTTCTCCTGGTGCTCCCGATCTTGGAAGCGGCGGCGGCGGCGGAACAGAGATGGGATCGCGAAAAGGGTTCCTGTTCTGAGGGTTCCGGAGGGTCCTTTAAATATATGCCAAAGTAGGGCACCCGGGGAGTTTCGGGGGGCCCAGGCGCCCCCCCCCGGCGCGACCCGGGGGGGGGGGCGCCCACAGGGCGCCTGGAGCCCTTGTGGCCCCCCAGGCTGCCCTTCGGACGCAGTGTTGTTTCCGGATCGCTGATTTTTTATAAAAGTTTTCTGGATTTTTCTGGGCAGTTCTCGAAACGTGAAAACCTGAAATACAAAAACAGCCGAAAACAAAAACTGGCACTGGGGTGCACTGGATTAGTAAGTTAGTCCAAATATGATCAAAAGTGTATGGAAGTGTATGAATATCATAGCAATATCACCCAAAAGTGGCATGGAGCAAGCAGAAATTATAGATACGTTTTGGACGTATCAGCGCCACTGAGCTTGACGCCCTCAAGGGCGAGCTCACGAAGGCCAAGAAGGAGGCCGAGGCGAGCAGGGCGATCGTTGATTAAGCGGTTGCCGATCTAGAGGCCGAAAAGGCCGTGTGCCAACATCACGTGGCTCGGGTGTCTGAAGTCAAGGATGAACTCAAAGATGTTATTCGCAACTGCGATGCGTTGGAGTTGAAGGCTTCGGAACAAGCATCCGAGATGAATGCGGTAGTTAAGGCTGCCCAGGATGCGCGAACCGAGTCGCGCAACGCCTGTGAAGAAATCAAGCAGGCGCGGGAGATAGCATGACTTTTCTCTTATAGAGCATCTTCGGAGGGCGGAAGTACCTTGGGCTGACACGGTTATGGAGTTCTCCAGGCGTGTTTGCTGATCTTCCGAGGAGCAGCGCTGACGCCGCCCAGTACTTCCAAGCCCAGGAGGGGAATGACACGGAGAAGCTGTTCTGGTCACATTTCTATGAGCCAACACATCCGGTGCCCCTCAACGACCAGATGAAGCAGCTGGTCGAGCTGCACAACATGGCGGGTTCAGCCATGAAGGATTTGATAGTCCAGATGTGGCCCGCTGAGTCAATCCCAAGTAGCTACTTCGGATTGGTGAAGCGGCTCGTCGAAGCAAGTCCGCAGGTCGACGCGTTAAAGAGTTCGGCCTATATAGAGGGTGCTCGGATGGCTTTCGCTCGTGTGAAAGTGCACTTGGCAAAGATGAAGGCGCATGATATAGCTACTGATGGCCCGCCCGCAGGCAAAGGAGCACCGCAAGCTGGAGAAATACTTTGAGGACGTCAGGGAAGGCGCCCGCCTTGTAGAAGGCCAATGCTCAAAAGATGTTATCTTTGAATAATTGTATCCGGTTGTAAAGGCTTGAGCTTGTGAACCGATGTATATAAATTTTGCGCTACTGTAATGTGAGTGACTTTTACCTCATGTGCGGCTGTTTTATTTGACTATAAAAATTTCTAGTCGTCGGCTTCAGCCCCCGTGTGAATAGTACCGGGGTGTTCGGTCGTATGCATAGACACTCTTTATCCAACGTCTTGGTCCGTGTAGGAGGTGTATGCGGAGCGAACTAGGCAATCAGACTATGCGACGTTGTTGCTTTCACTTAGCCATAGGAGTTTGACAAGTGGGGCTAGGTAGTAGCCCCTGGTGCGAATATGGTATTTCCGAATCAAGGTATCCATTTGTACGCGGCTGGGCAAAAAACCAACCCTCAGTATAACACGGGGTAGACCTCCATCGATCATAGTATAACACTAAGTCACCGGATCACAGACCATATTCTCGCCTATCATGACAGTCAGTTTTTGGCTTTTTCTACTGAGGTACTTGACCGGACGAGCCAAAAGTACAATCGCAGTAGTTCTCCCTTTGCACCCTAACCGAACAATCGGGAATGTAGGGGTAAGCACAGTAGCCGGGTGACCCAACTTTTGACCCAAGACATGATTCGGAACTGATGCATATAAAGCAAATATCCAGGACGCCGAACACTCCCTATAGGTGTTCGGACTTTTCAACATATACCGGGCTGGATACAACCCTTGGTAATGGAGCCTGTTATCAAGGCACATGTGGCAATCTGACATGGGGAGAGAACACAGGTGGTGAGAGAATAAAACTCCAAACATGATATAAGCCAAGCCATTTCTAAAATATCCCATTATAGTACGGCGAGCCGTATATTTACAGATAATGCCGATAACTTCCTTGGACATTTTACATGCCAGAGAAGTATGGAACAAAAACAGAAAAAAGGTTTACACATGGTCTTAATCTAAAAAGAAACCTTAGCACGGGTCCCTGCTGCACGTCTGCGCCGTTTTCTCCTTTGTGATGTGTCCTTGAAGGGGGGAGTGTGATGGCCATTTGTAAAAAAGAGAACAAAGAAAAAAACCTGGAAAAGAAAACAAATCCGGTGTGGCCATAAACAGAATCGGTTCGTTTAGTGAACCTTGAAAGATAATTTTAGAGTCCGAATAGGGTTGAGTCGAACTATGGATTATTTGTATGCAGTGTGCCCCCAGCACCGCCCAAGGGATTTTGAGGGCATAATTATGTACACAAGGCACGTGTGCTATCACCTTATGGGGCAGTCGATGGGGGCGTAAGTGCTAATCTAGCTAAGGTTCATCTGAGCTACCGCACTGAGGCGTATGCCGGACATGTTTAGTTGTGTCCGCGGTTTTAACGACCGATAGGCTGTCCGGATTGAATAGGCCGTTTTGGACTTCGACCGCTAAGGCCGCAGTGTCCTCCTCCGTACGGAGAGAGCGCTCCATATTTCCATTGACCGTGATGACGCCACGTCGTCCTGGCATTTTAAGCTTTAGATAAGCATAATGCGGGACTGCATAAAGCGGGCGAAGGCCGTTCTTCCGATTAGTGCATGATAGCCACTTCAGATTGAAGCTATGCCGAAGATTAGCTCTTCGCTTTGAAAGTTATCGGGAGAGCCGAATATGACCTCCAATGTTAAAGAGCCCGTGCAGCGGGCTTCTACGCCCAGTATCACTCGTTTAAGGGTCATGCTGCTTGGCATGATTCTTGACGGGTCGATCCCCATCTTGCGGACAGTGTCCTGATATATCAGACTGAGACTGATGTCGCCGTCCATAAGGACTCGAGTGAGATGGTATCTATCGATTATTGGGTCGAGCACTAGGGCAGCCGAACCCCCGTGACGGATACTGGTCGGATGATCCCTACGATCAAAAGTGATCGGACAGGCCGACCATGTGTTGAATTTGGGGGCAACAAGCTCGACGGCATAGACATCTCGGAGTGCACATTTGCGCTCCCTCTTTGGGATATTAGTGGCATAGATCATGTTCACTGTTTTGATCTCCGGTGGAAATTTCTTCGGTCCCCCTTATGTTCGGCTGGCGAGGTTCATCCTCATCTTCGTTCTGAGGTCCCTTTCCCTTGTGTTCGGCGTTGAGCTTGCCAGCCTGCTTGAAGACCCAACAATTATGATTGGTATGGTTTGCAGGTTTATCTGGGGTGCCATGGATCTGGCAGGGCCTATCTAATATTTTGTCCAGGCTAGATGGACCATCTTTGTTGCCTTTGAATGGCTTCTTCCTATGCCCGGGTCTGGAGCCGCTGAATCCGGCGTTTACCGCTATATCATCTGGGCTTCCAGCATTATTTCGACGTTTGTTTTTAGTACGTCGTGGCTTTCCATTGCCGTCCCTGACTTCAGATGTTCGAGGGTCGCTGGTGCTGTTACGAGCTAGCCAGCTGTCCCCGCTCGCGCAAAAAAGGGTCATGAGTGTAGTTAGGGCTACAATTGTCCTCGGCTTTTCCAGTCCCAGGTGTCTAGCTAGCCATTCGTCCCAGACACTGTGCTCGAAGGCTGCTAAGACTTTGGCATCAGGACAGTCGACAATTTGGTTCTTGTTAGTGAGAAACCGATTCCAAAGCTTGCGGGCAGACTCCCCGGGTTGTTGGATGATGTGACTTAGATCGTCAACATCCGGGGGCCGTACATAGGTCCCTTGAAAATTGGCCCGAAAAGCATCCTCAAGTTCGTCCCAACTCCCAATGGAGTTCTCTAGGAGGCTATTTAGCCAGTGCCGAGCTGGTCCTTTCAGCTTGAGGGGTATGTGTTTGATGGCGTGGAGATCATCTCCACGAGCCATGTGGATGTGAAGAATGAAGTCTTCTATCCAGACGGCAGGATCCGTCGTTCCATCATGCGCCTTGATATTTACGAGTTTAAACCCTTCTGGAAAGTCATGATCCAGCACCTCATCGGTGGAGCACAGAGGGTGTGCGGCACCTCTGTATTTTGCTATGTCATGGTGTATGTTCGACGGTTGTGAAGTTCGGTATTGACCGCGAACTAGTATATGGCCGACATGATTGGCTTGATAGTCGTCGTCCCGTGCGGGAGCACGGTCCCTGGATCGATAGTTGGATCTGGTCTTGCCAGGTCGTGTTTCCGGGCCTGAGCCACATCCTCCTTTCCTTTACGGGGTGGGGGTGCGGGCTTGTGCATGCCATTGCTAGCCAATCTGTCCCGTCCACGAGGTGGTCGGTCCGGCTTGTCGGCGTTGTTATTCTTCGGCGGTATAGGCGCAGTGGCCTTGTCGTCGAATTCGGGCAGCATTTTACGCTTAGGATAGCCTTTGGTTTGGCGATTGTAGCCATATTTTTTCACAGCGTCTAGCACTTCGTTCCATCTATCATTCAGCATGTCCTGTGCGGCTCGAAGTCATCACTGCTGCTTTTTCAGGCTCCTTGCGGTGGCTATAAGCCTCCGATGGAATCACTTTTGTTCTAAGGGTTCTTCTGGGAGGATGTATTCGTCGTCGCCGAGGCTAACATCCTCTACGGAGACAGGTTCATAATTGTTGTCTTCGGCATCGCTGTCATCGGACAGCGGTTTCGGACGATGTCCGCCGTCCTCTCGCTCGTCCTGTTCCATCGCTGGGTCTGCGGGGTCTTCGGCTTGCTCTGGACTATCACCGTCGTTAGTGACAGTGTTACTATCTTTGCCTTTACGGGATTTAGTTCGGCTCTTCGAACGCCGACGCTTGGGAGGTTCATCGATAGGCTTGTCCTTTGCGGGATCGTTTTCTCCATCGCCCTCCTTCTCCTTAGGTGTATCGACCATATACATGTCGTACGGAGATGTAGCTGTCCATCGCCCGGTTATGGGCCGATTTTAGTCTAGATCTGCTTCGGCTTCGAGGTCCATCCCTTCGAAGTCTTCGGAAGCGTAGTCAAGTAGATCAGTTATATCTTCGACCATGGCTACCAAGTGGGTGGTGAGTGGTGATAACCCACAAGTGTAAGGGATCGCAACAGTTTTCGAGGGTAAACTATTCAACCCAATTTTATTGATTCGACACAAGGGGAGCCAAATAATACTCTTAAGTATTAGCAGCTGAGTTGTCAATTCAACCACACCTGGAAACTTAGTATCTGCATCAAGGTAATTTAGTAGCAAAGTAATATGGAAATAGTGGTAACGGCAATAAAAGTAACAATAGTGTTTTTGTAACAATAGCAGCGGAAAAGTAAATAAGCAACAAGCAATATGTGAAAAGCGCGTAGGCATTAGATCAGTGATGGGGGATTATGTCGGATGCAATTCCTCATGTAAAAGTTATAACCTAGGGTGACACAGAACTAGCTCTAGTTCATCAATGTAATGTAGGCATGTATTCTGAATATAGTCATACGTGCTTATGGAAAGAACATGCATGGGATCTTTTGTCCTACCCTCCCGTGGTAGTGGGGTCCTAGTAGAAACTAAGGGATATTAAGACCTCCTTTTAATAGATTACCGGACCAAAGCATTAACACATAGTGAATACATGAACTCCTCAAACTACGGTCATGACCGGGAGTGGTCCCGATTGTTGTCACTTCGAGGTTGCTGGATCATAACACATAGTAGGTGACTATTGACTTGCAAGATAGGATCAAGAACACACATATATTCATGAAAACATAATAGGTTCAGATCTGCAATCATGGCACTCGGGCCCTAGTGACAAGAATTAAGCATGGCAAAGTCATAGCAACATCAATCTTAGACCATAGTGGATACTAGCAAGGTTGTCAGAATCGCGATTCTGTTGTACGATTTTACAACTTTACGATCCAAACTAACCCCTCTGATTCTATGACTTTAGTTCATAGAATCTACGTTTCTACGATCCTGATAGTGAAGATTCCACAATTTGCGATCCTACCATCAGGGCTCCGATCCGATTCAAAATCGTGATTCTGACAACCTTGGATACTAGGGATCAAACCCTAACAAAACTAACTCGATTACATGGTAAATCTCATCCAACCCATCACCGTCCAGCAAGCCTACGATGGGATTACTCACGCACGGCGGTGAGCATCATGTAATTGGTGATGGAGGAAAGTTAATGATGACGATGGTGACGATCTCCACTCTCCGAAGCCCCGAACGGACTCCAGATCAGCCCTCCCGAGAGAGCTTAGGGATTGGCGGCGGCTCTGTATCGTAAAACGCGATAATTCTTCCTCTCTGATTTTTCTCTCCCCGAAAGTGAATATATGAAGTCTGGGGGTACGTCGGTGGAGCAACAGGGGGCCCACGAGGCAGGGGGCGCGCCCCCACCCTCGTGGACAGGCTGTGGGCCCCATGGCTTGATTCTTTCCGCAGATATTTTTTATATATTCTAAAATAATTCTCCATTGAATTTCAGGTCATTCCAAGAACTTTTATTTCTGCACAAAAACAACACCATGGCAATTCAGCTGAAAACAGCGCCAGTCCGGGTTAGTTCCATTCAAATCATGCAAGTTAGAGTCCAAAACAAGGGCAAAAGTGTTTGGAAAAGTAGATACGTTGGAGAGGTATCAACTCCCCAAGCTTAAACCTTTGCTTGTCCTCAAGCTTAAACCTTTGTTCACAACTGCATCCTCTGCTGTATTACTGAATGGTGTACCTGGTAAAAAAAATTAAATAAAAAGAGAAGTAAGACAAGGAGATCCTTACTCTCCTTTGGTTTTTATACTAGCTGTTGATCTATTACAATCCATTCTTAACAAAGCCATGAGGTTAAACATGATCATTGCTCCACTTCAAATCAGATCATGCCCACATTTCCCAATTGTGCAATATGCTGATGACACTCTGGTGGTTATGCAAGCTGATGCTAGACAATTGTTCTGTTTGAAGGCACTTCTGAATACTTTTGCCACTGCAACTGGGCTCAAAGTAAATTATGGAAAATCAATCATGGTACCTTTGAACATTGCTGAAGACAGGGTTGAAATTTACACTAACACCTTGCAATGTGCTAGAGGTCAGTTCCCCTTTACGTACCTTGGCATGCCATTGGGGATCTACAAACCAACAGTGGAGCAATGCCTCCCCCTAGTTAACAAGATTGCCAAAAGAGTAGCTGGTATCTCTACATTTATGACACAAGCTGGTAAACTTCTACTAGTCAAATCAGTGATGACCTCATTAGCAGTATTCTTCATGTGCTGTTTGGACATACCTATTATAATTAAAAAGCAGATCATCAAATATTTGAGACACTGCCTTTGGAGAGGACCTGATATGGAGGAAAAAAGACCTGCTCTGGTAGCATGGCAAACAGTGTGCAGACCCAAAGATCAAGGGGGATTAGGAGTGCTAGACATCTACACACACAACAAAATCTTGCTCATGAAGAACCTTCACAAATTCTTCAACAGACATGACATTCCATGGGTCAATCTTATCCGGGAATCATACTATAGTGATGGGAGATTACCAGGGGGGCAGCTTGATAGGATCATTCTGGTGGAAATCCAACTTTGCTCTCATTGATCAATACAAAGCTATTGCTAGATGTAATGTGGGGAATGGAGTCAGTGTTTTTTTCTGGGATGACTTATGGAGCCAAGCAATACTTAAGCACCAATTCCCTCACTTATTCTCTTTTGTCAGAAACCCTCAACTAAATGTACAACAAGTATTGCAGACTGAGTACTTACATGACCTATTTTTTCTCCCTCTGACAACTGAAGCATATGAGGAATTCCTACAGATGGAAGACATTTGCATTTCCATGAGACAATCAGAGTACTTAGACACATTTGACACTTGGAGCTACATTTGGGGGAATGAACACTATTCCTCCATCAAAGCATATAAAGTTCTAATTGGATACAAGCAGACACCTCCACACTTCAATTGGATCTGGCAGAGTTCATGTCAGCCAAAACATAAAGTGTTCTTGTGGCAACTTCAACATGATAGAGTCAACACAAGGAATTTACTTAGAAGAAAGAATTTAGTGCTAGAGGATTATAACTGTGCTGTTGGTGGATGCCAGCAAGAAGAAACTCTTCATCACCTCTTTTGGGGCTGTCAATTTGTTCAACAATGCTGGGATTTCATCTGCCCAACAAGAACACCAAACTTGTCTGTGTTAGAAGCGTTCCAAGACCTTAAGGACAAACTGAGATACCCTTTCTACATGGAAATCATAATCCTTGTAGCATGGGCCATCTGGATAACCAGAAACAATAAGGTTTTTGAAAACATCCCACCTTATTTCCAAGGGTGGAAGTTCATTTTCTTGGAAGAGTTAAAGCTTTTCAAGTTCAGAATGAAGAAGAAGCATGATAGACAATTTTCTGTTTGGCTTCAAAGCCTCTTGTAAAGCCTTTTCTTCCTTTCTTTTCTCTACTTCTTTTTAGTCTCTTTATTAGTTTTCTAGTCTCTTTACTAGTTCTATAGGCTTACCTCAAGCCTTTTTAGACTCACTCTGTATTTTGACATTTTAATAATTAAAAATTGCAGTGGGGTTTTACCCTACTGTTTGTAGTCAAAAAATCCAGTTGATAAACTGAAAGTGATAAATAGAAACTTTGACAAACTCTATTTCTCTTGTTGTTGTAAATATGTAAGGCCATCATTCAAGTTTTCAGCAAATATCATGAACTAACCACATTCACAATAATTTTCAGGTCTCAAGTCTACTCATATCAATGGCATAATCAACTAGCGAGCAATAATAATAAACCTCGGGTAACAACACTTTCTCAAAACAATCATAATATGATATAACAAGATGGTATCTCGCTAGCCATTTCTGAGACCGCAAAACATAAATGCAGAGCACCTTTAAAGATCAAGGACTGACTAGAGATTGTAATTCATGGTAAAAGAGATCCAGTCATAATCATACTCAATGCAAATTAATAGCAATACATGGAAATGACAGCAGTGCTCTCCAACTGGTGCTCTTTAATAAGAGGATGATGACTAAACATAAAAGTAAATAGATAGGCCCTTCGCAGAGGGAAGCAGTGATTTGTAGAGGTGCCCGAGCTCGATTTTTAAATAGAGATGAATAATATTTTGAGTGGTATACTCTCATTGGCAACATAACAACCAAGAATCTCGATATCTTCCATGCTACACACATTATAGGCGGTTCCCAAACAGAATGGTAAAGTTTATGCTCCCCGAACCACCAACAAGCACACTCCACGGCTAGCCCGAAACAACGAGTATTGTCCAAACCAGTAACAGCCCTGGGGGAGTTTTGTTTGATTATTATGATTTGAGCATGGGACTGGGCATCCCGGTTACCAACAATTTTCTCATGAATGATGAGCGGAGTCCACTCATCATGAGAATAACCCACCTAGCATTGAAGATATAGACAACCCTAGTTGATACATGAGCTGTTTGAGCATACGAAACAAAATTTTATTTGAAGGTTTAGAGTTTGGCACATACAAATTTACTTGGAACGGCAGGTAGATACCGCATATAGGAAGGTATGGTGGACTCATGTGGAATAACTTTGGGGTATATGGAAGTGGATGCACAAGCAGTATTCCCGCTTAGTACAGGTGAAGGCTAGAAAGAGATTGGGAAGCTGCCAGCTAGAGAGCGACAATAGTCATGAACATGCATTAAAATTAATCAATAATGAATGCAATCATGGGTAGGATATAAATCACTATGAACATAAATATCACGGAGGCTATGTTGATTTTGTTTCAACTACATGCGTGAACATGTGCCAAGTCAGACCACTTGAATCATTCAAAGGAGGATACCACCCTATCATACCACATCACAACCATTTTAATATCATGTTGGCACGCAAGAAAGACCATTATAAACTCCTAGCCAATTAAGCATGGCATAAGCAACTATGATCTCGAATTGTCATTGCAAACATGTTTCATTCATAACAAGCTGAATCAGGAACGATGAACTATCATATTTACAAAAACAAGAGAGGTCGAGTTCATACCAGCTTTTCTCATCTCAAGCAATTCATCATATGTTGTCATTATTGCCTTTCACTCGCACGACTGAACAACGTGGATAATAATAATAGTGCATGTGCATTGGACTAAGCTGGAATCTGCGAGCATTTAACACAAGAGAGAAGACAAAGTAATATGGCTCAAGGTTAAATCAACAATAAAGCATATGAGAGCCACTAAGCATTTCCTTCATGGTCTTCTTCTCTTGACCCCCAAAGAAAGAAAAGAAACTATTTACATGGGAAAGCTCCCAACAAGAAAAAGAAGAACGAGAAATCTTTTTGGGTTTTGTTTTAATTACTACCACTACAGGCATGGAAAGCAAACTAGCTAAAAACTACAACTATTTTTTTTTGTTTTTCTTAAGTTTTTTCTAACACACAAGAAAAAGACTAAGAAAAGAAATGAAACTAAGCATGGATAGTACAATGAAAGAGTGTGAGCACCGACAACTATAATAAGTGTGTGAACATGAATGTAATGTCGGTGAGAAACACGTACTCCCACAAGCATAGGCTTTTGGCCTAAGTTGGTCTATGGCCAATATTGGCCTGGCGGATATCCAAAGTTGTAGTTGGGGTTGTACTGAGATGTAGCAGCTACTGCCTAGCGAGCTGCATCCTGGAGACGAGCTACTCTCATTGTCTCCTTGTACTAATTTTCTTCCTCCCTGGTTATAATATATCTCCCTTTTGCCTGAAAGTCAAAGAAGGTAGGAGCAGGGAGAGCAATATGGACAGTGTGACGCATGTCAAAGATTAGTCGATACTAGAGGGATTGTTCATCCCTCTCTATAAACCAATGGCTAACCATAGCATTATAATCCTAATAAGCAGGCAGTAATAGTTCATCATTTTCATGTATAGGCACACCAAGACGACGGGCTATGCGAGTGGCATAAATCCCTCCAAATAAATCTCCATCTAAACCATTATGATGTAACCTACGTGCAACAATGGCTCCCAAGTTATATTGTCTATCACCTAATATAGCACTCTTGAGAACACTAAGATCTGGGACGCACATATGACAAGGCTCATCTTTACCGTTGATGCATCTACCAATAAAGAGAGCAAAATAATGTATAGCAGGAAAATGAATGCTTCCTATGGTAGCTTGTGTGATCTCTCTAGATTCCCCCACAGTGATACTAGCAAGGAAGTCTTTATATTCAGATTTGCGAGGATCATCGATATTGCCCCACCGCGGGAGCTTACAACCATCATTAAAATCTTCTAGGTCCATGGTGTAAGATTTATCATAAAGATCAAACAGGACAGTGTGAGAATTACGTGAAGATGAAAATTTAAACCTTCTCACAAAGGTATCTGTTAAGTAACGGTATTGAGGGCACTTATCTTGCATGAAGCCCTCGAGGTCAGCATTATGCACATATGCATGAAACTCCTCCTTAATGCATGCCCGAACCATAAATTCCTTTGACGGCCATTCACAAGGCCACACTTTAGCTTCCCTCGGTAATTCATCATCCGGCTCACGCATCGCGAGCCTTGATTCTTGCTTCCTTGAGGAACCACCTTGGATGATTTTCCTATGCATTTTTCTGAAATTTTTTGTAACTCAAAATAAAAGTGAACTAAACTCAACAAGATTGATAGCAACAACTCCTACAAGTGCCTAGAGACTATATCATGCATTAGAACTACTTGGGACCAAAGAAATTTGACATGCAAGCTCAAGAACAAGGTCACGACAACAGCAAAAAATTGCAATAAATAAAGCACTAGAACAAAAACTAATTGGACCAATGGTGGAGTCACATACCAAGGAACAATCTCCCCAAACAGTTTTGTGAATGGAGCTTGAGCAAGGAGATCGAAAATGGCAGCAAGATGAGCTAGAACTCGTGCTTGAGCTGGATAGTGAATTTTTTGGGAGGAAGAAGGACTGTGTGGGTGCAAGAATAAGTGGAGGGGGGCCACATGGGGCCCACGAGGCAGGGGAGCGCGCTCTATGAGGGTGGGCGCGCCCTGGACCCTCGTGGCCAGGTGCTGGCTCCCCTTGCTGTGTTCTATGTGCCAAATTTTCTAGAAAAAAAATCATATTTCATTTTTAGGGCATTTGGAGAACTTTTATTTTCGGGGTATTTTTTCATTGCATAGATAAGTCTGGAAACAGACATAAAATACTATTTTTTCTTTATTTAATCTAATTAACATAAAGTAAAAGGAGGGTACAGAAGGTTGTGCTATCTAGATTCAGCTATCTCATGTTCGTCAAAAGGAATCCATTAACAAGGTTGATCAAGTCTTGTTAATAAACTCTTTCCGAATAACATGAAACCGGAGAATTTTCGAATAGCACTAAGTTACCTCAATGAGGATATGTATGTCCCCAACAATAAGAATATCATATGTCTTCTTGACAGTAGGAAGAGGTAATTCGAAACCTCCAATAGTAATAGTTGAAATTTTTTCAATAGAATTGATACCGTGGACCTGAGGTTGTTTCCTTGGAAAATGTACCGTATGCTCATTACCATTGACATGAAAAGTGACATTGACTTTGTTGCAATCAATAACAGCCCCTGCAGTATTCAAAAAGGGTCTACCAAGAATAATAGACATACTATCGTCCTTGGGAATATCATGGATAACAAAGTCCGTTAGAATAGTAACATTTGCAACCACAACAGGCACATCCTCACAAATACCGACAGGTATAGCAGTTGATTTATCGGCCAGTTGCAAAGATATTTCAGTAGGTGTCAACTTACTCAAGTCAAGTCTACTATATAAAGAGAGAGGCATAACACTAACACCGGCTCCAAGATCACATAAAGCAGTTTTAACATAGTTTCCTTTAATGGAGCAAGGTATAGTAGGTACTCCTGGATCTCCTAGTTTCTTAGGTATCCCACCCTTAAAAGTGTAATTGTCAACCATGGCGGAAATTTCTACTTCAGGTATCTTTCTTTTATTGGTAATAATGTTTTTCATATACTTAGGATAAGGATTTGTTTTAAGCATATCAGTCAAACGCATACGCAAAAAGATAGGTCTAATCATTTCAGCAAAGCGCTCAAAATCCTCATCATCGTTTTTCTTGGATGGGTTTGGAGGAAAATGCATGGGCTTATGAACCCATGGTTCTCTTTCCTTACCGTGCTTCCTAGCAACAAAGTCTCTCTTATCATAACGTTGATTCTTTGATTGTGGGTTATCAATATCAACAAGAGGTTCAATCTCTACATCATTATCATTGCTAGGTTGACCATCATCATGAACATCATCATTAACATTATAACTAGGTTCATGTTCATTACCAGATGGTGTCTCAGCATCAGAAACAGAGATATCATTGGGATTCTCAGGTGTGTCAGCTATAGGTTCACTAGAAGCATGCAAAGTCCTATCATTTTTATTTTTCATCTTCTTAGAAGAACTTGGTGCATCTAAATTAGCTCTCTGAGAATCTTGCTCAATTCTCTTAGGGTGGCCCTCAGGATACAAAGGTTCCTGAGTCACTTTACCCCCTGTAGTTGTAACTCTAACAGCAAAGTAATTATTCTTACTATTTAATTCATTAAGTAAATCATTATGAGCCTTAAGTACTTGTTCTACTTGAGTGGTAACCATAGAAGCATGTTTAATGAGTTTCAATTCACCTTTAACTCTAGACATATAATCACTCAAGCGTTCAATCATATAAGCATTACGTTGCAATTGTCTACTAACATAAGCATTGAAGTTTTCTTTTTTCACAATAAAATTGTCAAACTCATCTAAGCATTGGCTAGCAGACTTATAACAAGGAATATCACCTTCATGAAATCTATAAAGAGAATTTACCTTTACTACCTGTGTCAGGTTATCAAGACCATGTATTTCTTCAATAGGTGGTAAATTCTTAACATCTTCAGCTTTAATACCTTTCTCTTTTACAGATTTCTTTGCCTCTTGCATATCTTCAGGACTGAGAAACAGAACTCCCCTTTTCTTCGGAGTTGGCTTAGGTGCTGGTTCAGGAAGTGTCCAATTATTTTCACTAGTCATCAACCCGTGCGGACCGCACGGGCTAGCGTCATAAACAAAGAAGCATGATTATTATTTTTAATACACATTCTAAAAGAAATTAAATTTAGAATTATTGAAAGAACTTTAGTATGCCCTCTCACTGAATTATCACCAAAATTAAGAAATTAAGTTTCTTACATGTCCATAGTTGCAATAGGAAATATATTCCACTCATGATTCCTGAAATTGTTTTTGTATGGACACATGATTCTCTGATTGTGTCATAGTAGTATTTAGGTGTAAAACCATGTGGACTATAATAATAAAATTACTAAAATTATTATTTTCTTCCCAATTATTCAATGTGAATTTTTGATCTAATTCAACCGGAAAAATCAAAATAAAATAAAACCATCCAAGATAAAATCATACTGTGTCAGTAGAACTAAATAAATAAATAAGGTATGATAAAATCAGTTGTACAATAGCAAATAAATCATGGTTATACAATGTAGTCATGATGCCCTTCTATACACTCCACCAACCAAGCATGAAAAATAATATACAGGGAAGAGATAGTTACAATTGAATATACTAAAATAAGTTCTAAGCAAAGACAACTGGAAAAAAATGTGTGGATCAAGCCAACAATATAGCCCTCAAATTCAAATCTGTTTATATGGTAACCGTAATTTATAGAATGGAATAACTCATATACAGATTGAAATCAGCAGGCAACAAAATTATAATTATTAGTTACATGGTTCAAAAAGATAACTTTTTACAATACCTGACACCTTGCTTCGAAATATAGTAGAAACATATGTACAACAGTGAAATTAGAGTACATGTATTTGTTTTAATAGAACCGCACATGCATGGCCCCTAGTGACAGAAAGAATTAACTATAAACGTGTTGTCTGGCTTAAAGTCAAGTGAGCAGAAGGGATAAAATTAAATAAATCATACAAAAGGAGTCTAAATACATATGTGCATACAATTTTTTTTATGACCATACAGTTACCAAACAACAAATTGAAGACTCCTTAGAACCTCATTATTGTTCTAAACATGCGTACATATCAGTATCGTGAAATATTAGGCATACAAATCAATTTACAAAAAGGTTCGACTTTTTCCATGCAATAAGTATTGTTTGGCCAGAGAAATACCCAAATTTGCTCAGCAAGACAAAAGCATTTACCACCTTAGATGATATATAGTTGCTCCCCAAAGTAAGTAATATGATCAAAAAGTTTTGCCACAGGATGTATGCAATAATTATAATTCGCTGACCATCAGCCAGTATAATAGTTATTTGCACCTGAAAATTATGTATGGAGCGGCACACCTCCGTTGAAAGAATGGAAGGGATCAACTAATGACCCCGGTGGATTTGATTTGTGTTGGTGGCGATTCTATTCTTTAATTTCAAGACCAACATAAGGAAAAATAAGGAGGAACATTTTTAGAAAGAGTAACGAAGAAAATCATGCACGCCTGGAAAGAGGAAAATATGCACTGTATATAATCCCATGCTCGTTGGGCCTTAAGGAATCACTCAACTGAAAGATGTAAGTTGCCATACAAATTACTTCACCATGTGATGGATTGTCACCATTATCAGCTGATATCATATAAGAAGAGTCCAAAATTATCAATTTCGTACCTGTTAGTAGGCAAAACGAAGAAAATGACTAATCTAATATTAGGTTGAACTGGAAAGTTACAATGCAATAGTCTATTAGTGATTATACATCGTTGCTCCTTACCTTGCTGCTTGCATGCCATACTTGCACATTAAAATTATGGCATGCCGATGTTTAACAGTTTGCGCGTGACACCCTTCATGGCAATCCTATTCCCTCCAACATCCTCCGTTCCATGGCGACCAGGTAATGCTAATAGCTCGGTTGGATAAAGGTTCCTTATGATTTGCGATTTAGTTGAGTTGGGTTACTCTATTTTGTGTCTCACGTTGGGGTTGAGTAGGGTTGATCTTTCCTACCCTAGTGCTGCCTGCTGGATTTGGGTGATACCAAAAGATACATTTAAACTGACACTATAAATTATAACATGCAAACATATTTCCTTAAGAGGGGAATTATAACATGCAAACATATTTCCTTAAGAGGGCATGCATCAGTACTGCATAGAAATTCAATTCTTTCATAAATAAAGAGTTCAACACACCATTGGTATAGAATATATTACATAGTTCTGAGGTCTGCATGCTTCGCCTGATCCTGAATTTGACCAATAAAAAGATTTCAGAGACACAACTGTAAATATATTAAGTAAGAGCAATTACCGGAGGTTACTGCTGCTGCTGTTTTCCCGGCAAGAGGGCATGCATCAGGCCTACAGCAGCCATGGACTAAATATTCCTTCGACAACAGTAAGGTGTTCTTGCCCTTGCCTTCTTTGTCCCCCCAAAAAGAAAGAAGATGACTCGTCTCCTGCCGTCGTAGGAGGTCATCTGCCCATGTGACTCTTCGCCGCAATATGGGAAGGACCCGGGATCGGCAAAAGAGAAAAGGAAGTTGCCGCACTGGCTGTGGCGGCAGCCTATGGAGTTGATAACAATGGTATTCGGGCGTTGGAGGAAGAAGAGTTGTCGGGAAGAGATTACGAAGACGCTCCAACAGATGACGGATGGAACTTGAATCAACCCCACTGCCCTGGCACCAGCAGAGCAGCTGCCCTGGCCACGGCCTCGAACGGACAATAGACTGCAGTAAAGGTGGGAACGCATATTGCAGCCGATCACAGTATTACTGAACCACCATCAGCACGAGGAAGCATTCTGTGGCGGCGGTAGTGGCATCATGGGTTTTGTGGGATGGCGGCGGAGAAGGCATATGCAGGGAAAGAGATAACACGTGGGGATCTAGCATCTACTCTTAACAACCTGGGAGAGTTTAGAAATAATACGTAGGAGAGAACGATCAGCTTTTCCATCCTTTTTTTGGAGGAAACGTGGAGAGTCAAGTAGAAACGTGGAGAGTCCAAGTAATAGGAGAGAATGATCTGATTTCCATCTTTTTTTCTTTTTGAGCAAACGTGGAGAGTCCAAGGTGGGTAAAACTCACACAACAACCTCGTGAGCAGCCCAATTTTTTTTTCTGATGAACCCATTAGAATTTCGGAAGATCTAGACCATAATAATTAGGTCCCACGAGATTAACAGCTCATAATTACTGATTAACGTGAGAATTTCTAGGGAGTCACAAATTAGTATAGGTATAGATTGGCCAGCATATTATTCAATAGTAATTTAGCTTGATCAACTGTTCTTTCCCTGAAAACACAACCAGCACAACTATCCAGGTGGTCTCTGGAAGCATCTGTTAGTCCATTATAAAACACATCAAGTATTTCATTCCTTTGAAGAGGATGATTAGGAAAAACATTAAGTAATTGGAGAAGCCTCCCCCAAGCTTATGGGAGACTCTCTTCTTCAATTTGCACAAAATTATATACTTCCCGTAAGGCAGCTTGTTTCTTATGAGCGGGAAAATATTTAGCAGAGAAGTAATAAATCATATCCCGAGGACTACGCACACAACCAGGATCAAGATAATTAAACCATGTCTTAGCATCACCCTTTAACGAGAACGGAAATAACTTAAGGATATAGTAACAATGAATCTTTGCATCTTTGGTAAATAGGGTGGCTATATCATTCAACTTAGTAAGATGTGCCACAACAGTTTCAGATTCATAGCCATGGAAAGGATCAGATTCAACTAAAGTAATTAACTCAAAATCAACAAAGAAATCATAATCCTTATCAGTAACAAAGATAGGTGAAGTAGCAAAAGCAGGGTCATATTTGATTCTAGCATTCAAAGACTTTTCTTCCAGCTTAGCTAATAATTTCTTAAGATCGTATCTATCGTTGCAAGCAAGAAAGTCTCTAGCAGTTTCTTCATCCATAACATAACCCTCAGGAATAACAGGCAATTCATATCTAGGGGGAGAATCTTCATCATCACTTTCATAAATATTATCAGTTTTAATACTTGCATTCTCCTAAACCTTAGCAATTTGTTCATCTAGAAATTCACCTAGTGGCACAGTATTATCAAGCATAGAAGTAGCTTCATCATACATAGCAGAAGTGGCATCATCAAGAACATGCGGCATATCAGATTCAATAGCAGGAGTAGGTGTCGCAAATTTACTCATAACAGAGGGTGAATCAAGTGCAGAGCTAGCTGGCAGTTCCTTACCTCCCCTCATAGTTGAGGGAACGATCTTGGTTTTTGAGTCTTTCAAGTTCTTCATAGTATTCAACAGATATAAATCCCAAGTGTCTTAAATAATATAGCTAAGCTCCCCGGCAACGGCGCCAGAAAATAGTCTTGATAACCCACAAGTGTAAGGGACCGCAACAGTTTTTGACGGTAAAGTATTCAACCCAAATTTATTGATTCGACACAAGGGGAGCCAAAGAATACTCTTAAGTATTAGCAGCTGAGTTGTCAAATCAACCACACCTGGAAACTTAGTATCTACAACAAGGTAATTTAGTAGCAAAGTAATATGGAAATAGTGGTAACGGCAATAAAAGTAACCGTAGTGTTTTTGTAACAATAGCAGCGGAAAAGTAAATAAGCAACAAGCAATATGAGAAAAGCTCGTAGGCATTGGTTCGTTGATGGGGAATTATGTCGGATGCGATTCCTCATGTAAAAGTTATAACCTAGGGTGACACAGAACTAGCTCCAGTTCACCAATGTAATGTAGGCATGTATTCCGAATATAGTCATACATGCTTATGGAAAAGAACTTGCATGACATCTTTTGTCCTACCCTCTCGTGGCAACGGGGTCCTAGTGGAAACTAAGGGATATTAAGGCCTCCTTTTAATAGAGTAACGGACCAAAGCATTAACACATAGTGAATACATGAACTCCTCAAACTACTGTCATCACCGGGAGTGGTCCTGATTGTTGTCACTTCGGGGTTGCCGGATCATAACACATAGTAGGTGACTATTGACTTGCAAGATAGGATCAAGAGCACACATATATTAATGAAAACATAATAGGTTTAGATCTAAAATCATGGCACTCGGGCCCTAGTGACAAGCATTAAGCATGGAAAAGTCATAGCAACATCAATCTTAGAACATAGTGGATACTAGGGATCAAACCCTAACAAAACTAACTCAATTAAATGGTAAATCTCATCCAACCCATCACTGTCCAGCAAGCCTACGATGGGATTACTCATGCACGGCGGTGAGCATCATGGAATTGGTGATGGAGGAAGGTTGATGATGACGATGGCGACGATCTCCACTCTCAGGAGCCCCGAACGAACTCTAGATCAGCCCTCTCGAGAGAGATTTTTTTCTCCCCGAAAGTGAATATATGGAGTCTGGGGGTATGTCGGTGGAGCAACAGGGGGCCCACGAGGCAGGGGGCGCGCCCAGGGGGAGGGGGCGCGCCCCCACCCTCGTGGACAGGGTGTAGGCCCCCTGGCTTGGTTCTTTCCACAGATATTTTTTATATATTCCAAAATAATTCTCCGTTGAATTTCAGGTCATTCCGAGAAATTTTATTTCTGCACAAAAATAACACCATGGCAATTCTGCTGAAAACAGCGTCAGTCCGGGTTAGTTCCATTCAAATCATGCAAGTTGTAGTCCAAAACAAGGGCAAAAGTGTTTGGAAAAGTAGATACGTTGGAGATGTATCTGGTGGGATGCAAAATTCTCCATCATGAGCCTCCAGTTCGGACCGGATATAATTTGGCCGTGTGTCCCCAGCTAAGGAGAGAGATTTTAACGAATTTAGCACATCACCAAAAGGTGAGTGCCAGAAGATATCTGCAGCGCTAAATTGGGTGATAGATGCCTGGTCAACCTTGAAGGGCGCAGATGCACATGGTTTGGAACCTACAGCCGGAGACGAGTCCGGAGTTCCGGTAACACAGATCCCGCTCAGAGTTGGGTCTGTGTGCGGTTCCAGCACCACTGAGTCTGCGGCTTCCGCGGCGGGGTTGAGCTTCCCGTCCTTGGGTGACGCGATCTGTTCCGGATCTAGGGCCAGAATGGTTACAGGTGCTATTTCCTGGAGGTGGTCCAATGACAGAGTTAGGTCATGCTCATTGTGGTGGTGGGGAGCGATCGCCGTGGGCTCGAATCCGTCGAAGATCAGGTCTCCGCGGACATCAGCAATTTAGTTCAAGCTTCCAAACCTGACCTGATGGCAAGGGGTGTAGCTCTCAGTCTGCTCGAGGCGGCCTTTTGTGTTGGCATGGAGCATGAAGTCACCGAACACAAAAAGCTGGCCGAGAGGGAAAGTTTCCTCGGTAGTGCCATCATGGTTGACGAAGCGATCCATCAGTCCTTCGGTCGAGGACATAATGGAACTCTCAATGAAAGCACCAATGTTGGTGTCAAAACTGGCGGATCTCGGGTAGGGGGTCCCGAACTATGCATTTGAGGATCGATGGTAACAGGATACTGGGGACACGATGTTTACCCAGGTTCAGGCCCTCTCGATCGAGGTAAAACCCTACTTCCTGCTATATTAATCTTGATGAATATGATTACAAGAGTTGATCTACCTCGAGATCGTAAAGGCTAAACCCTAAAAGCCTAGCCTATGATTCAGTTATTCTCTAGCCTCTACGGACTAAAGCCCCCAGTTTATATATGCACCGGAGGGCCTAGGGTTTGTACATAACCAACTTGCAGAGAAATGAAAGATTACACCCGAACCTATAACCTGCCATTATACGTATATAGGAGTCCTATCCGGATACAAGAGACGATCTTCAGCAATGATCTTCATGGCCCACCATTCCGGCCCACCACGAGTTTATCCGGCCACATGAGGACCCCTCAATCCAGGACTTCTTCATCAAGTCTTTTATATACAGAGAAAGGCATAACACTAACACCAGCTCCTAAATCACACAAAGCAGTTTTCACATAATTCTTTTTGATAGAGCAAGGTATAGTTGGTATACCTGGATCTCCAAGTTTTTTAGGTACTCCATCTTTGAAAGTACAATTAGCAAGCATAGTGGAGGTTTAAGCTTTCGGTATTTTTCTCTTATTAGTGATGATGTCTTTCATATACTTTGCATAAGGAGGCATTTTAAAGATATCAGTCAAGCGAGTACGCAAAAAGACTAGCCTCAACATTTCAGCAAAGCGTTCAAATTCTTCATCATCTTTCTTTTTAGTTGACTGGGGTGGAAAAGGCATAGGTTTTTGAACCCAGGGTTCTCTTTCTTTACCGTGTTTTCTAGCAACAAAGTCTCTTTTATCATACCTTTTATTCTTAGGTTGTGGGTTATCAAGATCAACCGATGGTTCTATCTCAACATCATTATCTGCTTCTTTTTCATTTGGTTGAGCATCTTCATGAGTACCAACATTATCTTTTTCATTATCACTAGATGAGTGTTCATTACCATATTGAGTTTCAGCATCAGAGATAGAAATATCAGTATCATTGTCAGGAGGTTTTTCTACTTCAGGTTCACTAGTGGCATGCATAGTCCTATCATTTTTCTTTTTCTTTTTCTTTTTAGAAGCACTAGGTGAAGTAGTGTTATTTCTTTGTGAATCATGTTCAATTCTTTTTGGGTGTCCCTCAGGATAATGTGGTTCCTAGGTCATTTTACCTCCTCTAGTTGCAACTTTAACAACAAAGTCATGCATATTATGATTCATTTCATCAAGTAATTCTCTTTGAGATTTAGCAACTTGTTCTAACTGGGTTTGAACCATAGAAGCATGTTTTCCCACACCTCTAACATCATTTGAAATTCTAAATAACAAGTCACTCAAGCGAGCAATCATATCAGATTATGTTCAATTGTTTCATAACATTTGCATTGAAGTGATCTTGTTTTCTAATGTAGTTTTCAAACTCATAAAGGCATTGACTAGGATGCATATTGTGAGGATTATCGTTGTCATTGAACTTCATAAGAGAATTTACCTCTACCACCTCAGGCGGGGGTGGTGCATTAAGCCCATGTATTTCTTCAATGGGAGGTAAATTTTTTACC
This sequence comes from Secale cereale, assembly GCA_902687465.1. Lineage (NCBI taxonomy): Eukaryota > Viridiplantae > Streptophyta > Magnoliopsida > Poales > Poaceae > Secale > Secale cereale. The sequence goes on along the minus strand of LR738715.1, from coordinate 773,928,932 downwards.
TCCTCAGCTTTAATACCTTTTCCTTCATAGATTTCTTTGCCTCTTGCATATCTTCAGGACTGAGATATAATATACCCCTCTTCTTCAGAGTGGGTTTAGGCGGTGGTGCAGGAAGAGTCCAATCATCATAATTCTTCAATATATTATTCAATAATTCTTCAGCTTGTCCAATAGTTCGTTCCCTGAAAACACAACCAGCACAACCATCTAGGAAGTCCCTAGAAGCATCGGTTAGTCCATTATAGAAGATATCAAGTATTTCATTTTTCTTAAGAGGATGATCAGGCAAAGCATTAAGTAACTGGCAAAGCCTCCCCCAAGCTTGTGGGAGACTCTCTTCTTTAGTTTGCACAAAGTTAAATATTTCCTGTAAGGCAGCTTGTTTCATATGAGCAGGATTTTTTTCTAGAGAAGTAATAAATCATATCCTAGGGACTACGCACACAACCAGGAGTAAGAGTATGGTACCAAGCTTTAGCATCACCCTTTAATGTGAATGTAAATAATTTCAGAATAAAGTAGTAGCGACTTTTCTCATCATGAGTAAAAAGGGTGGCTATGTCGTTTAACTTAGTAAGATGTGCCACAACGGTTTCGGTTTCATAACCATGGAAAGGATCAGATTCAACCAAAGTGATTAACTCTTGGTCGACAAAGAATTCATAATCCTTATCATCAATAAATATAGGTGAAGTAGCAAACTTAGGATCACATTTCGTTCTAGCATTCAGAGATTTTTCTTTATACTTGTGTAGGAATTTCTCTAGATCATCTCTATCATTACAAGCAAGAATATATCTAGTAGCTTCTTCACTCATAACATAACAAGAATATATCCGGTACTATAGGCAATTCATATCTAGGAAGGCTAGTTCTAGCAGGTATTTTAGGAGTTTCAGTTTCAAGCTCATCATCAGATTCAACAACATCATGTTGTATTACTCTAGCAATTTGATCATCAAGAAATTCACCAAGTGGCACATCATCATTATGCAAGGTACTAGCATCATCATCAGTATCATTCATAGCAGAAGTAGCATCTGTTGGAGATATGCCCTAGAGGCAATAATAAAAGCATTATTATTATATCTCCTTGTTCATGATAATTGTCTGTTATTCATGCTTGAATTGTATTGTACGGAAACAGCGATACATGTGTGAATACACATACCACAATGAGTCCCTGGTAGGCCTCTAGTTACCAGCTCATTGATCAACATATGGTCACGGTTTCCTGACCATGGACATGAGATGTCAGTGATAACGGGATCACATCATTAGGAGAATGATGTGATGGACAAGACCCAAACTTGAGCATAACACGAGATCGTATAGTTCGTAATGCATAAGCTTTTCGGTGTCTAGTATTTATTCCTTAGACCATGAGGTTGTACAACTCCCGGATACCGTAGGAGTACTTTGGGTGTGCCAACCGTCACAACGTAACTGGGTGGCTATAAAGGTACGCATCGGGTATCTCCGAAAGTGTCTGTTGAGTTGGTACAAACCGAGACTGGGATGTTGTCACTCCGTATGACGAAGAGGTACCTCTGGGCCCACTTGGTAAGACATCATCATAATGAGCTCAATGTGACTAAGTAGTTAGTCACGGGATGATGGATTACGGATCGAGTAAAGAGACTTGCCATAACGAGATTGAACAAGGTATCGGGAATACCGATGATCGAATCTCGGGCAAGTACCGTACCGATGGACAAAGAGAATAACATACGGGATTGAGTGAATCCTTGACACGGTGGTTCATCCGATGAAGATCATCGAGGAACACGTGGGAACCAACATGGGTATCCAGATCCCGCTGTTGGTTATTGACCGGAGAGTGGTCTCGGTCATGTCTACGTGTCTCCCGAACCCGTAGGGTCTACACACTTAAGGTTCGGTAACGCTAGGGTCGTAGAGATAAATGCACGTGGAAACCCGAAAGTTGTTCGGAGTCCCGGATGAGATCCCGGACGTCACGAGGAGTTCCGGAATGGTCCGGAGGTAAAGATTGATATATAGGAAGTCCAGTTTCGGCCAACGGGTGATCTCCGGGGGTCACAGGGAGCGTCCCGGGACCACCGGAGGGGCCCCGGGGGTCCACCGGGTGGGGCCACTCATCCCGGTGGGGCCCCTAGGCCGCGAGGGGAAGTGTCCAGCCCTCTGGGCTGGCGCACCACTAGGGGGGGCCCACCTCCCCATGCGCCTAGGGTTAAAACCCTAAGGGAAGGGGGGCCACCACTTGCCTTGGGGGGCAAGGACTCCCCCCTGGCCGCCGCCCCCCCTTGCAGATTGGATCTGCAAGGGGCTGGCGCCCCCCCTGGCCCCCTATATATATGTGGGGGGGGGGAGAGGGCAGCCGCACCCAAGCCCTGGCGCCTCTCCCCCTCCCGTCACACCTCCATACTCCAACGCAGGGCGCCCGGCGAAGCCCTGCTGCGATCTCCACTGTATCCGTCATCACGCCATCGTGCTGCCGGATCTCTGACGACTTCTCCTCCCCCCTTGCTGGATCAAGAAGGAGGTGACGTTGCTGCACCGTACGTGTGATGAACGCGGAGGTGCCGTCCGTTCGCCGCTAGATCATCGGTGGCGAAGAACGTGAAGAGTACGACTACTTCATCCACGCTTCGTTGAAAGCTTCCGCTCGCAATCTCCATAACGGTATGTAGATGCACTCTTACTTGCTCATTGCTAGATGTCTCCATAGTTGGATCTTGGTGAAAGCGTAGAATTTTTTTGAATTATGCTACGTTCCCCAACAGTGGCATCTGTGCCTAGGTTTTATGTGTAGCATCTTGCACGAGTAGAACACAAAGCAGTTGTGGGCGTACGATCTTGTTCAACTTTCTTACCGTTACTAGTCAATCTTGATTCGGCGGTATTGTGGGATGAAGCGGCCCGAACCGACCTTACACGTACGCTTACGTGAGACTGGTTCCACCGACAGACATGCACTAGATGCATAAGGTGGCTGGCGGGTGTCTGTCTCTCCTACTTTAGTCGGATCGGATTCGATGAAAAGGGTCCTTATGAAGGGTAAATAGAATTTGACAAATCACGTTGTGGTTTTGGCGTAGGTAAGAAACGTTCTTGCTAGAAATCCTATAGAAGCCACGTAAAACTTGCAACAACAATTAGAGGACGTCTAACTTGTTTTTGCAGCATGTGCTATGTGACGTGGTATGGCCAAGAACGAAGATGCGATGAATGATATATGTGATGTATGAGATTGATCATGTTTTTGTAATAGGGAATCACGACTTGCATGTCGATGAACTTGACAACCGGCAGGAGCCATAGGAGTTGTCTTAATTATTGTATGACCTGCGTCTCACTGAATAACGCCATGTAATTACTTTACTTCATTGCAAAACGTTAGCTATAGTAGTAGAAGTAATAGTTGGCGTGACGACTTCTTCAAGACACGATGATGGAGATCATGATGATGAAGATCATGGTGTCGAGCCGGTGACAAGATGATCATGGTGCCCCAAAGATGGAGATCCAAGGAGCAAGATGATATTGGCCATATCATGTCACTTTAATTGATTGCATGTGATGTTTATCATGTTTATGCATCTTGTTTACTTAGAACGACGGTAGTAAATAAGATGATCTCTCACTAAAATTTCAAGTATTGTGTTTCCCCTAACTGTGCACCGTTGCTAAAGCTCGTTGCTCCGAAGCACCACGTGATGATCGAGTGTGATAGGTTCTAACGTTCGCATACAACGGGTGTAAGACAGATTTGCACACGCGATACACTTAGGGTTCACTTGACGAGCCTAGCATGTACAGACATGGCCTCGGAACACGGAAGACCGAAAGGTCGAACACGAGTCGTATAGAAGATACGATCAACATGAAGATGTTCACCGTTGATGACTAGTCTGTCTCACGTGATGATCGGACACGGACTACTCGATTCGGATCGTGTATCACTTAGATGACTAGAGAGATGTCATACTGAGTGGGAGTTCATTAAAATTTGATTAAGATGAACTTAATTATCATGAACTTAGTCTAAATTCTTTACAATATCTCTTGTAGATCAAATGGCCCACGCTCCAGTTTCCCTCAACTTCAACGCGTTCCTAGAGAAAACCAAGCTGTAAGACGATGGTAGCAACTATACAGATTGGGTCCGTAACCTGATGATTATCCTCATAGCTGCCAAGAGATCATATGTCCTAGAAGCACCGCTAGGTGATGCACCTGCTCCCGATGCGGCCCAAGACGTTTTGAACGTCTGGCAGTCGCGTAGTGATGATTACTCCCTGGTTCAATGCGGCATGCTTTACAGCTTAGAGTCGGGGCTCCAAAAACGTTTTGAGCACCACGGAGCATATGAGATGTTCGAAGAGCTGAAAATGCTTTTCCAAGCTCATGCCCGAGTCGAGAGATATGATGTCTCCGACGCATTCTACAGCTGTAAGATGGAGGAGAACAGTTCTGTCAGTGAGCACATCCTCAAGATTTCAGGATTGCACAACCGCTTGTCTCAGCTGGGAATGAATCTCCCAGATGAAGTGGTCGTTGACAGAATCCTCCAGTCGCTCCCACCAAGCTTCAAGAGCTTCGTGCTGAACTTCAATATGCAGGGGATGGAGAAGTCCATTCCCGAGGTGTATTCAATGCTGAAATCAGCGGAGGTAGACATCAAGAAAGAACATCAAGTGTTGATGGTCAATAAAACCACTAAGTTCAAGAAAGGCAAGGGTAAGAAGAACTTCAAGAAGGACGGCAAGGGAGTTGCCGCGCCCGGCAAGCCTGTTGCCGGCAAGAAGCCAAAGTATGGACCCAAGCCTGAGACAGAGTGCTTTTATTGCAAGGGAACGGGTCACTAGAAGCGGAACTGCCCCAAATATTTAGCAGACAAGAAGGCCGGCAACGTCAAAGGTATATATGATATACATGTTATTGATGTGTACCTTACCAGCACTCGTAGTAGCTCCTGGGTATTCGATACCGGTGCAGTTGCTCACATTTGTAACTCAAAACAGGAGCTGCGGAATAAACGGAGACTGGCGAAGGATAAGGTGACGATGCGCGTCGGGAATGGTTCCAAGGTCGATGTGATCGCCGTCGGCACGCTACCTCTACATCTACCCTCGGGATTAGTTTTAAACCTCAATAATTGTTATTTAGTACCAGCTTTGAGCATGAACATTGTTTCTGGATCTTGTCTTATGCGAGATGGCTACTCTTTCAAATCAGAGAATAACGGTTGTTCTATTTATTTGAGAGATATGTTTTATGGTCATGCCCCGCTGGTCAATGGTTTATTTTTGATGAATCTCGAACGTAGTGATACACATATTCATAGTGTAGATGCCAAAAGATGTAAAGTTGATAATGATAGTCCCACATACTTGTGGCATTGCCGACTTGGTCATATTGGTGTCCAACGTATGAAGAAGCTTCATTCAGATGGACTTCTAGAGTCTCTTGATTATGAATCATTTGACACGTGTGAACCATGCCTCTTGGGCAAGATGACCAAGACTCCGTTCTCTGGAACAATGGAGCGAGCAACCAACTTGCTGGAAATCATACATAACGATGTGTGCGGTCCAATGAGTGTTGAGGCTCGCGGAGGCTACCGTTATGTTCTCACCCTCACGGATGACTTGAGTAGATACGGGTATATCTATTTGATGAAACACAAGTCTGAGACCTTTGAAAAGTTCAAGGAATTTCAGAATGAGGTTGAGAATCAACGTGACAGAAAAATAAAATTCTTGCGATCGGATCGTGGGGGTGAATATTTAAGTCATGAATTTGGCACACACCTTAGAAGCTGTGGAATTGTTTCACAATTGACACCGCCCGGAACACCTCAACGTAACGGTGTGTTCGAACGTCGAAATCGTACTCTGTTGGACATGGTGCGATCTATGATGTCCCTTACCGATTTACCGCTATCTTTTTGGGGTTATGCTTTAGAGACTGCCGCATTCACTTTAAATAGGGCTCCGTCGAAATCCGTTGAGACGACTCCGTATGAACTTTGGCTTGGCAAGAAACCGAACCTGTCGTTTCTGAAAGTTTGGGGTTGCGATGCTTATGTCAAGAAACTTCAACCTGAAAAGCTCGAACCCAAATCGGAAAAATGCGTCTTCATAGGATACCCAAAGGAAACGATTGGGTACACCTTCTACCACAGATCCGAAGGCAAAGTCTTTGTTGCCAAGAATGAATGCTTTCTGGAGAAAGAGTTTCTCTCGAAAGAAGTGAGTGGGAGGAAAGTGGAACTTGATGAGGTGACAGTCACCCCTCCTGGACCGGAAAGTAGCGCAGCGCATGGAACTGTTCCTGAGGTGCCTGCACCGACAAGGGAGGAAGTTGATGATAATGATCATGAAGAAACAGATCAAGTTACTACTGAACTTCGAAGGTCCACAAGGGCACGTTCCGCACCAGAGTGGTACGGCAACCCTGTCCTATAAATCATATTGTTAGACAACGGTGAACCTTCGAACTATGAAGAAGCGATGGCGGGCCCAGATTCCAATAAATGGCTTGGAGCCATGAAATCCGAGATAGAATACATGTATGAAAACAAAGTATGGACTCTGGTGGACTTGCCTGATGACATGAACGCCATAGAAAACAAATGGATATTTAAGAAGAAGACAGACGCGGATGGTAATGTAACCATCTATAAGGCTCGGCTTGTCGCTAAGGGTTATCGACAAGTTCAAGGGATTGACTACGACGAGAATTTCTCTCCCGTAGCGATGCTGAAGTCAGTCAGAATCATGTTAGCTATTGCCGCATTCTATGATTATGAGATATGGCAAATGGACGTCAAAACAGCATTCCTTAATGGCTTCCTCAAGGAAGAGTTGTATATGATGCAACCGGAAGGTTTTGTCGATCCAGAGAACGCTGACAAGGTATGCAAGCTCCAGCGCTCGATTTACGGGCTGGTGCAAGAATCTCGGAGTTGGAATATTCGCTTTGATGAGGTGATCAAAGTGTTTGGCTTTATACAGACTTATGGAGAAGCCTGTATTTATAAGAAAGTGAGTGGGAGCTCTGTGGCATTTCTCATATTATATGTGGATGACATATTGCTGATGGGAAGTGATATAGAATTCTTGGAAAATGTAAAGGCCTACTTGAATAAAAGTTTTTCAATGAAGGACCTTGGAGAAGCTGCTTACATATTAGGCATCAAAATCTATAGAGATAGATCAAGACGTCTCATAGGTCTTTCACAAAGTACATACCTTGATAAAATATTGAAGAAGTTCAATATGGATCAGTCAAAGAAAGGATTCTTGCCTGTTTTGCAAGGTATGAGATTGAGCAAGGCTCAGTTCCCGACCACGGCGGAAGATAGAGAAAAGATGAGTGTCATTCCCTATGCCTCGGCCATAGGTTCTATCATGTATGCCATGCTGTGTACCAGACCTGATGTGAACCTTGCCATAAGTTTGGTAGGGAGGTACCAAAGTGATCCCGGTACGGAACACTGGACAGCGGTCAAGAACATTCTAAAGTACCTGAAAAGGACTAAGGATATGTTTCTCATTTATGGAGGTGACGAAGAGCTCGTCGTAAAGGATTACGTCGATGCTAGCTTCGACACAGATCTGGATGACTCTAAGTCACAAACCGGATACGTGTATATTTTGAATGGAGGGGCAGTCAGCTGGTGCAGTTGCAAGCAAAGCGTGGTGGCAGCATCTACATGTGAAGCAGAGTACATAGCTGCTTCTAAAGCAGCGCAGGAAGGAGTCTGGATGAAGGAGTTCATCACCGACCTAGGAGTCATTCCAAGCGCGTCAAGCCCGATGACTCTCTTTTGTGACAACACTGGTGCTATTGCTATTACCAAGGAGCCCAGGTTTCACAAGAAGACCAAGCACATCAAGCGCCGTTTCAACTCCATCCGGAATTATGTTCAGGATGGAGACATAGATATTTGTAAAGTGCATATGGATCTGAATGTAGCAGACCCGTTGACTAAACCTCTTTCACGAGCAAAACATGATCAACACCAGAACTCTATGGGTGTTCGATTCATCACAATGTAACTAGATTATTGACTCTAGTGCAAGTGGGAGACTGTTGGAGATATGCCCTAGAGGCAATAATAAAAGCATTATTATTATATCTCCTTGTTCATGATAATTGTCTGTTATTCATGCTTGAATTGTATTGTACGGAAACAGCGATACATGTGTGAATACACAGACCACAATGAGTCCCTGGTAGGCCTCTAGTTACCAGCTCGTTGATCAACAGATGGTCACGGTTTCGTGACCATGGACATGAGATGTCAGTGATAACGGGATCACATCATTAGGAGAATGATGTGATGGACAAGACCCAAACTTGAGCATAACACGAGATCGTATAGTTCGTAATGCATAAGCTTTTCGGTGTCAAGTATTTATTCCTTAGACCATGAGGTTGTACAACTCCCGGATACCGTAGGAGTACTTTGGGTGTGCCAACCGTCACAACGTAACTGGGTGGCTATAAAGGTACGCATCGGGTATCTCCGAAAGTGTCTGTTGAGTTGGTACGAACCGAGACTGGGATGTTGTCACTCCGTATGACGGAGAGGTACCTCTGGGCCCACTCGGTAAGACATAATCATAATGAGCTCAATGTGACTAAGTAGTTAGTCACGGGATGATGGATTACGGATCGAGTAAAGAGACTTGCCATAACGAGATTGAACAAGGTATCGGGAATACCGACGATCGAATCTCGGGCAAGTACCGTACCGATGGACAAAGAGAATAACATACGGGATTGAGTGAATCCTTGACACGGTGGTTCATCCGATGAAGATCATCGAGGAACACGTGGGAACCAACATGGGTATCCAGATCCCGCTGTTGGTTATTGACCGGAGAGTGGTCTCGGTCATGTGTACGTGTCTCCCGAACCCGTAGGGTCTACACACTTAAGGTTCGGTAACGCTAGGGTCGTAGAGATAAATGCACGTGGAAACCCGAAAGTTGTTCGGAGCCCCGGATGAGATCCCGGACGTCACGAGGAGTTCCGGAATGGTCCGGAGGTAAAGATTGATATATAGGAAGTCCAGTTTCGGCCAACGGGTGATCTCCGGGGGTCACCGGGAGCGTCCCAGGACCACCGGAGGGGCCCCGGGGGTCCATCGGGCGGGGCCACTCATCCCGGTGGGGCCCCTAGGCCGCGAGGGGAAGTGTCCAGCCCTCTGGGCTAGCGCACCACTAGGGGGGCCCACCTCCCCATGCGCCTAGGGTTAAAACCCTAAGGGGAGGGGGGCCACCACTTGCCTTGGGGGGCAAGGACTCCCCCCTGGCCGCCGCCCCCCTTGCAGATTGGATCTGCAAGGGGCTGGCGCCCCCCTGGCCCCCTATATATATATGTGGGGGGGGGAGAGGGCAGCCGCACCCAAGCCCTGGCGCCTCTTCCCCTCCCGTCACACCTCCATACTCCAACACAGGGCGCCCGGCGAAGCCCTGCTGCGATCTCCACTGCATCCGTCATCACGCCGTCGTGCTGCCGGATCTCTGACGACTTCTCCTCCCCCCTTGCTGGATCAAGAAGGAGGTGACGTTGCTGCACTGTACGTGTGTTGAACGCGGAGGTGCCGTCCGTTCGGCCCTGGATCATCGGTGACGAAGAACGTGAAGAGTACGACTACTTCATCCACGCTTCGTTGAAAGCTTCCGCTCGCAATCTCCATAACGGTATGTAGATGCACTCTTACTTGCTCGTTGCTAGATGTCTCCATAGTTGGATCTTGGTGAAAGCGTAGAAATTTTTTGAATTATGCTACGTTCCCCAACAGCATCATCAATAACTTGCGATATATTAGAATTGATAGCATGTGGTGTTGTTGCAAGTTTACTCATAACAGAAGGTGAATCTAAAGCAGAACTGGATGGCAGTTCCTTACCTCCCCTCGTCTTAGAGGGATAAATCTTAGTCTTTGGGTCCTTTAGTTTCTTCGTAGTGATAATATGATAATAATCCCAAGTGAGTCAACAACTATTGCTATGCTCCCCGACAACGGCGCTAGAAAAAGGTCTTGATAACCCACAAGTATAGGGGATCGCAATAGTTTTTTAGGGTAGAGTATTCAACCCAAATTTATAGATTCGACACAAGGGGAGCAAAAGAATATTTGAAGGTATTATCAGCTGAGTTGTTAATTCAAACACACCTGGAGATTAATTATCTACAGCAAGTGATCAGTAGCATAGTAATATGATAGTTTTGATAGTAGTGTCAGCAGCAATAGTAACCGTAACAGTGATAGCAGTTATTTTGTAGCAAGTGTAACAGTAATGATAGCAATAGTAATGCAGCAAGATCAATATGTAAAGAATCGTAGGCATTGGATCGGTGACTTGTTGAATGACATTCATCATGTGACAGTTATAATCTAGGGCGATACGACACTAGCTCTAGTTCATCAATATAATGTAGGCATGTATTCCGTAAATAGTCATACGTGCTTTATTAAAAGAACTTGCATGGCATCTTTTGTCCTACCCTCCCGTGGCAGCGGGGTCCATATTGGAGACTAAGAGATATTAAGGCCTCCTTTTAATAGAGAACCGGAACAAAGCATTAACACATAGTGAATACATGAACTCCTCAAACTACGGTCATCACCGGGAGTGGTTCCGGTTATTGTGACTCCGGAGTTGCCGGATCATGACACATAGTTGGTGACTATAACTTGCAAGATCGGATCTAAAACATGGATATAATGATGAATTCATAAACAGTTCAGATCTGAGTTCATGGCACCCAGGCCCAAAGTGAAAAGAATTAAGCATAGCAAAGTCAATCTAAGAACATAGTGGATACTAGGGATCGGGCCCTAACAAAACTAACTCGATTACATGATGAATCTCATCCAACTCCTCACCGACCAGCAAGCCTACGAAGGAATTACTCACTCCCGGTGGGGAGCATCATGGAATTGGCGATGGAGAAGGGTTGGTGATGACGAAGAACAAAGATCCCCTCTCTGGAGCCCCAAACGGACTCTAGATCCGGCCTCCCGAGGTAGAACAAGAGGTGGCGGCGGCTCCGTCTTGTAGATCGTGATAATTCTTTCTCCGTGACTTTTTTCTAGACGAATGTGAACTTATAGCATCAGGGTTGTCGTCTGCGGGGCCACCAGGTGGGTACAACCCACCTCGGGCGCCAGAAGAGGGGGCACGCCCTGGTGGGTTGTGCCCACCTAGGGGCCCCTCTCTGGTGGGTCTTGGCTCTAGTAATTTTCTTTTATTCCATAAAAAATCCTCGCAAAGTTTCGTTCCATTTCGAGAACTTTTATTTCTGCACAAAACCAACACCATGGGAGTTCTGCTAGAAACAGCGTCAGTCCGGGGTTAGTTTCATTCAAATCATGCAAATTAGAGTCCAAAACAAGAGGAAAAGTAGATACGTTGGAGACGTATCAGTTACCACCAACGTCTTACTTTGATTCAGCGGTATTGTTGGATGAAGCGGCCCGGACTGACATTACATGACCGCCTTCATAGGATAGGTTCTACCGATGTGCTTTGCACACAGGTGGCTGGCGGGTGTCTGTTTCTCCAATTTAGTTGAATTGAGTGTGACTACGGCCGGTCCTTGTTGAAGGATAAAACATCACACTTGACGAAAAATCGTTGTGGCTTTGATGCGTAGGTAAGAATGGTTCTTGCTAGAAGCCCGTAGAAGCCACGTAAAACTTGGAAAAACAACGTAGGGGACGTCTAACTTGTTTTTGCAGGGCATGTTGTGATGTGATATGGTCAAGATGTGATGAGTTATACATTATTATATGAGATGATCATGTTTTGTAAATTATCAGCAACCGGCAGTAGCCTTATGGTTGTCTCTTTATTGTATGAATTGTGAACGCCATGTAATTGCTTTACTTTATCACTATGAGTTAGCGATAGTAGTAGAAGCAATAGTTGGCGAGACGACCACGACACTATGATGAAGATCATGGTGTCAAGCTAGTGACGATCGAGATCATGACAATTGTCGGTGTCCTGGGAACCAGGGTACCCAGACTTGCCTGCCTGCGGGCCGCGACGTGCTCCTACTACGGCCTGGTATGGCCCAGCTGATCGACCAGCTGCTCAAGACCCTCGCGAGGGGGCTAGGCCTCGCGATGAGAACGACACCAAGACCCCCTCAGGAGCGGCCTCGGCTAGGCTGCTCCGGAGGGGCGGAGAACTCAAGGCCAAGCCTGCCTCGGGAGGAGGTAGTGACGCACCGCGCCAGCGGGTGCCAGCGCGTGCCATTAGCACAGTTGCCGTTTTGGTGCAAAGGGGACAATGCAGGCGCAGGTTCCCGATGGGTGAGACAAAGGTTTCCCCTTCGGTGCAACAAGACCGAAGACCGCAAGGACAACAGGGAGGATGTCACCACCGAGCCCACCACCGCGTCATCGTCTGATCTCTTTGCAGGCGATGACCGCTTTTGTCAGGATAGGAGCGTCCTTGTGTTCTCGCTCAAAATGGTCGTTGTTGGATCCCTTCTCGCCTAAACATTTCAGGGGGAAGAGGACCCTGGCCACCTATATAAGTAGCTAGGATCTCCACTGTGGAGGCAATCTGATTGGCCCCGCCTTCACACCAAGGAGCAAGAACACTTGCCTCCTGACCCTCTTGAGCTCTCCTCCTGAGCTTAAGAACCACTGTACTTGTTGATACTCAAGCCCTCCGGAGGCTAATCCAACCAAGCAGGACGTAGGGTTTTACACCGCAAGGTGGCCTGAACCTGGGTAAACTCGTGTGTGCTTTTACTTGTTGCCTGCTTGAATCCCACCACCGAGCGAGGGCGTGGCGCTAGGTAGACGTGAGTGGGAGAGATCTTCGTTCACGCCCCTGTGTTAGAACTTCTTTGGGTTTGCGGAGCCCGTAATCCGACATTTGGCGCGCCAGGTAGGGGGTGTGTCGAAATCTCGCCTCTCCGACGACCTCGTCCCGCTCTCGTTCGTCAACCTCGCTTCACCACCATGGTGAACACATGCCGAGCACGCGCCACCCGCCGCGCCGCCAACGTCGCTCAGACGGCGCCCGCGGGCAACGGTGCACCGCTCCGCCCCAACTCGCCAGTCACCAACGCTGCCACCGAGCCGGCCGTCCACGAGCAGCAGGACTCGTCGCTGCCGCTGTCGGTGCGGCGCGATGGCCGCACGACGATGCCATCACCCTCGCCTACCGCGGCGTCGTCCTCGCTGATCCGCCGTGGGCCGGTCTACCAGCAGCCTGCGCTACTGATGGCGCGGGAGCTCCTACGCTACCGTCCAGCAGACGACCTCTACGACGAGTGGCTCCACCGCATCACCGAGCTCGTCAATGCCGTCGGGGAGGTACCTGCACCGACCCACTCCTCCCGTCCTCTGTCGCTCATGGCGGGAACTTGGACCACGATGTCCCGGCTCCACCTCCGCTGCACGGCGCTGGCCAGGGGCTCAAACACGAGGCTCCACGGCGCGAGCAGCCCCGTAGGGCCCCCGCACGCGATGAGTAGAGGTGCCAGGTGGTCCCGTATCCCTAGGCAAAAGCTCGCGGGCTCCCTATTCTGTAGCACCAGAACCGCGCACCACATGAGGTGGTGGCGCATGTACCCCGGGAACCAGCACCACAGGCGCAGGGGGCGCCTGCAATCATGAGCGTGGCTGGATGTCGCGCCCTAGCTCCAGAGCTGTGGTGCCTCGTCTGGCCCGGCACGTTCAACCTGGATCTGCCTCCACGCTACGACGGCACCACCAACCCCGCAGAGTTCCTCCAGCTCTACGAGCTGAGCATCGAGGCATCCAACAGCACCGAGCAGGTCAGCGAACTGGTTCCCCATGGCCCTCAAGGACGGCACTCACTCCTGGCTCCTGAACCTCCCCGCTGGATCCATCTCCTCCTGGGGGAGCTTCGTGAGCGTTTCATCGCCAACTTCCAAGGTACCCACGACCGAGCCCCGGCGTCTGCGGATCTGCGCCGCATGAAGCAGCAACCTGGGGAGACCTTGCAGAAGTACATTCAACGTTTCAACATCGTGCGCCTCGGGATCCCCAGGGTCTCGGATGAGGACATCATCTCAGTGTTCTCCGATGGTGTCCGCGATGTCAGGATGAAGGAGGAGCTCGCCATCCACGAGGACCTGTGCACGGCCCTCGAGTTGTTCAACCTCGCGGCGAAGTGCGCCAGGGCAGAGGAAGGCCGCCTCTCTCTCTTGGAGCTGCCGGAAGCGGAGGCTGACGACAAGAAGGCCAAGGCCAGGGAAGCAAAGCGCAAGGAACCCGTCGTGCTGGCTGCGGAGCCAGAAGTGAAGCGTGGTTGCAGCTACAACGACCCCCCAAGGACAACCTTCCGTACAGCGTCTTCCATGATGTTCATAGGCACAACACCAACGGCTGCCAAGAGCTCAGGGCGATGCGTAGCGGGCGCGCCGGGCAGCGTCCTGAGCGCGACAACCACGGCTACGGCTGCGGAGGGGGCCGTGGTGGAGGACGCTAGGACGGCAAGAACTCGCGCCAAGGATGGCGTGACCAACCTCGTGAAGACCGCTCGCAGGAGCAGCCTCGTGACGCCCCCTGGCGCGACCAGCCTCGTGAGGGTTGCCCTCAGGGCAACGCGGGCCTACCTCCGCTGCCACCACCGCCAAGAAGGAATGATGATGACCGCCAGGGAGACGAAGCAAGGGGTTTTTAGGAGCCACGCGCGGTTGCATACATCCTGGGAGGAGCCCATGCTCCGGCTTCCCACCGCATCTTCAAGCAGTTCGCTCGTGAGGTGAACACGGCGCTCCCCAGGCCTGACGCCGCGCGCAACCTTAGGTGGACCAAGCAGGTCATCACCTTCGACCCCAAGGACCAGCTCAAATGCGCCACAGTCCCAGGCACTCTCCCGATGCTCCGCACTCTGACCATCAGCAACGTTCTCGTGACAAAGACCCTCATCGAAGGTGGTGTAGGGCTCAACGTCCTCTCCGTCCAGACCTTCGAGACGCTCCAGGTCCCCTACGATCAGCTCCACCCAACCAAGCCATTCTACGGAGTCACAGATGCCTCCACACTCCTGATGGGGCAGGTCCGCCTCCCCGTCACGTTCGGTGATCGCGACAACTATCACACCGAGCTCATCGACTTTGACGTCGCCAACATTCACCTCCCGTATAACGCCATCCTAGGGTATCTGTCCCTCGCCAAGTTCATGGCAGCAACCCATCACGGCTACAACGTCCTCAAGATGCCCGAGAGTGGTGGGGTCATCACGATCGCCTGCGACGAGAAGGAAGCAGTGCGTTCCCTGGAGCACGCCTACCAGACTACGGTGGTCGAGAGCTCCAATGAAGATGGAGCCGTCTTCGCCCTGCCGACCACCCCCAAGAAGAAGACGCACCTGCCCGCAGACGGACCTCATGACGCAGGGGCTCCTGACGGCACCGCCTCGGGTCCCGCGCCTACTGACGAGGCGCCCTCTACCCTCGCGTAGGGGGGCGCGCCCGATGCCCCTCTCCGGACGGGCTCGGGGGCACTCCTCTGGAGTGCCTCTGGTCTGACCAGCGTCACGAGGGAGGTGTTCAGGCACCACCTGTAGGCGTGTCTCGACGCACATTTTTGTGAGCCCAGCGTGAGCCATACAGAGCTGGGGGCTCAGGACTTCATCGACCAGGTTACCGAGAAACTTCAGCACGCATGACTCATACGCGGTGGGCGCAACCGCACGACACCAAGCTCACCTACCCGCAACTCAAGCAACCAATTCCGCATTTGCGTCGACATCGCAGGCCTCAATCGAGCCGCTTCTCTGGAGCCCTTCTGGCCGACGGCTGTCGGCTGGAGGAGGACTCTCCACTGCAGTTACATTCGCACGCTCTTCGGCTTCCGCAACGCAGCTGCCACATTCCAGTACCTCACGCGGCAGGCTTTGGGGGCTCAGGAGGCTCAATGGCAGGCGGGTCTGACGGAGGATGTGCCGGACCCCCGTGACCACTGAGAGCCTCCGGAGCCCCTGGGCCTCAGGAGCCCGGCGATCCTCAGGAGCGACCCGCACGACTCGTGTCTTCAGCTACCCCAAATCTTCTTCGACGACAAGTATCAGGCGATGTCTCAGGTATTCAATCGAGGGCGCCACCCGGGCTGCATCATCCTCGAGCTGCTGGGGGCTTACCCCCACAGCTGTCTCTTTTGCGCATAAATCAAGGTTGTTGTTTCTCCCTACTTGCATTATCTATATGCTTGGCGTCCTCACCGCCACTAAGGTCACGAGCCCTTGCGAGCCCGCCTGCGACCGCCCCATGATTAAGGACTGACACGACGTCTGTGCTCGGGTCCGTCCCTGCAGCGTCGCTAAATCCAAGGGCTGAGCTCTGTCTCACGAGCCATTCCCGTGACATCACCTCCCATGGTCCTTGGTGCCTTGATCTCGCATGGGCTAATCATGGATGGGTAAGTGGTGGCCCGTGGTAGGTGCCTCGCTCACGCGGGAACCGCGCGCCGGTTGTCTTTCTTTTGGACTATTACATGAGAAGACTGGGCACGGTGTCTGTGCTCGGGTCCATCCCTGCAGCATCGATAAATCCAGCGGCTGAGCTCTGTCTTACGGGCCAGTCCCACTAACGTCACCTCCTGGGGTCGTTGGTGCTGCGGCCTTCTCATGTGATGCCCTCTAGAGATGCACTTGGCGTAGGTCGACACACCGCATCTCTTTTCACATTTTGTAGAAGAAGACTCAGGCGCAACCCGCCTCAGGGTAGGGTCTCATGGGTGATGCGTAAGCTCACGAGAACTTCCTCAGAGTCATTCAGCTCGTCCTGAGGAGGGCCCATATACACCTTGGCTGTCCTGCCGTGCAAGCCACGTGTCAGGACGAGGCTGTACACGCCCCGGAGTCTCTCCCGGTGGGAGGCACCCTCCCACAGTCCAATGGAAGTACCATGCTCCGTGCTGGCAGAACCAATCGAGGAGCTGTTTTGCCCATGAACCAGTGGAAGAACCAAGCTCCGTGCTGGCCGCTATGACGGAGGTGCGGTTATGCCCACACTCTGCGCAAGTGTGGTAGCTCTATGCTCCGCTCTAGTTATAAAAAACTGAGGGCGGCCCCCAGTGGTCGCACCAACCTTAGGGAGCTTTTTAGCTCACTATGCTCACAACTTCTCCTTGGATGGGTGTCGCAAGGGGGGCTAGGCACGGGGATATGCTTAGGTCACGCCTGGCAGACGCCACCCTACCAGGTGCCCAGACACCTGGCTTTCTCGCGCCCCCATCCTAGGCGAAGGCTCGTGAGCAAGGTATGGTGCTCGTTCTCCCTCATGAGAGCCATTCGCACGTCAAGGAGGACCCTTGGGCATCGCGACCCAGGGACCTCACTAGTCACGTAGGCCCTCACTCCTTGAGCCCGGTGCTCAACGGCGGTCGAGGTATGCGCGGGGCTGGGCCCTGTCGACGCAGAATTCAAACGGGATCGCTTGAGTGTTAATGGGGACCCCTGGGCATCGCGGCCTAGGGGCCTCACTAGCCATGTAGCCCCTCATTCCTTGAGCCTAGTTATTACGATAATCCCGATAACCCGGAGGGCTCAATGGCGACCGAGGCATGCGCGGGGTTGGGCCCCGCCGACGAAAAGCACCTAAGCAAACATGAAAGGAAGCAAGCACGGAAATCACCAAGTTCAAGTCTAGTTATTACAATAACGTCAAGTTCACCAAATTCAAGCCAGTCCTCACGCCTCCCCGAGGCACTTGCATTTCTCTCATCTTGACATGGACAGGTCAGGCTCCATGCATGTCACCTCACCAGGTCCTTGGTGCCTCCACCTTTGCGAAAGGGAACCCAGGACAGGACTTTGGGAGCAGCCACCTTCCCATGACTATGAATGGCGCGCAGACACGTCTCCAGAAGTTCAAGACCCGGCCCAGCTCGGTGGCCTCGGGAGCGGCTGCTGCCACCCACTCGTAAGGGCAACTTGGGCGCAGAAGGGGGAGCTCCTGAGCATCGTGCCTCAGGGTCCCAACTGGCCCTTGAGCCCTTACCCCCTGGCCTTGAGCGTGGCATCGCGACCCGGCATACCAGCGGTGGCCTAGGCACCTCAGGGGGCAGGTCCCGAGAGCGCAGAGTTTTGCCTAATGGGGAACGCGGCAGATGCGGCCCCGCGGCCATCAGCAATTGGCAGGACAGGGCGCGATCAAGTGTCACTGTCGCCCGATCCGAAAGAATCACTAAGATAAGCATTCAACGCCCACATTCACTCGCGTACCTACGCCTCCACCCACCATAATTGTGAATTCGCTGGAGCACGAAGGCCCCTCTCGCCAATTCTCGTGGTCGCTACCTGTACGCCAAGGGGGACCTCCCGAGCATCGCGCCTCGGGGGCTCTTACCGGACCCTAGGCCGCTCACCTCCTGGCCTTGACCACGGCATCGCGACCTGGCATACTAGCGACGGCTGAAGCCTACCTAGGGACTGGGTCTCGCAGGCGTAGGGCCCTAAGCTACCGTGGGGACGAAGGAAAGGGAAAATCTTGCTCTAGTGAAGGATCTCATGAGGAACATAAGTTCATGACATCGGGTAATAGCAAGAGTGTCGCAAAAGATTTACATGCCCTCATGGGGCCATCCATGGTTGCCTCGCAGGGACCAAGCAAAAGAAGGCCACTCCCGGAGGGACACGGCCCAGGCTCCTTCCGTGGTGACGGCGGCTGGAGGACGCTGCTCCCTTCCAACAACGAGAGCGGCGACTCGGCGGCTCGTAGCTCTCGTCAGAGCTCGAGGCCGTCTGAGGACAAGCATAGCTGCTGCTGGAGGAGTCAGAGGCAAAGCCGATGGCGAATGCTTCACCCCGAGCCTCGTCGCCTTGGCAGCATGGGAGATGGTCCCCGGCGGGCCCATCCTCCGTGCTGCACGCCAGCCGCTGGCTGTCCTTCCCAAAGACCTTGAAGGTCAACATGGCCAGCCCGTCTAGCGTGAAATGATGAATGTGCCTCCCAGTGGGGGCACAGGCGTGTCGCACCATGCCCCAACCCCAGGTCATGTAGACCTTGCCGGAGGAGATCACCTCCATGTCGGCGTATGAAGGAGGGAGATGGCATCCTTCGTGACGCAGCTGCATCGTTACCCGTCCGCGAGCCGGGAGCACCTCCTTCAAGAATGGGGGAAAGAGGATCCAAGAATGCGGAGGGGCTCCTGCCCACACGACAAACTTGCGGACGTCGTCTTTAGTATGGTACGACGATGGGAGGCGTGAAAGAACTAGCCTCTCCAGGCGCCTGACCGCACCGCCCCCGTCGCCACCGCCCGTGCATCGAATGCCTGTCGCCGGAGCACCTAGGCGAGGCGGGAATCCTGGTGGCGCCCACGTGCACCACGTACGGGCATCCGCTAGCCTCAGGGGCACCCTTGGGGAGTCGCGGCGCCTCTTCTTCAGCGGGAGCTGCTCGGGCTCCACCATCGGAGCCTTCCCTTTCTGTGCAGCCGAGAACCTACGTATAGGCGACATGGAAAAACCCTCGACGAAGGAAGAGGAGCTGGGGTTTGATCTGCAACAGTCAAGTGAACGGAGGTGGCGCTTCACCCCCTCTTTATAGGCTGAGAAGATCAATCGCCGGCCACTCACGCATGGCCATAATGACCTTGCCATCCGCGCCAGGGAGACGTCAGGTCGCACGGTCACCAAGACTGTGTGGGGAGCGGAGTCGCCCACGTCCCATCCAACCGTCACGCGCCAGCCTGGCCCGCAGTCTTTTGGGGCCCGCGGCGCTTCGTCCTTGACTAAGGCTTCGCCACGAAGCCAACTCCGCTCACACCTTGGGCCCGGGGGCTACTGTCGGCGTCCAGGGAACCAGGGTACCCAGACTTGCCTGCCTGCGGGCCGCGACACACTCCTACTACGGCCTGGTACAGCCCAGCTGATTGACCATCTACTCAAGACCCTCGCGAGGGGGCTAGGCCTCGCGAGGAGAACGACACCAAGACCCCCTCAGGAGCGGCCTTGGCTAGGCTACTCCAGAGGGGCGAAGAACTCAAGGCCAAGCCTGCCTCCGGAGGAGGCACTGACGCAAGCAGTGAAGCACCGCGCCAGTGGGTGCCAGTGGGTGCCAGCAGCGCAGTTGCTGTTTTGGTGTATAGGGGACAACGCAGGCGCAGGTTCTCGAGGGGCGAGACAAAGGTTTCCCCTTCGGTGCAACAAGACCGAAGACCGCAAGGATGATAGGGAGGATGTCACCACTGAGCCCACCACCGCGTCATCGTCTGATCTCTTTGCAGGCGAAGACCGCTTGTGTCAGGATAGGATCGTCCTTGTGTTCCCTCTCAAAATGGCTATTGTGGGATCCCTTCCCGCTAAACATTTCGGGGGAAGAGTACCCTGGCCGCCTATATAAGTAGCTAGGGTCTCCACTGTGGAGGCAATATGATTGGCCCCGCCTTCACACCAAGGAGCAAGAACACCTGCCTCATGACCCTCTTGAGCTCTCCTCCTGAGCTCAAGAACCACTGTACTTGTTCATACTCAAGCCCTCCTGAGGCTAATCCACCCAAGCAGGACGTAGGGTTTTACACCGGAAGGTGGCCTAAACCAGGGTAAACTCGTGTGTGCTTTTACTTGTTGCCTGCTTGAATCCCACCACCGGGCGAGGACGTGGCGCTAGGTAGACGTGAGTGGGAGAGATCTTCGTTCGCGCCCCTGTGTTCGAACTTCTTTGGGTTTGCGGAGCCCGTAATCCGACAACGATGCTTTGGAGATGGAGATCAAAAGCACAAGATGATTATGGCAATATATGTCACATATTTTGATTGCATGTGCTGTTTATCTTAATGTGCATCTTATTTTGCTTAGAACGACGGTAGCATTATAAGATGACCCCTTTCAAAATTTCAAGGTACAAGTGTTCTCCCTGAGTATCCACCATTGCGATAGTTTGTCGTGCTGAAACACCACGTGATGATCGGGTGTGATAAGCTCTACGTTCACATACAACGGGTGTAAGATAGTTTTGCACGTGCAGAATACTCGGGTTAAACTTGACGATCCTAGCATGTCAGACATGGCCCCGGAACACTGGAGACCGAAAAGTCGAGCGTGAATCATATAGTAGATATGATCAACATAAGACGTTCACCATTGAAAACTACTCCTTCTCACGTGATGATCGGACATGGTTTAGTTGATTTGGATCATGTGATCATTTAGATGACTTGAGGGATGTCTACCTAAGTGGGAGTTATGTAGTAATATGATTAATTGAACTTAATTTATCATGAACTTAGTCCTGATAGTTTTTTGCATATCTATTTTGTTGTAGATCAATGGCCCGTGCTACCGTTCCCTTGAATTTTAATGCGTTCCTAGAGAAAGCTAAGTTGAAAGATGATGGTACCAACTACACGGACTGGGTCCGTAACTTGAGGATTATCCTCATTGCTGCACAGAAGAATTATGTCCTTGAAGCACGGCTAGGTGAAAGGCCTGCTACAGGAGCAACCCCTGATGTTATGAACATCTGGAAAGCTCGAACTGATGACTACTTGATTGTTCAGTGTGCCATACTTTACGGCTTAGAATCGGGACTTCAAAGACGTTTTGAACGTCATGGAGCATATGAGATGTTCCAAGAGTTGAAGTTAATATTTCAAGCAAATGCCCGAGTTGAGAGATATGAAGTCTCCAACAAGTTCTATAGCTGCAAGATGGAGGTGAACAGTTATGTCAGTGAACACATACTCAGAATGTTTGAGTACCATAACCACATGACTTAACTTGGAGTTAAAGTTGATGATGATAGTGTTATTGATAGAGTTCTTCAATCACTGCCACCAAGCTATAAAGGCTTCGTTGTGAACTATAATATGCAAGGGATGCAGAAAACAATTCCCGAGTTCTTCGCAATGCTCAAAGCTGCGGAGGTAGAAATCAAAAAGGAGCATCAAGTGTTGATGGTTAACAAGACCACTAGTTTCAAGAAAGAGGGCAAGGGAAAGAAGGGGAACTTCAAGAAGAATAGCAAGCCAGTTGCCACTCCCGGGAAGAAACCCAAGTCTGGAGCCAAGCCTGAAACTGAGTGCTTCTACTTCAAAAGGACTGGTCACTGGAAGCGGAACTGCCCCAAGTATTTGGCAGATAAGAAGGATGGCAAAGTGAACAAAGGTATATTTAATATACATGTTATTGATGTGTACCTTACTAATGCTCGTAGTAGCGCCTGGGTATTTTATACTGGTTCGGTTGCTCATATTTATAACTCGAAACATGGGCTACGGATTAAATGAAGATTGGCTAAGGACGAGGTGACGATGCGCGTGGGAAATTGTTCCAAAGTCCATGTGATCGCCGTCGGCACGCTACCTCTATATACCTTCAGGATTAGTTATAGACCTAAATAATTGTTATTTGGTATGAGCGTTGAGCATGAACATTATATTTGGATCTTGTTTGTTGCGAGACGGTTATTCATTTAAATCAGAGAATAAAGGTTGTTCTATTTATATGAGTAATATCTTTTATGGTCATGCACCATTGATGAGTGGTCTATTTTTGTTGAATCTCGATCATAGTAATACACATATTCATAATATTGAAGCCAAAAGATGCAAAGTTAATAATGATAGTGCAACTTATTTGTGGCACTACCGTTTAGGTCATATTGGTGTAAAGCGCATGGAGAAACTCCATGCTGGTGGGCTTTTAGAATCACTTGATTATGAATCACTTGATACTTGCGAACCATGCCTCATGGGCAAGATGACTAAAACTTCGTTCTCCGAAAAAATAGACCGAGCCACTGACTAGTTGGAAATAATACATACCGATGTATGTGGTCCGATGAGTGTTGAGTCTCACGGCGGGTATCATTATTTTCTGACCTTCATAGATGATTTGAGCATATATGGGTATATCTATGTAACGAAACATAAGTCTGAAACATTTGAAAAGTTCAAAGAATTTCAAAGTGAAGTAGAGAATCATCATAACAAGAAAATAATGTTTCTACGATCTGATCGCAGAGGCGGATATTTGAGTTACGAGTTTGGTTTTCATTTTAATCAATGTGGAATAGTTTCTCAACTCACGCCACCTGGAACACCACCGCGTAATGGTGTGTCCGAACGTCGTAATCGTACTTTATTAGATATGGTGCGATCTATGATGTTTCTTACCGATTTACCACTATCGTTTTGGGGTTATGCTTTATAGACAGCTGCATTCATGTTAAATAGGGCACCATCTAAATTCATTGAGATGACACCTTATGAACTGCGGTTTGACAAGAAACTCAAGTTGTCGTTTCTTAAAGTTTGAGGCTGCGGTGCTTATGTGAAAAAGCTTCAACCTGATAAGCTCGAACCCAAATCGGAGAAATGTGTCTTCATAGGATACCCAAAGGAAACTGTTGGGTACACCTTCTATCACCGATCCGAAGGCAAGATATTCGTTGCTAAGAATGGATCCTTTCCAGAGAAGGAGTTTCTCTCGAAAGAAGTGAGTGGGAGGAAAGTAGAACTTGATGAGATAATTATACCTTCTCCCTTATTGGAAAGTAGTTCATCACAGAAATCAGTTCCAGTGATTCCTACACCAATTAGTGCGGAAGCTAATGATGAAGATCATGAAACTTTAGATCAAGTTACTACCAAACCTCGTAGGTCAACCAGAGTATGTTCCACGCCAGAGTGGTACGGTAACCCTATTTTGGAAGTCATGTTACTCGACCATGACGAACCTACGAACTATGAGGAAGCGATGATGAGCCTAGATTCCGCAAAATGGATTGAGGCCATGAAATCTAAGATGGGATCCATGTATGAGAACAAAGTGTGGACTTTGCTTGACATGCCCGATGATTGGCTAGCCATTGAAAATAAATGGACCTGTAAGAAGAAGACTGACGTCGATGGTAATGTTACTGTCTACAAAGCTCAACTTGTTGCGAAAGGTTTTCGACAAGTTCATGGAGTTGACGACGATGAGACTTTCTCACACGTAGCGATGCTTAAGTATGTCCGAAACATGTTAGCGATTGCCACATTTTATGATTATGAAATCTTGCAAATGGATGTCAAACTTGCATTCCTTAATGGATTTCTCAAAGAAGAGTTGTATATGATGCAACCAGAAGGTTTTGTCGACCCTAAAGGTGCTAACAAAGTGGGCAAGCTCCAGCGATCCATCTATGGACTGGTGCAAGCATCTCGGAGTTGGAATATGTGCTTTGATGAAGTGGTTAAAGCATATGGTTTTACACACACTATTGGAGAAGCCTATATTTACAAGAAAGTGAGTGGGAGCTCTGTAGCATTTATGATATTATATGTGGGTGACATATTGTTGATTGGAAATGATGTAGAATTTCTGGATAGCATAAAAAGATACTTGAGTAAGAATTTTTCAATCAAAGACCTCGGTGAAGCTGCTTATATATTGGGCATCAAGATCTATAGAGATAGATCAAGACACTTAATTGGACTTTCACAAAGCACATACCTTGATAAAGTTTTGAAGAAGTTCAAAATTGATCAGTCAAAGAAAGGGTTCTTGCCTGTGTTAGAAGGTGTGAAGTTCAGTCAGACTCAATGCTTGACCACTTCAGAAGATAAAGAGATAATGAAAGTCATTCCCTATGCTTCAGCCATAGGTTCTATCATGTATGCAATGCTGTGTACCAGACCTGATGTGTGCCTTGCTATAAGTCTAGCAGGGAGGTACCAAAGTAATCCAGGAGTAGATAAGTGGACAACGATCAAGAACATCCTGAAGTACCTGAAACGGACAAAGGATATGTTTCCCGTTTATGGAGGTGACAAAGAGCTTGTCGTAAATGGTTACGTCGATGCAAGCTTTGGCACTAATCCGGATGACTCTAAGTCACAAACCGGATATGTATTTTTGTTGAATGGCGGAGCTGTCAGTTGGTGCAGTTCCAAGCAGAGCATCGTGGCGGGATCTACGTGTGAAGCAGAGTACATAGCTGCTTCGGCAGCAGCAAATGAAGGAGTCTGGATGAAGGAGTTCATATCCGATCTAGGTGTAATACCTAGTGCATCGGGTCCAATGAAAATCTTTTGTTACAACACTTGAGCAATAGCCTTGGCGACAGAATCCAGGTTTCACAAGAGAACCAAGCACATCAAGATACGCTTCAACTCTATCCGCGATAAAGTCTAGGAGGAGGACACAAAGATTTGCAAAACACATACATATCTGAATGTTGTAGACCCGTTGACTAAGCCTCTTCCAAGAGCAAAACATGATCAACACCAAGACTCCATGGGTGCTAGAATCATTACTATGTAATCTAGATTATTGACTCTAGTGCAAGTGGGAGACTGAAGGAAATATGCCCTAGAGGCAATAATAAAGTTGTTATTTATATTTCCTTATATATCATGATAAATGTCTTTTATTCATGCTAGAATTGTATTAACCGGAAAACTTGATACATGTGTGAATACATAGACAAAACAGAGTGTCCCTAGTATGCCTCTACTAGACTAGCTCGTTAATCAGAGATGGTTGTGTTTCCTAACCATAGACATGTGTTGTCATTTGATCAACGGGATCACATCATTAGGAGAATGATGTGATGGACAAGACCCATCTGTTAGCTTAGCATAATGATCGTTTAGTTTTATTGCTATTGCTTTCTTCATGACTTATACATGTTCCTATGACTATGAGATTATGCAACTACCGAATACCGGAGGAACACCTTGTATGCTATCAAACGTGACAACGTAATTGGGTGATTATAAAGATGCTCTACAGGTGTCTCCAAAGGTGTTTGTGGTGTTGGCATAGATCGAGAATACGATTTGTCACTCCGAGTTTCGGAGAGGTATCTCTGGGCCCTCTCGGTAATGCACATCATAATCAGCCTTGCAAGCAAATGACTAATGACTTAGTCACGGGGTGATGTATTATGGAACGAGTAAAGAGAGTTACCGGTAATGAGATTGAACTAGATATGAAGATACCGACGATCGAATCTCAGGAAAGTAACATACCGATGACAAACGGAACAACGTATGTTGTTATGTGGTTCGACCAATAAAGATCCTCGTAGAATATGTAGGAGACAATATGGGCATCCAGGTTCTACTATTGGTTATTGACCGGAGAGATGTCTCGGTCATGTCTACATAGTTCTCGAACCCGTAGGGTCCACACGTGTCGGGGTTTTGGTGCGACATATGCCAATTGATGGCTTATCATGCATGGGGACAATAGAACGTCGCCGGGCCCTCGAAGCGGGATAAGGCGGAACTTAGGACGCCTACGAATCTTACCCAGGTTTGGGGCTCTCCATGGAGATAACACCCCTAGGCCTGCTCTGCGGGGACTCCGCATCATGACTAATGTCACTAAGGTAGCCACAAGGTTGCTCCTTGAGCTGTGTTGTCTAGAGGAGGAAGAAGGGCAAGGCTAGCTCTCTACCTTCGCTCTAGGGAATCGATATGATCGCTAGGGTTTCTCCCTTTTTCTCTCTATGTGTCTCTCTTCTCCTAAGAGTTCAACCCCTCCACATGGAGGACCCTGGGGGGTTTATATAGGCCTACCCCCAAGGGGTAAAATAGTAATCCAGGCGGAATGGCCCCCAGCTGTCAGCGTCTCTGGGTGCCGACGTCTCCGCCAATCTGCTGGGGCCCGCCATCTATGGGCCCTCTTGATTGCCTTTCACTGTAGGCGCTCTTCTGCTGATGGCAGCATCGTCGGGAGGGAAGTGGCTACAGTGTCTCCGTCTCCTGCCGTACACTGCCACCACGCCCCGTCTTGTCATCTTGATGAGGTTCAGAATCGTAGGGTACGGTGAGCCGCCTGCTACCAGGCAGTCCGTCTCCCCCGGCCGCCTGCCAGGGGCTGTCTCTGATTCACCCACTGGCGGGTGAGGCCGGCTGCCTGCCGGCCCCGCCGTCTGTGGGTGGTGGGATCATGGCTTCCTGTGACCGAAGCGTGGTCACTCGCAGCATGGCTACAGTGATACGCCGCATAAGAAGCGCCCATAAGGTACGCATTCATTGTAGCCACGCCCTTATAGATTCTCTAAGGACATGCTCAACTATAGCCATGCCTTAGCTCTATCGTGGTCCCCCAGCACACGTCCCGAGGGAGAGGCGTAGGACCGTCTGCTAGCTGCTGGCTATGGAGCTGCCACCTGTTCGGGCCCCTACCGCCTGCTGGCAGTCGGCTCCTGGGGTAAACTGTCCCAGGAGGCGGCCTGATGAGCAGGCGGCCGGGGGATAACAGGCAGCCCCCAATTGTCTTGAAATACCATGGGTGGTCGATGAGGACACCCGTGGTCAATATCTCCGACAGTAGTCCCTGAAGCTGGTGGAACTCTGCGGTTCGCGATTGGGGCTGCGGGGTTCCAGCAGCTTCCCTCCCCAAGTAGGATTGGCTCCCTTCGCCCGTCTTCTAGAAAGAGCCGACTGCTGGCAGCTGGACCTCCGCAAAGAGGCTGGCTCCAGGCAGCCGGACCTCCGTGTTCAAATGTCCGGGAGGAAGATAGTGTCTTATCAGTGGGTTGCTACGCGGGTCTGCCGACCGTTGGCGGCACCCCACGCGTCGTCGCCCCGTCGCATTGGCCTGCCACCCCACACGCGTGACGGGACGTAGCAGCGGGCTGGGGCCCGCCCCTACAGGGCCTTGGTCCGCGCGCGGATCTTATGTGGTAGAGGCAATCGATTGCCCTCCCAATGCGCATTTAATGCGCGCGGATTAGGCGCGAAAAAGGTGGGGATCGTGCGGGGCGTGGAGCAGTTAATCCCACGCCCCACCCCCTCGGCTTCGTCGTCCCGAGCATATAAGTAGGCCGGGGGAGGGGGGTTAGCGCCGTTCTCGCACCCACCCCGCTCCATTCTTATTCTTCTTCCTTGCTCCCTCTCGCACTTCTCGCCACTTCCGCTCGCAGCTCTTTGGCGGAAAGAATCCATGCCCCGAGCCATGGCTTCAGCGGCACAGCCACTAGCCCGCTTCTCCGGCGAATGGGACGGCAATGATGTCCTCGCCGAGCATATCTTCTACCTCCGCCGCGCGCGGAAGTTGCCCTCCGAGGACAAGGTCGCCGTGCACTTGGTGCCGGCGGCCGAAATCCGGCCGGCGCCACGGTTCGGCGAGCGGATCGTCTTCCGCTCGCACTTCCCGTGCGGCTTCGGGCTCCCCGCGAGTGGCTTCTTCCACTCCTTTCTTGAGTTCTTCAACATCCAGCCCCACCACCTCACGCCGAACACGGTGGTGACGCTGTCCGCCTTCGTTGTCCTCTGCGAGGCGTACCTCGGGATTCTTCCCACGATGGAGTTGTGTACCGAGCTTTTCTACATGAAGCTCGGTACCGCGATCCAGGGCGTGGCGGCCCAGTCTGGAGGATGCATCGCGGTGAAGCGCAGCGGGGCCAAGAACTACTTCCCGCCACCTCAGCTTGTGCAGTCGGTGAAGCTGTGGCAGAAGACGTACTTCTACATCTCTAACATCGACCCCGCGCGAGATTTCCTCGGCCTGCCGGACTGGGCACCTGGCCCGCCTGCCGAGCCCCGTGACTCTTGGAAGGCCAGGCCTATCTCCCTCACGCCGGGGGCTTCCATCGCCGTGCGGCGCCTCCGAGAGTTGAGGGACAACGAGGGGCTAGTATTCTCGGACCTCCTGATTACCTTTGCAGAGCGTCGGGTGCTGCCGCTGCAGGGCCACCCGCACATAATCTGTGACATGAGTGGGCACCGGGACCCGAGCCGGACGTGCACCAAACCGATGCCATATAAGGAGGTGGCATACTTCGTGAATTCTGTATCCAATTGCAAACTCTTTGAGTCGGGCTTGGCCTTCGGCAAACCGCCGTACAGCCGCAACAACCAGCCGCCTGCGGTGAGCTCTTTTCTTTCTTTCTTTCTCCTTTCTTCTTTTTCCGCCTGTCTCAGTCGTCTAATCCTTGTGCCGCCTGCAGATCTTCCCAGGCCCGTTGGCACCGGGCTCCGACCAGCCGGGCCTCCCTCTGGAGCCAAACCGCTCCTAGAGCGACACGAGCGACCCCGATCTTGGGGCCGCCGCCATGGAGGAGGAGGAGATAACAGGCGGCGGGGGCCAGCCAGCAGATGACCCGCTAGAAGGCGGCGTTAAGAGCTGGCCGGACGATGAGGAGGAGGAGGAGGCGCCAGTCCGCGTCCGAGAGGCGAACCCGCCTGGGCGCGGCAGCAACCAGGCGGGTCCGTCAGTCGCAGCCGGCGGCGTGAAGCGCCGGTCCTCAGCGGGGCCGTCTGGCACCAACCCCGAGAAGCTCCGGCTGTCGGCCGCCGCCACCAAGCACCAGTAGGCGGTCGCCAAGGCGGTCCTTCCTAGTCTTCTCAAACCTAGGCCAGCTGTATCCGGGTAAGTACCGCGTTTCTTTTTTCTTTTGCGCTTATCTCATTCTACCGCCCCCAACGTGGTTGACTTGCTGTCTTCTTTGGGATGCCCACACAGCGCGCCGCTCTCTCTCGCGCGGGCGCCAGTGGGCTCCGTTGTTGGGAGCACAGATGTCCCGCCTGCGCCCCGCCGCGTGGATCCTGCCGCCGCGCTCCGGGAGGCGACAGAGAGGAATGCCCGCGAGGCGCGCGAGGAGCAGGAGGCCGCGGCCCATGAGCGGGCGGTGGCTGATGCTGCTGCCAGGGCGGAGGCCGAGGCAGCCACCAAGGCCTAGGCGGCCACCGCCGCCCAAGTTCAGGAGCGGGAAGCGGGCCTCTAGCATCCGGCGGACCGCGCCATCCCCCAGGATACGGGCTCTCTGGACCCGTCTGTCCAAGTGCTGGCTGCTGATGAGCTGTCGGCTCTTAACAATGAAGGAGATGGCCTCACCGCCATGGAGACGGAGGTGACGCCCCCCACGTCGCCTGCTGGGACGCAGGGCAGCCGGCCAACAGGAGTGGAGGTGCCCCTGGCTGAAGACATGCTGGTGACAGGCCCGCAGCCGGCCCCCCGAGTCCGTGCCCGCCAGCGCCCTGCAAGGGCGGTCTCCGTGCCGCGGCGAGTAGAAGCCGGCGGCGCCAGCTCGTCAACGCCGGAGAACGAGGCTACCAGCACGGCGCCACCAGGCTAGACGCCCGGAGGCGGCGGTGCGCTGATTGTCGCGTCGCGAGACGTCCTCGACCGCTTCAATTCTGTGGGCGAGGTCGTGCAGACGGTCTTTCGGGAATTAGTGGCTACGCGAACTTCCGTTCGGGTATGTTGACTCCATGTTTCCGCTTTTATTCCTTCAATTTCTTCCGTGAGGGTGCGTCAGCGCACCCACTGGGTGTAGTCCCCGAGTTCGGAGCCAGCTGCTGAGCAAGCGGCTTGGAACTCCAAGGTGTACTTTGTGGGCTAACTTGTTTCTTGCCGCGGGATTACCACAACCTTCGGGTGGCTTCCTTCAACGCCCAGCGCCAGGAGCAGGCGCAACTGCGGACTGCTCCGACCGACAGCCAGGGTGAGTGCTCCTCTCCTCCTTGCGGGGGCGCGTCAGCGCACCCGCTTGGTGTAGTCCTCGAGTTCCGAGCCGGCTGCTGAGCAGGCGGCTTGGAACTCCAAGGTTGTCTTTTTGGCTGACGTTGATGTTCTTCTTCCTCTCTTGCCAGCGGTTGCGACCAACCTCCGCAACCAGCTGGGTGAGGTTCAGGCGGAACTTGCCGCCAAGGAGTGGGAGCGCGATCTCGCTGCCCAGGACCGTGACCGCCTGGCCAAGGAGCTGGCAGACCAGGTGGCGATGCACAAGGAGGAGCTTGGGAAACTGGTGGACACCGAGATGCTCCTTCGGGCTGAGTTCGAGACCGAGCGCTCGAACTGGGCTGAGAAGGAGGCGGCTCTGCAAGACGGCTATGGGGCCATTGCAGACATGGTCGACAGTAAGACGCCTGCCCTTCTTTCTTGTGCTTGCCGTTTGGTACAGCTAGCTTTCTTTCTTCTGAATCTTTATCTAGGTCTTGCAGAATTCTTCCCGGGCCACTCTGTGGCCGCCAGCCAGGCCATCGAGGCCCAACGCGACGAGAGGCGCGAGGCGGGCCGGGTAATTGTGCCCAACGCGCCCCGGACTCCCACCGAACAGCTTCTTGTTGTCAAGGCGCGCCTCCAGCCGGCCCACCGCCTGCTCCGCCGTCTGCAACGCGCTGGTGCCCAAGTGCTGGCCGCCCTCTGGCCAGGCGTACCAGTACTCCGCACTCCCAGCCGGACTGCCGACTGGCTGGAGGTGGCCAGCCACCGCTTCGATGCCTGGAAGGGCGCCGCAGCGAGGGCTGGTGCGCGGACCGCCCTGCAATTCGCCAAGGGCTGGTACCCAGACCTGGATCTCGCCCAGCTGAAGACCTTCCGCATGGAAGCTGAGCCCGAACTGGCAGCGGTGCAAGGAGATCTCGTCAAGCGCACCGCCTCCCTCGCCGAGTACGTCGACACCACCATTTTCGTCCCAGAGCTGGATGAGAACGGTCATGTGGTGCCACCTAACAACTTCGGGCTGGACTTGGTGACATCGGAGGAGCTGGACGAGGAGATCGCCTCCTGCGACGATGGCAAGGAGGGGGGAGACACCGATGAGGAAGCCACCTCCCAGGAGGTGGAGCCGTCTGCTGGCCATCAGCCTGATCAGACATCTACAAGCGGGCC
This sequence comes from Secale cereale, assembly GCA_902687465.1. Lineage (NCBI taxonomy): Eukaryota > Viridiplantae > Streptophyta > Magnoliopsida > Poales > Poaceae > Secale > Secale cereale. Next base: position 773,897,373 of record LR738715.1, on the reverse strand, counting down.
GAGCGGGACGGCGCCGCCTGCTACAGGAGGCGGCCAGACCGAGACCCATCAGGCGGCTCCCCCAGCAGCTGGCTCAGTCGTACCACCTGCTCCGCCTGCTGCACCTCAGGCGTCATTTGTGTATCTTTTAATTCCTGTTTTTTCTTAAAACTTGGTAGGATTAGTCTGAACAATTCCACCCACTTGGTGTATCAGTAAGTTACTACTGGAGGGCGGCCTTCGAGGCCTTTTTGCTATAAATATTCTCTTAATGTTGCATATGTTTATGTTGTTTGCCGGGTTCTGAGGTTAGCACCATCTTTTGTTCCTTCTAGTGATTTTCTTTTGTTGTCTCCTTTAACCGCCGTCCTGCCAGCCGGACAGCCACTCTGTGGTCTGTGGCTGGGTCAGGTACTTAGCTGTTTTCCAGATAGGCAAGTATCCCGCCCTCTGGAATGCGGTATGGCTAAGCCAGAAGCCGGCTGGCCGGCTGCTCAACAGCCGACCAACTTGTATAAAGGGCCGTCTTGCCCTATGTTTATTTTCCTTAGCCATTTTTCATGTGGGTACCAGTTCTTGCCTTTGACTCCCGCCAGTCGGGCAGCCGTGTTCTGCGAGTCTGTGACTGTAGGCGGGAGAGGGCTTGGATGCCATCACATTACTTGTCCGACTGTTGAAAGAAAAGTTTTAAACAAAGGGCTCGGCGGCCAGTCCTCGGTCCGTCTGCTAGGCTCCGGTGATGGACGAAGGAATGAAAAATACTCATTCACATGCATAATTCTTATCATATAGATAAAGGGTTGGACAGTCCACGAGAACTCCTCGGGGGTCCTATTGGTTCTCAAAACAAAGTAGATAGCGCAACACATATGTCTTTAGCTATAAAAGCGATGAAGTAGGTTTGCGTTCCACGGGCGCTCCGACTAGGGATGGCAATGGGGACAATCCCCTATGGGGATACCTACAACATCCCCATCCCCATATATTCCCTATCATCCCATCCCCATCCCCGTTTAAATGACTGGGGATGAAATTTCCCCATGCCCATGCCCCACTTGGGAACGGGGCCCCATTAGGGTCCCCATCCCCATAAACAAATACTCATATACATAATATGACACCCTATAATCAACATACATAAATGGTGTTGTACTTGTCCTGCTAATGCATATCTAGGTCGTACTAACTTCTTGGTCATGGTGGCAGCTGAGATGAGGACGTGAGATAGGTTTAAGGTTTTTTTCCAGAGCTTTTTTTGTTTTCGCAAGTTTGTTCATGAATATTTTAAGGTTGACCGCAGTGTCACAGTTACTAATCGGGTCCCCGGTGGGTATTGGGTCTGGGGAATAGGATATCGTCCCCGTCCCCATTGTACCCTATGGGGAATAAATTAGTTTGGTAAATATCCCCATGGGGATGTTTTTCGCCCATCCCCACCCCCTAATAGATGAAATCCCCATGGGTTTGGCGGGTATGGGGCCCCATTGCCATCCCTAGCTCCGACTCCTTGCCCAAATCGTCTCTCTTGCGTGCTCTTGGCTTCTGGGCATCGATGAGGTAGTAGGCATCGTTGCCTAGTACCTTGCTGATGATGAATGTGTCACAACCCTAGATCTGGTATGCACTAGGTTAGTCCTGTGGTTTGCATCATGTTTAAATTTTCAAATGAAATTGAAATGAGGACTTGTGAAACCCTCAGAAACCCTTTTGAAAATGACCCAAATAAAAATTGCTCCAAAAAGGTCCAAGAAAATGTTCATGTGGCCCTCTGAAAATATTGGTTAGAGATAAAAATCAAACCAATATTATTAGGAGCTCATAAGTATTTATTTTGGGCATTTGGAATTAATGAAATAGTTATTTGCATTGGATATATATATTATATATTTTATATATGTCCAAAATTGTGATTGTTTATTTTTAGGGGCTTGGATTAATTCCTAGGTCCCTGCAAAATAAATATGTCAGCAGAAATAATTGATTTAATTTAGAAATTAAATCAAAACAAATGTCAGAAAAATAGAAAAGCAAATAAAAGGAAATAGCTTACCTGGCTTATCTGCAGCCCACCAGGCAGAGCCGGCCCAGCCCATCGAGCCTCCCCCTGTCGTCTTCCCCGCGCCAGTAGGCGGGGCGTGTGGCCGGCGCGCGCACACGGCGGGAGTGCCACGCGAGCTGCCTGCTTCACTCCCCCTCGCCGCCTGGTCGCTTCTGGACGAGCCACGCACCTCCCCCGACCCTCTCGCACTCTCCTGAACCTCTCCCCTCCTCTCCCTCGCTCTCTCTCGCAACTCCCGAATGCCGCCGTCACCGTCGATCGCCGTTGCCGTAGCCACCGTCTCCCCCTCGCCTCTCCGAGTAGCCCGAGAGCTCCGCCACGACTCCCTCGTCCTCTCCGTCAAGCCACCAGACGCCGGACGCCCGGTGGAGCCGCCGTCGTCATCGTCTTCCTCCTCGGACGCCGACGATCGCCGCCGACGAATTCGCCGCAGCAGAAGCCTCCCCGAGCCACTGAACCCCCAGCAGAACCGCGGTGAGCTCCCGGATCTTTCCCCCTGTCCTCGCCGTCGTCTGCGACCTCTAGGTCCTACACCCCGCAGATGCCCGACATCACCGCCGCCGGCGATGCCGCCGCCGTGGCCACAGCCACGCAAGCTCCAAGCTGAGCGTGTCACTGCATCCGCCGCTTCACCAGGAACCCGTAGCACCTCTCCGTTAGCCTCCCCGTGCCCCGTAGCTCCAAGCCCGACGAGGCCCGAACTCCGGCGCCGCCGCGAGCTCGTTTCCGGCGAGCTCCGGCCGCCCTAGCTGCTGCCGCTGGCTGGGATGGATGCGGGTGAGCTTCAGCTCCCCGTAGATGGTCTCCGCTGCCCAAATGACCCCCGGAACAGAAAACCCGATGCCCTCCGCCGCGTTTGCTGCCGCCGTCGGCTAAACGCCGGCGTGCTAGCCGTGGTTTGACCAGGACTTGACCCCTGGGTCAATGACAGGTGGGCCCCCACCCCTTTTAGTTAGTTGACCGTTAAGTTAATTAATTAGTTTTGGTTAATTAGTTTAGCCACTGACATGTGGGCCCAACCCTGCTGATTTTTCTGTTAGGATTAGTTTAGTGTTAATTAACTCAGTTAATTAACTGAGTCACTGACCAGTGGACCCCACTGTCAGGTTTGACTCTGGACCAGCCCCTTTGACCTGCTGACGTCATGCTTGTGTCATGCTGACGCAGTAAACCAGTTCTGGTATTTAAATAAATCTTAAATGATTTATTTATTTCAGAAATTGGCTTAAACTTCAAAAAATCACAGAAATTCATCCGTAGCTCAGAATGAAATAATTTATATATGAAAAATTATCAGAAAAATTCAATCTATCCATATATACCATTTTCATGCATGACAAATGAAGTTAACCCTACTGTTTATATGAAATCACATATATGGCATTTAGAAATACTTATTTTAGAGTTGCATTTGAACCCTTGGTTCAAATGGAGTTCAACCAATCAAAATGCTAGTTGCATTAGCTCAAACAACATCATAACTTCATGCCATATTCATGCATCATATTGTTGCATATGCTTGTGTTTGATTGTCGGCACCGTTCTTCTCGATAGGTCCAGCTCCGTAGACCGATCCAAAGTACCTGTCAGAGGAGCAGTGTTCTGCATATTGTTTCACCAGGCAAGCAAACCCCCTTGTTCATTCCGATACAACCCCTCTCTCGCTCCTGCCCCCTGTTATTGCATTAGGACAACAACGACTTCAACTGCTACTTTATGCTGCGGTAGTTGAACCCATTCCTCTGCATGACCTGTCTTTCCACAGTAAATAGTTGAAACCCACTAGCATGTGTAGGAGTTGATTGAAGCCATGATGTGATCTTACCATGCCTTGCTTGCTATTGCTTGGAGTGTGTCAGGTCCGATTCATCGGGAATGAATTGGAGTGAAATGATATGTTCTGATGCTGAGGGTTAAGCGTGTGAACACGTTTTGGTAAAGGTAGTGGTGAGAGGCCATGTAGGAGTACATGGTGGGTTGTCTCACTGGAACCGTCCCTAAGAACTGAGTTCTGTGTATGTTGTCCTATGACTAGCTACTACCACACATTGGGTTCCGGTAACTCGACCCCTCTCGACTTATTAATCAACATGATCTCTGTCCAGGAGTTGCAACTAGTTTCTGGTGTTTGTAGGTAGTGTTAGTAGTTTACCAAGTGGCACTTGGCCAGTGGGCTTGGGACAGACTAGGCACCGTGGCACGGTGTACCAATCGTAGATCCACTCGGCGAGGTGGGCTTGGGAACCCTGCGCACATCATTTGGGGCCGTGAGCGACACCCCGGCCGGATCTCCCCACTGATGGAACCCGAATAGGCGATAAACCTGGACGAGAGACTTGTGTGGTTAGTCAGGTCGTGGCCGACACCCTCGCCAGGCTTCCGCTTGAAGGTTGCCGAGATACACGAGATGTACATGGCGGTAAGTGGCGAGAGCGTGTGTGAAGCAGTACACCCCTGCAGGGTTAACATGATCTATTCGAATAGCCGGGTCCACGGTTATGGACTTCTTGGATGCTTACGTGCTACATAGACAACTTGAAGTGGATACTCTAAAATACTCAAGACAAGTGTGAGTGCTATGGATGGCCTTCTCGTAGGGAGACGGGAATGAATCCATGGTGGTGTATTGTGTGGTGCTTAGTGGACTCGTGTGCGCCACCTCAAAAGAGTTATCAGAAATCGTAGAATAGGATAGCCACTGAGTCAAAGCTGGCTTGCTGCAACTAAACCCCACTTTGCCTTCTTGATACAAGTGCATGTATGATAGGATCTGATGTAAGTCTTGCTGAGTACCTTTGTACTCATGTTTGCTTAATTTATGTTTTGAAGATAGGATTGATGTCTCGCTAGTAGTTCCGCTTGGACTTCGACAAGTAGCTTGTTACCTCAGCTACGATCTTGGACGAGTGTTGTAGATAGTCAGGCTCTTCAGCCTTTTTCATTTGTAGATGTCTGTACTCAGACATGTTGTGCTTCCGCCTGTTGCTTGTATGCTCTGAATGTTGGGTCATGAGACCCATGTTTGTAATATCTGGCTCCTCGGAGCCTAATGAATAAATACTTTGTTTATTAGAGTCTTGTTGTGATGCCATGTTGTATTTGCACATATTGAACATATTGTGTGTATGTTATTGAAATGCTTGGTATGTGTGGGATCCGACACCTAGTTGTTTACCCTTGGTAGCCTATCTTACAGGGAAATGTCTCCTAGTGTTTCCACTGAGCCTTGGTAGCTTGCTACTGTCCGGAACACTTAGGCTGACCGGCATGTGTCCTTCTTCGTTCCTGTGTCTGTCCCTTAGGGGAAATGTCACGCGTTGTTCCTTTAAGTCCTTGTAGCTTGCTACGACTTGGGTTCATACGTTGATGACCGACACGTTCGTTGCTGGGTCATGGATGCCTGTCTCTGTAATTTAGTGCCACTTTTGGTTTATAACTGGTCATGTCGGCCCGGGTTCTCTGCCATATGGATGCTAGCGACACTATCATATACGTGAGCCAAAATGCGCAAACGGTCCCGGGCCAGGTAAGGTGGCACCCGTGGGGATACCGTGCGTGAGGCCACAAAGTGATATGATGTGTTACATGCTAGACCGGTGTGACCTAGGATCGGGGTCCCGACAGCGTTGGTATTAGAGCCTGACTGCCTGTAGGATTACCAAGCCAAAATGGTCGAAGTTGAGTCTAGAAATTCTTTAGTTATATAAGGGAATTGATTGTGGAAGGGAACGTAAGGCTCTTTTTACTCCTTATACCTCATGTCTTCTGATCTGAGTCATCCTACCTTTCCTACGGGGTTAAGGAACTAGGCTTTCTCTTCCGTCTATCAGGATCACGAGTTACTACTCCGTAGTCCCTTAGGATTGGTTGATCAGAGTCCTAATCTTGTTTCAAGTTCTTCCGGTGAAGTTGTTTTAGTGCTGTCACAAAACCTTGAGTGATGATGTTGAGATGTTGAACTACCCTTTGTTAACAGGATGTCTCATTCTAAGCATTTTACTGCCGTTATGCTGCCGGAATTATCCTAGTAGTTCGAGAGATACTAATTTCTTGTTCTACCTTATGCATCCTATAGTTGTTGATGTTTCCGTCTTCGGTTTCGCTTCTCAGGATGTCTTTAGTTAAGCGAAGCTCAGCTGCTCGTAGACAGAACCACGGAGATGGTAGGGATGAGGAGGATCCTCCCGACCAACCTTCGTTGTCAGAGTTAATGATAGAGATGGAGAGAAACAAGCGTGAGTCTAACCGCCTGTTGGCACATATTGAGGAGAACACCGCACATCAGTGCAAGGAATCAACAACCATCCATGATTTCATTCATTCGAAACCACCCACCTTTCATCATTCCATTGAGCCACTCGATGCAGATGACTGGCTCCGTAGTATCACTCACAAGCTGCGTCCTGCGAACGTAGCTGAAGATGACAAGGTCATCTATGCCACTTATCACCTGGAAGGTCCTGCTAGTCTTTGGTGGCAGAACTATGAGGCCATGATTCCAGCTGACCAGATTCCTACCTGGAGAGATTTCAGCGAGGCTTTTCGTGAACATCATATCCCTCAAGCCCTTATCGATCGTAAGAGAGAAGAGTTCTGTAGCCTTACACAGGCTAAGATGGCTGTTGATGCCTATGGTCGAGAGTTTGAGAACCTCGCCCGCCATGCTACAGAAGAAGTGTCCACGGACGCCAAGAAGCAGGCTAGGTTCCGGAAGGGTCTCAACCCCAAACTGCGTCGTGATCTCCACTTGCATCATTGCAACACATTCCATGCTCTTGTGAACAAGGCCATCAACGCAGAGACAGCTCAGCTCACTTACGATGAGTCCCGTAAGCACACCCTTGATTTGGGATCTTCCTCCGGTACTAGTTCCCAGAAGCGCCGGATTTGGGTTCCGAACTCTGTTCTTCCACCCATTTATCCTCCGAGGCCATCTCGTGTGGTACCTCTTCCAGTTCAGCAGTATGCTCCACCCAGGCCTATTGTTAGACCGTTTGCCAATGCGGGTCCACGTCCTAATCCCAGGATTTGTTACAAGTGCGGAGAACCGGGACACATTGCCCGTATTTGCACTCAGACCCGTGTTGCTCCATCCCAGTCCGCGAAGTCTGTTAGACGTGATAAATCATCACGCAAGATGATCAGTGTTAAGTCAGCTTCCACCGAACATGGACGTGTGCATCACGTCTCAGCCAATGACGCTCATGATGATCCAGATGTCGTTCTTGGTACACTCCTTGTTAATTGTCATCCGGCATCGGTTCTATTCGATACTGGAGCATCTCATTCTTTCATTTCCGAAAGTTATGCCCGTTTGCACGACATGTCATTTTGTGAATTGCCCTCCCCACTACTCATTCAAACTCCTGGTTCCAAATGGCAAACTTCTAGTGTAAGCCATGGTAATGAAATCCTTGTCAACAGACTTGTGTTCCTTGCATCACTTGTAGCCCTCAAGTCTTCAGATATTAATATCATCTTGGGTATGGACTGGATGACAGCTCATCATGCCAAGATTGATTGCTTCACTAGGTCTGTTCAGCTTACACACCCATCTGGTAAGATAGTCACTATCACCACTAGAGTTGCAAAGCGTCAACTCTATTCTCTTAATGCCAGCCCTCTTCCAGATCTTAAAGATGTTCCGGTAGTCCGTGACTTTCCGGATGTCTTTCCAGAGGAACTGCTAGGTGTTCCACCCGACCGAGATGTAGAGTTTGTTATAGAGCTTATCCCAGGAACCGCTCCAATCTCTAGGAGACCCTACAAAATGGCACCCTTAGAACTAGCCGAGCTTAAGAAACAACTTGATGAGTCCTTGCAAAAGGGTTTCATCCGTCCTAGTTCTTCTCCTTGGGCTTGCCCCGTCCTCTTTGTCAAGAAGAAGGATGGTACGGATCGGATGGTTGTAGATTATCGCCCCGTTAATTTGGTCACGGTAAAGAACAAGTATCGGCTTCCCAGGATCAACGACCTGTATGATCAACTCGCTGGATCCTCAGTCTTCTCCAAGATGGATTTGAGGTTAGGATACCATCAAATCAAGATTAGAAATGGGGACATCCCCAAGACGGCTTTCGTCACTCGTTATGGTCAGTACGAGTACACCGTCATGTCCTTCGGTTTAACAAATGCTCCAGCTACCTTCTCCCGCTTGATGAACTCGATCTTCATGGAGTATTTAGATAAGTTCGTCGTGGTTTATCTCGATGATATTCTTATCTACTCGAAGAACGAGGAAGAGCATGCCGAACATCTTAGACTTGTTCTAGAAAAACTCAGTGAGCATCGCCTTTATGCCAAGTTCTCCAAGTGCGAATTTTGGTTGCCAGAAGTGACCTATCTCGGCCATGTAATCTCTGGTAAGGGCATTGCTGTCAACCCCGAGAGAGTTCAGGCCGTTCTTGATTGGACTCCACCTGAAACAGTTAAACAAGTTAGGAGTTTCCTTGGTCTAGCCAGTTATTGTCGCCGCTTTGTTGAGATCTTCTCTAAAGTGGCCAAACCTCTCACGGAACTTCTTAAGAAAGATAAAAAGTTTGAGTGGTCCCCACAGTGTGAGCACAGTTTTCAGGAACTAAAAAGACGCCTGACTTCTGCTCCCATACTTGTGCCACCGGATTTCACTAAGGACTTTGTTATCTACTGTGATGCCTCACGACAGGGACTAGGTTGCATTCTTATGCAGGATCGTCGTGTGATTGCCTATGCATCTCGACAGTTGCATCCACATGAGGAGAACTATCCTACACATGATCTAGAGCTTGCAGCCGTAGTCTATGCACTTAAGACCTGGCGACATTACCTTCTTGGTAATCGTTGCGAGATCTACACCGATCACCAAAGTCTCAAGTATATCTTCACCCAACCAGATTTGAATCTTAGGCAAAGACGTTGGTTGGAGTTGATCTCCGATTACGACTTAGGGATTACCTACACCCCGGGCAAGGGCAATGTCATGGCTGATGCGCTAAGTCGTAAATCCTATTGCAACAATCTCATGTTGCAGCAGGGCCAACCACTTCTCCATGAGGAATTATGTAAGCTTAACCTTCACATTGCTCCTCACGGATTCCTTTCAACTTTGGTCGCGAAACCTACTCTTGTGGATCATATCATAGAAGCCCAAAAGCATGATACCGGAATTACCCGGATCAAGAGAAACATTGCCAAAGGTATTGCTGGTAGTTTCTCCATAGATGACCGAGGTGTTGTTCTCTTCCAAAACCGGCTGGTGGTTCCCAAGAAGCAACATCTTCGGCAATTGATTCTTAATAAGGCTCATGAATCTCCTCTCACGATTCATCCCGGTAGTACTAAGATGTATCAGGATCTACGCCAGAGATTCTGGTGGACTAGGATGAAAAGAGAAATTGCTGAGTTCATTGCTAAATGTGACGTTTGTCGTCGCGTTAAGGCAGAACATCAAAGACCTGCTGGCACCCTTCAGCCTCTAGCTATTCCTGAGTGGAAATGGGATAAAGTTGGTATGGACTTCATCACCGGCTTTCCCAGGACCAAGAGAGGGAATAATGCTATCTTCGTAGTCATTGATCGTCTCTCCAAAGTGGCTCACTTCCTACCTGTTCGAGAGAGTATCACTGCTAGTCAGCTTGCTGACTTGTATATTTCTCGAATAGTGTCACTTCATGGTGTCCCACTAGAGATCAATTCAGACCGTGGTAGTCTTTTCACATCTCATTTCTGGGAGAGTTTCCAGACTGCCATGGGCACCCATCTTTCTTTCAGTACCGCTTTCCACCCTCAGTCAAGTGGTCAAGTGGAACGGGTTAACCAAATTCTCGAAGACATGCTTAGAGCTTGTGTTATCTCATTCGGTATGGATTGGGAGAAATGTCTTCCTTTCGCCGTGTTTGCTTATAACAATAGCTATCAATCCAGTCTTAAGCAAGCTCCTTTTGAGATTCTTTATGGACGAAGATGTCGAACACCTTTGAACTGGTCAGAAACCGGTGAAAGACAATTCTTTGGACCGGATATGATCCAGGAAGCAGAAGAGCAAGTTCGCATCATTCGTGAGAATTTGAAAACAGCCCAGTCTCGTCAAAAGAGCCAGTATGATCGTCATCATAAGGAAGTGGCTTATGAAGTTGGCGACAAAACTTATCTTCGGGTTACTCCTTTGAAGGGTACCCATCGTTTCGGTATCAAGGGCAAGTTGGCTCCTCGTTACATTGGTCCTTTTCGCATTCTTGCTAAACGAGGAGAGGTTGCCTACCAATTGGAACTACCCCCACATCTTTCTCGAGTTCATGATGTCTTCCACGTCTCTCAACTCAGGCGTTGCTTCTCGGATCCCATCCGTGGAGTGGACCACGAAACGCTTGATCTCCAAGATAACCTCACATATCGAGAGTATCCCGTTCGCATTCTGGATCAAGCAGAGCGTGTCACTCGATGTCATAACATCAAGTTTCTCAAGGTTCAATGGTCTCATCATTCCGAGAGAGAAGCTACTTGGGAGCGAGAAGATCGTCTCCGACTGGAGTACCCCAGCTTCTTTCCGCCTACTCCTGAATCTCGGGACGAGATTCTTTCGAGTGGAGGCGAGTTGTCACAACCCTAGTTCTGGTATGCACTAGGTTAGTCTTGTGGTTTGCATCATGTTTAAATTTTCAAATGAAATTGAAATGAGGACTTGTGAAACCCTCAGAAACCCTTTTGAAAATGACCCAAATAAAAATTGCTCCAAAAAGGTCCAACAAAATGTTCATGTGGCCCTCTGAAAATATTGGTTAGAGATAAAAATCAAACCAATATTATTAGGAGCTCATAAGTATTTATTTTGGGCATTTGGAATTAATGAAATAGTTATTTGCATTGGATATATATATTATATATTTTATATATGTCCAAAATTGTGATTGTTTATTTTTAGGGGCTTGGATTAATTCCTAGGTCCCTGCAAAATAAATATGTCAGCAGAAAATAATTGATTTAATTTAGAAATTATATCAAAACAAATGTCAGAAAAATAGAAAAGCAAATAAAAGGAAATAGCTTACCTGGCTTATCTGCAGCCCACCAGGCAGAGCCGGCCCAGCCCACCGAGCCTCCCCCTGTCGTCTTTCCCGCGCCAGTAGGCGGGGCGTGTGGCCGGCGCGCGCACACGGCGGGAGCGCCACGCGAGCTGCCTGCTTCACTCCCCCTCGCAGCCTGGTCGCTTCTGGACGAGCCACGCACCTCCCCCGACCCTCTCGCACTCTCCTGAACCTCTCCCCTCCTCTCCCTCGCTCTCTCTCGCAACTCCCGAACGCCACCGTCGCCGTCGATCGCCGTTGCCGTAGCCACCGTCTCCCCCTCGCCTCTCCGAGTAGCCCGAGAGCTCCGCCACGACTCCCTCGTCCTCTCCGTCAAGCCACCAGACGCCGGACGCCCTGTGGAGCCGCCATCGTCATCGTCTTCCTCCTCGGACTCCGACGATCGCCGCCGACGAATTCGCTGCAGCAGAAGTCTCCCCGAGCCACTGAACCCCCCAGCAGAACCGCGGTGAGCTCTCGGGTCTTTCCCCCCTGTCCTCGCCGTCGTTTGCGACCTCTAGGTCCTACCCCCCGCAGATGCCCGACCTCACCGCCGCCGGCGATGCCGCCGCCGTGGCCACAGCCACGCAAGCCCCAAGCTGAGTGTGTCACTGCATCCGCCGCTTCACCAGGAACCCGTAGCACCTCTCCGTTAGCCTCCCCGTGCCCCGTTGCTCCAACCCCGACGAGGCCCGAACTCCGGCGCCGCCGCGAGCTCGTTTCCGGCGAGCTCCGACCTCTCTAGCTGCTGCCGCTGGCTGGGATGGATGCGGGTGAGCTTCAGCTCCCCGTAGATGGTCTCCGCTGCCCAAATGACCCCCGGAACAGAAAACCCGATGCCCTTTGCCGCGTTTGCTGCCGCCGACGGCTAAACGCCGGCGTGCTAGCCGTGGTTTGACCAGGACTTGACCCCTGGGTCAATGACAGGTGGGCCCCCACCCCTTTTAGTTAGTTGACCGTTAAGTTAATTAATTAGTTTAGCCACTGACATGTGGGCCCAACCCTGCTGATTTTTCTGTTAGGATTAGTTTAGTGTTAATTAACTCAATTAATTAACTGAGTCACTGACCAGTGGACCCCACTGTCAGGTTTGACTCTGGACCAGCCCCTTTGACCTGCTGACGTCATGCTTGTGTCATGCTGACGCAGTAAACCAGTTCTGGTATTTAAATAAATCTTAAATGATTTATTTATTTCAGAAATTGGCTTAAACTTCAAAAAATCACAGAAATTCATCCGTAGCTCAGAATGAAATAATTTATATATGAAAAATTATCAGAAAAATTCAATCTATCCATCTGTACCATTTTCATGCATTACAAATGAAGTTAACCCTACTGTTTATATGAAATCACATATATGGCATTTAGAAATACTTATTTTAGAGTTGCATTTGAACCCTTGGTTCAAATGGAGTTCAACCAATCAAAATGCTAGTTGCATTAGCTCAAACAACATCATAACTTCATGCCATATTCATGCATCATATTGTTGCATATGCTTGTGTTTGATTGTCGGCACCGTTCTTCTCAATAGGTCCAGCTCCGGAGACCGATCCAAAGTACCTGTCAAAGGAGCAGTGTTCTGCACGTTGTTTCACCAGGCAAGCAAACCCCCTTGTTCATTCCGATACAACCCCTCTCTCGCTCCTGCCCCCTGTTATTGCATTAGGACAACAACGACTTCAACTGCTACTTTATGCTGCGGTAGTTGAACCCATTCCTCTGCATGACCTGTCTTTCCACAGTAAATAGTTGAAACCCACTAGCATGTGTAGGAGTTGATTGAAGCCATGATGTGATCTTACCATGCCTTGCTTGCTATTGCTTAGAGTGTGTCAGGTCTGATTCATCGGGAATGAATAGGAGTGAAATGATATGTTCTGATGCTGAGGGTTAAGCGTGTGAACACGTTTTGGTAAAGGTAGTGGTGAGAGGCCATGTAGGAGTACATGGTGGGTTGTCTCACTGGAACCGTCCATAAGAACTGAGTTTTGTGTATGTTGTCCAATGACTAGCTACTACCACACATTGGGTTCCGGTAACTCGACCCCTCTCGACTTATTAATCAACATGATCTCTGTCCAGGAGTTGCAACTAGTTTCTGGTGTTTGTAGGTAGTGTTAGTAGTTTACCAAGTGGCACTCGGCCAGTGGGCTTGGGACAGACTAGGCACCGTGGCACGGTGTACCAATCGTAGATCCACTCGGCGAGGTGGGCTTGGGTACCCTGCGCACATCATTTGGGGCCGTGAGCGACACCCCGGTCGGATCTCCCCACTGATGGAACCCGAATAGGCGATAAACCTGGACGAGAGACTTGTGTGGTTAGTCAGGTCGTGGCCGACACCCTCGCCAGGCTTCCGCTTGAAGGTTACCGAGATACACGAGATGTACATGGCGGTAAGTGGCGAGAGCGTGTGTGAAGCAGTACACCCCTGCAGGGTTAACATGATCTATTCGAATAGCCGGGTCCACGGTTATGGACTTCTTGGATGCTTACGTGCTACATAGACAACTTGAAGTGGATACTCTAAAATACTCAAGACAAGTGTGAGTGCTATGGATGGCCTTCTCGTAGGGAGACGGGAATGAATCCATGGTGGTGTATTGTGTGGTGCTTAGTGGACTCGTGTGCGCCACCTCAAAAGAGTTACCAGAAATCGTAGAATAGGATAGCCACTGAGTCAAAGCTGGCTTGCTGCAACTAAACCCCACTTTGCCTTCTTGATACAAGTGCATGTATGATAGGATCTGATGTAAGTCTTGCTGAGTACCTTTGTACTCATGTTTGCTTAATTTATGTTTTGAAGATAGGATTGATGTCTCACTAGTAGTTCCGCTTGGACTTCGACAAGTAGCTTGTTACCTCAGCTACGATCTTGGACGAGTGTTGTAGATAGTCAGGCTCTTCAGCCTTTTTCATTTGTAGATGTCTGTACTCAGACATGTTGTGCTTCCGCCTATTGCTTGTATGCTCTGAATGTTGGGTCATGAGACCCATGTTTGTAATATCTGGCTCCTCGGAGCCTAATGAATAAATACTTTGTTTATTAGAGTCTTGTTGTGATGCCATGTTGTATTTGCACATATTGAACATATTGTGTGTATGTTATTGAAATGCTTGGTATGTGTGGGATCCGACACCTAGTTGTTTACCCTTGGTAGCCTATCTTACAGGGAAATGTCTCCTAGTGTTTCCACTGAGCCTTGGTAGCTTGCTACTGCTCCGGAACACTTAGGCTGACCGGCATGTGTCCTTCTTCGTTCCTGTGTCTGTCCCTTAGGGGAAATGTCACGCGTTGTTCCTTTAAGTCCTTGTAGCTTGCTACGACTTGGGTTCATACGTTGATGACCGACACATTCGTTGCTGGGTCATGGATGCCTGTCTCTGTAATTTAGTGCCACTTTTGGTTTATAACTGGTCATGTCGGCCCGGGTTCTCTGTCATATGGATGCTAGCGACACTATCATATACGTGAGCCAAAATGCGCAAACGGTCCCGGGCCAGGTAAGGTGGCACCCGTGGGGATAGCGTGCGTGAGGCCGCAAAGTGATATGATGTGTTACATGCTAGACCGGTGTGACCTAGGATCGGGGTCCCGACAGCGTTGGTATCAGAGCCCGACTGCCTGTAGGATTACCAAGCCAAAATGGTCGAAGTTGAGTCTAGAAATTCTTTAGTTATATAAGGGAATTGATTGTGGAAGGGAACGTAAGGCTCCTTTTACTCCTTATACCTCATGTCTTCTGATCTGATTCATCCTACCTTTCCTACGGGGTTAAGGAACTAGGCTTTCTCTTCCGTCTATCAGGATCACGAGTTACTACTCCGTAGTCCCTTAGGATTGGTTGATCAGAGTCCTAATCTTGTTTCAAGTTCTTCCGGTGAAGTTGTTTTAGTGCTGTCACAAAACCTTGAGTGATGATGTTGAGATGTTGAACTACCCTTTGTTAACAGGATGTCTCATTCTGAGCATTTTACTGCCGTTATGCTACCGGAATTATCCTAGTAGTTCGAGAGATACTAATTTCTTGTTCTACCTTATGCATCCTATAGTTGTTGATGTTTCCGTCTTCGGTTTCGCTTCTCAGGATGTCTTTAGTTAAGCGAAGCTCAGCTGCTCGTAGACAGAACCACGGAGATGGTAGGGATGAGGAGGATCCTCCCGACCAGCCTTCGTTGTCAGAGTTAATGATAGAGATGGAGAGAAACAAGCGTGAGTCTAACCGCCTGTTGGCACGTATTGAGGAGAACACCGCACATCAGTGCAAGGAATCAACAACCATCCATGAGTTCATTCATTTGAAACCACCCACCTTTCATCATTCCATTGAGCCACTCGATGCAGATGACTGGCTCCGTAGTATCACTCACAAGCTGCGTCCTGCGAACGTAGCTGAAGATGACAAGGTCATCTATGCCACTTATCACCTGGAAGGTCCTGCTAGTCTTTGGTGGCAGAACTATGAGGCCATGATTCCAGCTGACCAGATTCCTACCTGGAGAGATTTCAGCGAGGCTTTTCGTGAACATCATATCCCTCAAGCCCTTATCGATCGTAAGAGAGAAGAGTTCTGTAGCCTTACACAGGCTAAGATGGCTGTTGATGCCTATGGTCGAGAGTTTGAGAACCTCGCCCGCCATGCTACAGAAGAAGTGTCCACGGACGCCAAGAAGCAGGCTAGGTTCCGGAAGGGTCTCAACCCCAAACTGCGTCGTGATCTCCACTTGCATCATTGCAACACATTCCATGCTCTTGTGAACAAGGCCATCAACGTAGAGACAGCTCAGCTCACTTACGATGAGTCCCGTAAGCACACCCTTGATTTGGGATCTTCCTCCGGTACTAGTTCCCAGAAGCGCCGGATTTGGGTTCCGAACTCTGTTCTTCCACCCATTTATCCTCCGAGGCCATCTCGTGTGGTACCTCTTCCAGTTCAGCAGTATGCTCCACCCAGGCCTATTGTTAGACCGTTTGCCAATGCGGGTCCACGTCCTAATCCCAGGATTTGTTACAAGTGCGGAGAACCGGGACACATTGCCCGTATTTGCACTCAGACCCGTGTTGCTCCATCCCAGTCCGCGAAGTCTGTTAGACGTGATAAATCATCACGCAAGATGATCAGTGTTAAGTCAGCTTCCACCGAACATGGACGTGTGCATCACGTCTCAGCCAATGACGCTCATGATGATCCAGATGTCGTTCTTGGTACACTCCTTGTTAATTGTCATCCGGCATCGGTTCTATTCGATACTGGAGCATCTCATTCTTTCATTTCCGAAAGTTATGCCCGTTTGCACGACATGTCATTTTGTGATATGCCATCCCCACTACTCATTCAAACTCCTGGTTCCAAATGGCAAACTTCTAGTGTAAGCCATGGTAATGAAATCCTTGTCGACAGACTTGTGTTCCTTGCATCACTTGTAGCCCTCAAGTCTTCAGATATTAATATCATCTTGGGTATGGACTGGATGACAGCTCATCATGCCAAGATTGATTGCTTCACTAGGTCTGTTCAGCTTACACACCCATCTGGTAAGATAGTCACTGTCACCACTAGAGTTGCAAAGCGTCAACTCTATTCTCTTAATGCCAGCCCTCTTCCAGATCTTGAAGATGTTCCGGTAGTCCGTGACTTTCCGGATGTCTTTCCAGAGGAACTGCTAGGTGTTCCACCCGACCGAGATGTAGAGTTTGTTATAGAGCTTATCCCAGGAACCGCTCCAATCTCTAGGAGACCCTACAAAATGGCACCCTTAGAACTAGCCGAGCTTAAGAAACAACTTGATGAGTCCTTGCAAAAGGGTTTCATCCGTCCTAGTTCTTCTCCTTGGGCTTGCCCCGTCCTCTTTGTCAAGAAGAAGGATGGTACGGATCGGATGGTTGTAGATTATCGCCCCGTTAATTTGGTCACGGTAAAGAACAAGTATCGGCTTCCCAGGATCAACGACCTGTATGATCAACTCGCTGGATCCTTAGTCTTCTCCAAGATGGATTTGAGGTTAGGATACCATCAAATCAAGATTAGAAATGGGGACATCCCCAAGACGGCTTTCGTCACTCGTTATGGTCAGTACGAGTACACCGTCATGTCCTTCGGTTTAACAAATGCTCCAGCCACCTTCTCCCGCTTGATGAACTCGATCTTCATGGAATATTTAGATAAGTTCGTCGTGGTTTATCTCGATGATATTCTTATCTACTCGAAGAACGAGGAAGAGCATGCCGAACATCTTAGACTTGTTCTAGAAAAACTCAGTGAGCATCGCCTTTATGCCAAGTTCTCCAAGTGCGAATTTTGGTTGCCAGAAGTGACCTATCTCGGCCATGTAATCTCTTGTAAGGGCATTGCTATCAACCCCGAGATAGTTCAGGCCGTTCTTGATTGGACTCCACCTGAAACAGTTAAACAAGTTAGGAGTTTCCTTGGTCTAGCCAGTTATTGTCGCCGCTTTGTTGAGAACTTCTCTAAAGTGGCCAAACCTCTCACGGAACTTCTTAAGAAAGATAAAAAGTTTGAGTGGTCCCCACAGTGTGAACACAGTTTTCAGGAACTGAAAAGACGCCTGACTTCTGCTCCCATACTTGTGCCACCGGATTTCACTAAGGACTTTGTTATCTACTGTGATGCCTCACGACAGGGACTAGGTTGCATTCTTATGCAGGATCGTCGTGTGATTGCCTATGCATCTCGACAGTTGCATCCACATGAGGAGAACTATCCTACACATGATCTAGAGCTTGCAGCCGTAGTCTATGCACTTAAGACCTGGCGACATTACCTTCTTGGTAATTGTTGCGAGATCTACACCGATCACCAAAGTCTCAAGTATATCTTCACCCAACCAGATTTGAATCTTAGGCAAAGACGTTGGTTGGAGTTGATCTCCGATTACGACTTAGGGATTACCTATACCCCGGGCAAGGGCAATGTCATGGCTGATGCGCTAAGTCGTAAATCCTATTGCAACAATCTCATGTTGCAGCAGGGCCAACCACTTCTCCATGAGGAATTATGTAAGCTTAACCTTCACATTGCTCCTCACGGATTCCTTTCAACTTTGGTCGCGAAACCTACTCTTGTGGATCATATCATAGAAGCCCAAAAGCATGATACCGGAATTACCCGGATCAAGAGAAACATTGCCAAAGGTATTGCTGGTAGTTTCTCCATAGATGACCGAGGTGTTGTTCTCTTCCAAAACCGGCTGGTGGTTCCCAAGATGCAACATCTTCGGCAATTGATTCTTAATAAGGCTCATGAATCTCCTCTCACGATTCATCCCGGTAGTACTAAGATGTATCAGGATCTACGCCAGAGATTCTGGTGGACTAGGATGAAAAGAGAAATTGCTGAGTTCATTGCTAAATGTGACGTTTGTCGTCGCGTTAAGGCAGAACATCAAAGACCTGCTGGCACCCTTCAGCCTCTAGCTATTCCTGAGTGGAAATGGGATAAAGTTGGTATGGACTTCATCACCGGCTTTCCCAGGACCAAGAGAGGGAATAATGCTATCTTTGTAGTCATTGATCGTCTCTCCAAAGTGGCTCACTTCCTACCTGTTCGAGAGAGTATCACTGCTAGTCAGCTTGCTGACTTGTATATTTCTCGAATAGTGTCACTTCATGGTGTCCCACTAGAGATCAATTCAGACCGTGGTAGTCTTTTCACTTCTCATTTCTGGGAGAGTTTCCAGACTGCCATGGGCACCCATCTTTCTTTCAGTACCGCTTTCCACCCTCAGTCAAGTGGTCAAGTGGAACGGGTTAACCAAATTCTCGAAGACATGCTTAGAGCTTGTGTTATCTCATTCGGTATGGATTGGGAGAAATGTCTTCCTTTCGCCGAGTTTGCTTATAACAATAGCTATCAATCCAGTCTTAAGCAAGCTCCTTTTGAGATTCTTTATGGACGAAGATGTCGAACACCTTTGAACTGGTCAGAAATCGGTGAAAGACAATTCTTTGGACCGGATATGATCCAGGAAGCAGAAGAGCAAGTTCGCATCATTCGTGAGAATTTGAAAACAGCCCAGTCTCGTCAAAAGAGCCAGTATGATCGTCATCATAAGGAAGTGGCTTATGAAGTTGGCGACAAAACTTATCTTCGGGTTACTCCTTTGAAGGGTACCCATCGTTTCGGTATCAAGGGCAAGTTGGCTCCTCGTTACATTGGTCCTTTTCGCATTCTTGCTAAACGAGGAGAGGTTGCCTACCAATTGGAACTACCCCCACATCTTTCTCGAGTTCATGATGTCTTCCACGTCTCTCAACTTAGGCGTTGCTTCTCGGATCCCATCCGTGGAGTGGACCACGAAACGCTTGATCTCCAAGATAACCTCACATATCGAGAGTATCCCGTTCGCATTCTGGATCAAGCAGAGCGTGTCACTCGATGTCATAACATCAAGTTTCTCAAGGTTCAATGGTCTCATCATTCCGAGAGAGAAGCTACTTGGGAGCGAGAAGATCGTCTCCGACTGGAGTACCCCAGCTTCTTTCCGCCTACTCCTGAATCTCGGGACGAGATTCTTTCGAGTGGAGGCGAGTTGTCACAACCCTAGTTCTGGTATGCACTAGGTTAGTCTTGTGGTTTGCATCATGTTTAAATTTTCAAATGAAATTGAAATGAGGACTTGTGAAACCCTCAGAAACCCTTTTGAAAATGACCCAAATAAAAATTGCTCCAAAAAGGTCCAAGAAAATGTTCATGTGGCCCTCTGAAAATATTGGTTAGAGATAAAAATCAAACCAATATTATTAGGAGCTCATAAGTATTTATTTTGGGCATTTGGAATTAATGAAATAGTTATTTGCATTGGATATATATATTATATATTTTATATATGTCCAAAATTGTGATTGTTTATTTTTAGGGGCTTGGATTAATTCCTAGGTCCCTGCAAAATAAATATGTCAACAGAAAATAATTGATTTAATTTAGAAATTAAATCAAAACAAATGTCAGAAAAATAGAAAAGCAAATAAAAGGAAATAGCTTACCTGGCTTATCTGCAGCCCACCAGGTAGAGCCGGCCCAGCCCACCGAGCCTCCCCCTGTCGTCTTCCCCGCGCCAGTAGGCGGGGCGTGTGGCCGGCGCGCGCACACGGCGGGAGCGCCACGCGAGCTGCCTGCTTCACTCCCCCTCGCCGCCTGGTCGCTTCTGGACGAGCCACGCACCTCCCCCGACCCTCTCGCACTCTCCTGAACCTCGCCCCTCCTCTCCCTCGCTCTCTCTCGCAACTCCCGAACGCCACCGTCGCCGTCGATCGCCGTTGCCATAGCCACCGTCTCCCCCTCGCCTCTCCGAGTAGCCCGAGAGCTCCGCCACGACTCCCTCGTCCTCTCCGTCAAGCCACCAGACGCCGGACGCCCTGTGGAGCCGCCGTCGTCATCGTCTTCCTCCTCGGACGCCGACGATCGCCGCCGACGAATTCGCTGCAGCAGAAGTCTCCCCGAGCCACTGAACCCCCCAGCAGAACCGCGGTGAGCTCTCGGGTCTTTCCCCCCTGTCCTCGCCGTCGTCTGCGACCTCTAGGTCCTACCCCCCGCAGATGCCCGACCTCACCGCCGCCGGCGATGCCGCCGCCGTGGCCACAGCCACGCAAGCTCCAAGCTGAGTGTGTCACTGCATCCGCCGCTTCACCAGGAACCCGTAGCACCTCTCCGTTAGCCTCCCCGTGCCCCGTAGCTCCAACCCCGACGAGGCCCGAACTCCGGCGCCGCCACGAGCTCGTTTCCGGCGAGCTCCGGCTGCCCTAGCTGCTGCCGCTGGCTGGGATGGATGCGGGTGAGCTTCAGCTCCCCGTAGATGGTCTCCGCTGCCCAAATGACCCCCAGAACAGAAAACCCGATGCCCTCCGCCGCGTTTGCTGCCGCCGACGGCTAAACGCCGGCGTGCTAGTCGTGGTTTGACCAGGACTTGACCCCTGGGTCAATGACAGGTGGGCCCCCACCCCTTTTAGTTAGTTGACCGTTAAGTTAATTAATTAGTTTTGGTTAATTAGTTTAGCCACTGACATGTGGGCCCAGCCCTGCTGATTTTTCTATTAGGATTAGTTTAGTGTTAATTAACACAGTTAATTAACTGAGTCACTGACCAGTGGACCCCACTGTCAGGTTTGACTCTGGACCAGCCCCTTTGACCTGCTGACGACATGTGGGCCCAGCCCTGCTGATTTGTTGCATATGCTTGTGTTTGATTGTCGGCACCGTTCTTCTCGATAGGTCCAGCTCCGGAGACCGATCCAAAGTACCTGTCAGAGGAGCAGTGTTCTGCACGTTGTTTCACCAGGCAAGCAAACCCCCTTGTTCATTCCGACACAACCCCTCTCTCGCTCCTGCCCCCCTGTTATTGCATTAGGACAACAACGACTTCAACTGCTACTTTATGCTGCGGTAGTTGAACCCATTCCTCTGCATGACCTGTCTTTCCACAGTAAATAGTTGAAACCCACTAGCATGTGTAGGAGTTGATTGAAGCCATGATGTGATCTTACCATGCCTTGCTTGCTATTGCTTAGAGTGTGTCAGGTCTGATTCATCGGGAATGAATTGGAGTGAAATGATATGTTCTGATGCTGAGGGTTAAGCGTGTGAACACGTTTTGGTAAAGGTAGTGGTGAGAGGCCATGTAGGAGTACATGGTGGGTTGTCTCATTGGAACCATCCCTAAGAACTGAGTTCTGTGTATGTTGTCCAATGACTAGCTACTACCACACATTGGGTTCCGGTAACTCGACCCCTCTCGACTTATTAATCAACATGATCTCTGTCCAGGAGTTGCAACTAGTTTCTGGTGTTTGTAGGTAGTGTTAGTAGTCTACCAAGTGGCACTCGGCCAGTGGGCTTGGGACAGACTAGGCACCGTGGCACGGTGTACGAAGCGTAGATCCACTCGGCGAGGTGGGCTTGGGAACCCTGTGCACATCATTTGGGGCCGTGAGCGACACCCCGGCCGGATCTCCCCACGGATGGAACCCGAATAGGCGATAAACCTGGACGAGAGACTTGTGTGGTTAGTCAGGTCGTGGCCGACACCCTCGCCAGGCTTCCGCTTGAAGGTTGCCGAGATACACGAGATGTACATGGTGGTAAGTGGCGAGAGCGTGTGTGAAACAGTACACCCCTGCAGGGTTAACATGATCTATTCGAATAGCCGGGTCCACGGTTATGGACTTCTTGGATGCTTACGTGGTACATAGACAACTTGAAGTGGATACTCTAAAATACTCAAGACAAGTGTGAGTTATCAGAAATCGTAGAATAGGATAGCCACTGAGTCAAAGCTGGCTTGCTGCAACTAAACCCCACTTTGCCTTCTTGATACAAGTGCATGTATGATAGGATCTGATGTAAGTCTTGCTGAGTACCTTTGTACTCATGTTTGCTTAATTTATGTTTTGCAGATAGGATTGATGTCTCACTAGTAGTTCCGCTTGGACTTCGACAAGTAGCTTGTTACCTCTGCTACGATCTTGGACGAGTGTCGTAGATAGTCAGGCTCTTCAGCCTTTTTCATTTGTAGATGTCTGTACTCAGACATGTTGTGCTTCCGCCTGTTGCTTGTATGCTCTGAATGTTGGGTCATGAGACCCATGTTTGTAATATCTGGCTCCTCGGAGCCTAATGAATAAATACTTTGTTTATTAGAGTCTTGTTGTGATGCCATGTTGTATTTGCACATATTGAGCATATTGTGTGTATGTTATTGAAATGCTTGGTATGTGTGGGATCCGACACCTAGTTGTTTACCCTTGGTAGCCTATCTTACAGGGAAATGTCTCCTAGTGTTTCCACTGAGCCTTGGTAGCTTGCTACTGCTCCGGAACACTTAGGCTGACCGGCATGTGTCCTTCTTCGTTCCTGTGTCTGTCCCTTAGGGGAAATGTCACGCGTTGTTCCTTTAAGTCCTTGTAGCTTGCTACGACTTGGGTTCATACGTTGATGACCGACACGTTCGTTGCTGGGTCATGGATGCCTGTCTCTGTAATTTAGTGCCACTTTTGGTTCATAACTGGTCATGTCGGCCCGGGTTCTCTGTCATATGGATGCTAGCGACACTATCATATACGTGAGCCGAAATGCGCAAACGGTCCCGGGCCAGGTAAGGTGGCACCCGTGGGGATACCGTGCGTGAGGCCGCAAAGTGATATGATGTGTTACATGCTAGACCGATGTGACCTAGGATCGGGGTCCCGACAGAATGGTCCTTCCCAAGGAGCCGAGAGCTTGTGCTGGCCGGGTGTTCGCTAGATCAGCCGGTGCACAAGGTCCCCCTCGCGGAAGGAACGTGGCCTGACCCACGAGCTATGAAAGTGGCGGAGACCCTGCTGATAGATGGTGGACCGGCTGAGTGCTACAAGCCGGGCCTCCTCCAGCAGGTCCCACCGTCTTCTCGTGCTTCTTTGGCTTCGGGTTCTATGTACATGGTGACGCGAGGCGAGTCAAACTCAACATCTTTTGGGATGACGGCCTCTGCCCCATAGACGAGGAAGAATGGAGTGAAGCCCGTTGATTTGTTCGGAGTTGTCCTGAGGCTCCAGAGGACAGACGGCAACTCTTCGATGCAGCAGCCGGCTGATCGTTCCAAAGGTTCGACCAGCCGGGGCTTGATGCCGGACAGGATAAGGCCGTTAGCGCATTCAACTTGGCCGTTGGACTGTGGGTGGGCAACGGACGCTAAGTCCAGTCGGATGCCCTGTGTTGCACAGAAATGGGCCAATGCGCCTTTGGCAAAATTTGTGCCGTTATCGGTGATGATGCTGTGCGGTATGCCATACCGGACTGTGATGTCTGCGATGAAGGTCACAGCAGTTGGGACATTGAGTTTCTTGATTCGCTTCGCCTCGATCCACTTGGTGAATTTGTCCACTACTACGAGTAAATGCGTCAAGCCGCCTCGAGCTGTCTTGAAGGGACCCACCATGTCCAGTCCCCAGACGGCAAATGGCCAAGTGATAAGAATGGTCTTGAGTGCAGAAGCCGACAAGTGTTGCTTGGAACTAAAGCGTTGGCAGCCATTGCACTTCTTGACTAAGTCTTCGGCGTCGTCCAAAGCAGTCGTCCAGAAGAAGCCATGGCGGAAAGTTTTGGCAATGAGGGATCTTGAGGCCGCGTGGTGGCCGCACTCCCCTTGATGAATATCCTTCAAAATAGCCAGACCCTTTTCTGCTTCCACGCAGCGCTGGAAGACGCCTGTTGCACTTCTTCTGACAAGCTCTTTGTTGACTATTGTGTATGCTGAGGCCCGGCGTTGAACTTGCCGTGCCAAAGTTTCGTCTGCTGGCAGCTCTCTTCTGAGCAGGAAATTGAGGATTGGCTGTGCCCAAGACGGCACTGAGGCTCCTGTTGTTTCTGCCAGAGAGACCAGGGCGGTTGGGCTGGGAGGCGGAGGGCTGGAGTGAGCCGCCTATTGTGCTTCTTAAGTCCCCGGGCCGGCTCCAGCAGTCCCTGGGCCGTCAGCTGGAGCTGGCGCTTCTTGGCCGCCTGCTGGAGCAGTTCTTGGGCCAGGAACTGGCGCAGCGGCTACTGTGTCGTCTGCTGGAGTTGGAGTATCTAGGCTGCCTACTAGAGCAGTCCCTGGGCCGGCTGCTGAGGTTGTAGCCCCGTCTACTCAAGGATCGGCTGGTCTAAAGATTGACTCTGACTCTCGTGAAGGCTTGATAGACGGCTTGCGCAGGCATTGGAGGGACATGTCGGCTGGTATTGCTTTGCAGGTGGAGCCAATTCATGCCAAGGTGTCGGCTTGCATGTTGTCGGCTCGTGGCACGTGGAGGAACTCGCAGGTGTCGAAATGCCCACTGATCTGTTGGACAAGGAAACAGTAACTTGCCATGTTTGCGTCCTTGGCGTCCCAGTCCCCGGAGGACTGCTGGACGACCAAGTCGGAGTCACCATAGCACAGCACTCGGTGGATGCCAATCTCTTTGGCCATCCGGAGCCCGTGAATGAGTGCCTCATACTCGGCCACATTGTTGGAGGCGGCAAAGTGGATTTGCAGGGTGTATTTGAGCTTGTCGCCCTTGGGAGAGGTGAGGACGACGCCGGCTCCCAAGCCAGTGCGCATCTTTGATCCATCAAAGTGCATCCGCCAATGGGTTGAATCTGGAGCAGGCGGCAGGTACTGGGTCTCGGCCCAGTCGACGAGGAAGTCGGCCAAAGCTTGCGATTTGATGGTGGTGCGGGGCTGGTAGAAAATGGTAAAGGGGGCTAGCTCAATGGCCCACTTCGCCACTCTTCCTGAAGCATCTCTGTTGCCCATAATTTCAGCAAGCGGGGCCGTGCATACGACCGTGATCGGGTGCTCTTGGAAGTACTACTTGAGTTTCTTGGCGGTGAAGTACACCTCATATCACATCTTCTGGTAGTGGGGGTAGTTCTTCTTGGAGACTGACAGCACCTCGCTCAAGTAGTAGACCGGCCTCTGGACAGGCATGGCCGTGCCGTTCTCTGGCCGTTCAACCACAATCACAGTGCTGGCCACCCGGCTGGTGGCGGCTATGTAAAGGAACATGGGTTCCTTGTCTGTTGGCGCCGCCAGGGCAGGCGGTGTGGACAACACTTTCTTGAGCTACTGGAAGGCTTCGTCCGCCTTATCGTTCCATTCAAAGCAAGTGGTTTTCTTCATCAGTTGGTACAGTTGGAGTGCCTTCTCACCCAGCCGGCCGATGAAATGGCTGAGCGATGCCAGGCACCCGGTGAACTTCTGGACATCTCAAACGCGAGTCGGTCTCCCCATTCTATCAATGGCCTTGATCTTTGCGAGGTTGCACTCGATGCCATGTTCAGATACCAGGAAGCCAAGAAGCTGGCCTGCTGGTACCCCGAAGACGCATTTCTCTGGGTTTAGCTTGATCTGAAAGTGGCGCAGGTTTTCAAAGGTCTCTTGGAGATCCTCCAAGAGAGTTCCCCTCTTCTCCGTCTTCACCACGATATCGTCCACGTAAACTTGGGCATTTCTGCCAAGTTGCTTGAGGAGACACTTCTGCATGCAACGCTGAAAAGTGGCGCCGGCATTCCTCAAGCTGAACGTCATGGTCAGGTAGCAGAAGGCCCCAAATGGCGTGAGGAAGGCGGTCTTCAAGCGGTCGGCCGGATCGAGCTTGATCTGGTGGTACCCGGAATAGGCATCAAGCAATGGCAGTAGCTCGCATCCGGCTGTGGAGTCAATCACTTGATCTATTCGCGGCAGTGCAAACAGATCTTTAGGGCAGGCTTTGTTGAGGCTGGTGTAATCAATGCACATGCGCCATTTGTTGTTCTTCTTCAGTACTAGGACTGGGTTGGAGAGCCACTCTGGATAAAATACTTCCATAATGAAGCTGGCTGCTAGCAGACAGGAGAACTCTTCTCCAACAACTCTTCTTTTTTCTTCTGACAGGCGGCGGAGCGGCTGCTTGACAGGCTTCACATCTTCTCTCACATGTAAGTTGTGCTCGACGAAATCCGCTGTCTGCAACGCGCTGGTGCCCAAGTGCTGGCCGCCCTCTGGCCAGGCGTACCAGTACTCCGCACTACCAGCCGGACTGCCGACTGGCTGAAGGTGGCCAGCCACCGCTTCAAGGCCTGGAAGGGCGCCGCAGCAAGGGCCGGTGCGCGGACCGCCCTGGAATTTGCCAAGGGCTGGTCCCAGACCTGGATCTCGCCCAGCTGAAGACCTTCCGCGTAGAAGCTGAGCCCGAACTGGCAGTGGTGCAAGGAGATCTCGTCAAGCGCGCCGCCTCCCTCGCCGAGTACATCGACACCACAATTTTCGTCCCAGAGCTGGATGAGAACGGTCATGTGGTGCCCCCTGACAACTTCGGGCTGGACTTGGCGGCATCGGAGGAGCTGGACGAGGAGATCGCCTCCAGCGACGATGGCAAGGAGGGGGGAGACATCGATGAGGAAGCCAGCTCCCAGGAGGCGGAGCCGTCTGCTGGCCATCAGCCTGATCAGACATCTACAAGCGGGCCGAACAGGACGGCGCCGCCTGCTACAGGAGGCGGCCAGGCTGAGACCCATCAGGCGGCTCCCCCAGCAGCTGGCTCCGTCGTACCACCTGCTCCGCCTGCTGCACCTCAGGCGTCATTTGTGTATCTTTTAATTCATGTTTTTTCTTAAAACTTTGTAGGATTAGTCCGAACAATTCCACCCACTGGGTGTATCAGTAAGTTACTGTTGGAAGGCGGCCTTCGAGGCCTTTTTGCTATAAATATTTTCTTAATGTTGCATATGTTTATGTTGTTTGCCGGGTTCTGAGGTTAGCACCATCCTTTGTTCCTTCTAGCAATTTTCTTTTGCTGTGTTCTTTAACCGCCGTCCTGCCAGCCGGACAGCCACTCTGTGGTCTGTGGCTGGGTCAGGTACTTAGATGTTTTCCGGATAGTCAAGTATCCCGCCCTCTGGAATGCGGTGTGGCTAAGCCAGAAGCTGGCTGGCCGGCTGCTCAACAGCCGTACAACTTGTATATAGAGCCGTCTTGCCCTACGTTTATTTTCCTTAGCCATTTTTCATGTGGGCACCGCTTCTTGCCTTTGACTCCCGCCAGTCGGACAGCCGCGTTCCGCGAGTCTGTGACTGTAGGCGGGAGAGGGCTTGGATGCCATCACATTACTTGTCCGACTGTTGAAAGAAAAGTTTTAAACATAGGGCTAGGCGGCCAGTACCCGGTCCGTCTGCTAGGCTCCGGTGCCGGACGAAGGAATGAAAAATACTCATTCACAGGCATAATTCTTATCATATAGATAAAGGGTTGGACAGTCCCCGAGAACTCCTCGGGGGTCCCATTGGTTCTCAAAATAGAGTAGATAGCGCGACACATATGTCTTTAGCTATAAAAGCGATGAAGTAGGTTTGCGTTCCACGGGCGCTCCGACTCCTAGCCCGAATCATCTCTCTTGCGTGCTCTTGGCTTCTGGGCATCGATGAGGTAGTAGGCATCGTTGCCTAGTACCTTGCTGATGATGAATGGTCCTTCCCAAGGAGCCAAGAGCTTGTGCTGGCCGGGTGTTCGCTAGATCAGCTAGTGCACAAGGTCCCCTTCGCGGAAGGAACGTGGCCTGACCCGGGAGCTATGATAGCGGCGGAGACCCTGCTTATAGATGGTGGACCGGCTGAGTGCTACAAGTCGGGCCTCCTCCAGCAGGTCCACACCGTCTTCTCGTGCTTCTTTGGCTTCGGGTTCTGTGTACATGGTGACGCGAGGCGAGTCAAACTCAACATCTTTTGGGATGACGGCCTCGGCCCCATAGACGAGGAAGAAAGGAGTGAAGCCTGTTGATTTGTTCGGAGTTGTCCTGAGGCTCCAGAGGACAGACGACAACTCTTCGATCCAGCAGCCGGCTGATCGTTCCAAAGGTTCGACCAGCCGGGGCTTGATGCCAGACAGGAGAAGGCCGTTAGCGCGTTCAACTTGGCCGTTGGACTATGCGTGGGCAACGGACGCTAAGTCCAGTCGGATGCCCTGTGTTGCACAGAAATGGGCCAATGCGCCTTTGGCAAAATTTGTGCCGTTGTCGGTGATGATGCTGTGCGGTATGCCATACCGGACTGTGATGTCTGCGATGAAGGTCACAACAGTTGGGCCGTTGAGTTTCTTGATTCACTTCGCCTCGATCCACTTGGTGAATTTGTCCACTACTACGAGTAAATGCATCAAGCCGCCTCGAGCTGTCTTGAATGGACCCACCATGTCCAGTCCCCAGACGGCAAATGGCCAAGTGATCAGAATGGTCTTGAGTGCAGAAGCCGGCAAGTGTTGCTTGGAACTAAAGCGTTGGCAGCCATTGCACTTCTTGACTAAGTCTTTGGTGTCGTCCAAAGCAGTCGTCCAGAAGAAGCCGTGGCGGAAAGCTTTGGCAATGAGGGATCTTGAGGCCGCGTGGTGGCCGCACTCCCCTTGATGAATATCCTTCAGAATAGCCAGACCCTTTTCTGCTTCCACGCAGCGCTGGAAGACGCCTGTTGCACTTCTTCTGATAAGCTATTTGTTGACTATTGTGTATGCTGAGGCCCGGCGTTGAACTTGCCGTGCCAAAGTTTCGTCTGCTGGGAGCTCTCTTCTGAGCAGGAAATTGAGGATTGGCTGTGCCCAAGACGGCACTGAGACTCCTGTTGTTTCTGCCAGAGAGACCAGGGCGGTTGGGCTGGGAGGCGGAGGGCTGGAGTGAGCCGCCTGTTGTGCTTCTGAAGTCCCCGAGCCGGCTCCAACAGTCCCTGGGCCGTCTGCTGGAGCTAGCGCTTCTTGGCCACCTGCTGGAGCAGTTCTTGGGCCAAGAACCGGCGCAGCGGCTGCTGTGCCGTCTGCTGGAGTTGGAGTATCTAGGCCGCCTACTAGAGCAGTCCCCGGGCCGGCTGCTGAGGTTGTCGGGCCGTCTACTCTAGGATCGGCTGGTCTAAAGATTGACTCTGACTCTCGTGAAGGCTTGATAGACGGCTTGCGCAGGCATTGGAGGGACACGCCGGCTGGTATTGCTTGGCAGGTGGAGCCAATTCATGCCAAGGTGTCGGCTTGCATGTTGTCGGCTCGTGGCACGTGGAGGAACTCGCAGCTGTCGAAATGCCCACTGATATGTTGAACAAGGAAATGGTAACTTGCCATGTTTGCTTCCTTGGCGTCCCAGTCCCCGGAGGACTGCTGGACGACCAAGTCGGAGTCACCATAGCACAGCACTCGGCGGATGCCAATCTCTTTGGCCACCCGGAGCCCGTGAATGAGTGCCTCATACTCGGCCACATTGTTGGAGGCGGCAAAGTGGATTTCCATGTTGTATTTGAGCTTGTCGCCCTTGGGAGAGGTGAGGACGACGCCGGCTCCCAAGCCAGTGCGCATCTTTGATCCATCAAAGTGCATCCGCCAATGGGTTGAATCTGGAGCAGGCGGCAGGTACTGGGTCTCGGCCCAGTCGACGAGGAAGTCGGCCAAAGCTTGCAATTTGATGGTGGTGCGGGGCTGGTAGAAGATGGTAAAGGGGGCTAGCTCAATGGCCCACTTCGCCACTCTTCCTGAAGCATCTCTGTTGCCCATAATTTCAGCAAGCGGGGCCGTGCATACGACCGTGATCGGGTGCTCTTGGAAGTACTACTTGAGTTTCTTGGCGGTGAAGTACACCTCATAGCACATCTTCTGGTAGTGGGGGTAGTTCTGCTTGGAGACTGACATCACCTCGCTCAAGTAGTAGACCGGCCTCTGGACAGTCAAGGCTCTGCCGTCCTCTGGCCGTTCAACCACAATCACAGTGCTGGCCTCCCGGTTGGTGGCGGCTATGTAAAGGAACATGGGTTCCTTGTCTGTTGGCGCCGCCAAGACAGGCGGTGTGGACAACACTTTCTTGAGATCCTGGAAGGCTTCGTCCGCCTTGTCGTTCCATTCAAAGCAAGTGGTTTTCTTCATCAGTTGGTACAGTGGGAGTGCCTTCTCACCCAGCCGGCTGATGAAATGGCTGAGCGATGCCAGGCACCCGGTGAACTTCTGGACATCTCGTACGCGAGTCGGTCTCCCCATTCTCTCAATGGCCTTGATCTTTGCGGGGTTGCACTCGATGCCGCGTTTAGATACCAGGATGCCAAGGAGTTGGCCTGCTGGTACCCCAAAGACGCATTTCTCCGGGTTTAGCTTGATCTGAAAGCGGCGCGGGTTTTCAAAGGTCTCTTGGAGATCCTTCAAGAGAGTTCCCCGCTTCTCCATCTTCACCAAGATATCGTCCACGTAAACTTGGGTATTTTTGCCAAGTTGCTTGAGGAGACACTTCTGCATGCAACGCTGAAAAGTGGCGCCGGCATTCCTCAAGCCGAACGTCATGGTCAGGTAGCAGAAGGCCCCAAATGGCGTGAGGAAGGCGGTCTTCAAGCGGTCGGCCAGATCGAGCTTGATCTGGTGGTACCCGGAATAGGCATCAAGGAATGACAGCAGCTCGCATCCGGCTGTGGAGTCAATCACTTGATCTATTTTTGCGGCAGTGCAATCGGATCTTTAGGGCAGGCTTTGTTGAGGCTGGTGTAATCAATGCACATGCGCCATTTGTTGTTCTTCTTCAGTACTAGGACTGGGTTGGAGAGCCACTCTGGATAAAATACTTCCATAATGAAGCCGGCTTCTAGCAGACGGGCGACCTCTTCTCCAACAACTCTTCTTTTTTCTTCTGAGAGGCGGCAGAGCGGCTGCCTGACAGGCTTCGCATCTTCTCTCACATGAACTTGTGCTCGGCGAAATCCGTCGGGACACCCGGCATGTCTTTAGGGGACCATGCAAAGATGTCCCAATTCTCCCGGAGGGAAACGACGAGCTCGCTTTCCTATTTGCTGTCTAGTTTGACCCTATGACAGCAAACCGCTCTGGGTGAGACGGGTCCAGCGCAATCTTCTTTGTCTCCTTGGACGGCTAGAACGAGCCTTGCGGCTCCGCCTCCCTGGGGTCGGCTGGTATGGCCGGCAGCTCGCCAGCCATTGCCACCAGCCATTCCAGGCGGCACTTCTCTTCAGCTACGACAAGGGACTCGGCCAGATGGCTACTGGCATTCGCACATGCGATGGACTTCTCATAGTCCCCGACTATGGTGATTATTACTTTGGGACCCAGCATCTTCATCTTGAGGTAGGCGTAATGGGGTACTGCCATGAACTTTGCCAGAGCTGGCCGGCCCAAAATCACGTGATAGGGACTTTCCAGGTTCACCACTTCAAACCAGACCGGCTCCAGCCGGAAATGCTTGTTGTCACCAAACAGGACATCAATCTCGGCCTTGCCGATTGGTGAGCAAGAGAGGCCTAGCACAATGCCATGGAACACAGTCCTGGTGGGCTGAAGCTGTTTTTCTTTGATGCCCAACTTCTCCATGGTGTCACGGTACATGATGTTGATGTTGCTGCCGCCGTCTACCAGCACTCGGGAGAAACGACAGGCCCGCCTGTCGGTGGAGAGAGTTGCATCCAAAACCAAAGCATAAGCCCCTGGTGAAGGCATGAAAGCCGGGTGATCTTCACGGCTCCAGCTGATGTGCCTTTCAGACCAGTGCATCAATTCTGGGGCTTCAATGGCAACGGTGTTGACTTTTTTGCGCTGCTGGCGCCGGCTGTGCCTATCGTCCGCTTGGCTCGTGAAGACGACGTAGGCTTCGTTATCTTCTGGGAACTCGTCCCGAATCTGGCCGCCTGGACGAGCAACCGGTGGATTGCGAGGCGCGTTCGCCTGCCCAGCAGGAGGTGGTGGCAGAGCTTCCCCTTTGGCAATCCGCGTGAGCCAATGGCACTTCCGTGTGGTGTGATTGGAAGACTTCGCGCCGATGTGAAACTTGCAGGGGGCATCCAGAGCTTGATCGAAGGAGAAATCAGGCTGCCAGGCTGGCTTGCCGCCCTTCTGACGCTTGGATCCCGCTTGTGCCTCTGGCTGCTGGCCATCAACTGCTGCCAGGCTGGCTTGCCGCCCTTCTGACGCTTGGATCCCGCTTGTGCCTCTGGCTGCTGGCCATCAACTGCTGCCACCAGCCGACTGTTGGTAGCCGGCGCGTGGGTCTTGCACTTGTGATCGTTCGGCTGCTGGCGCCGACTGGACTCTCCAGCCGGCGTTTTGGGAGCTGGGGGAGCCATTTTTCCAGAGGCATCCACTTGCAACTCGGACTTCATGGAGGAGTCGGCAGTGGCGTATTTGTCTTCTATGCTCAGCAGCTCGTCGAGTGTGGCGGGCTCATCACAGAGGAGTGTGTGCTTGAGCAAGGTGCCTTCTCTGCACCCGGCCGTGAAGTACTCGATGGCTTGTACCTCGTGCACTCCCTCGCAAGAGTTGCGCAGCTCTGCCCAACGTGTCAGGTAATCACGAGCTGACTCATTTGGGCCTTGAACGCACAAGGAGAGCTGGCGTGGCTTGGGAGAACGCTTGTAGGAGCTGGTGAAGTTGCGAGTGAAGGCGTCGGTGAAGTCCAACCAGCCGTTGATGCTGTTGGGCTTGAGGTTGTTCAACCACGTCCGGGCCGTTCCCTGGAGCATGAGTGGCACGTACTTCACTGCAACACGCCGGTTGCCGGTTGCTATGCTGACGGCTGTGGAGTAGTCCACCAGCCAGTCCGCCGGCTTGACCAATCCGTTATACTTGGGGGTATCCCTGGGGACTGAGAAGACCTTTGGGAAAGTCTTATTACGGATGCGGGGGCCGAAGCAAGCTGGCCGAGATCATCTTCTTCTTCGACCGCCTGAGACCGAGCCAGTCGGTCAAGGCAGTGGCGGGCATCATTCTCCCCGACCCCCTCGCGGCGGCCCAAGCGTCCTGCTAGAGAGGGGTGGTCAATAGGCAGAGGGGACACACGTCTCTCCCGTCGAGGAGGAGGCGGGCGTTCCTCTCGCCGCTCTACGGCCCTTGGGCGGCCGTCTTGATCGTGCTCGATGGTGATGCGAGTCTGCCGGCTGCGGCTAGCAGCCGGCTCTGAGTCACGCCGGTGGTGGGTGCCGACCATTGGAGAGCGGGATGTGGCTCCTTGCTCCCGCCGAAGGGGGCGGTTATCTGCTTGCGTGCCGGCCTCTGATGCCCGGCGACGGGCTTCCTGCTGCGCAGCAGCCGCGTCGAGGAGCTGGCGGGCGCGCTGAGTCATACAGCGAAGCTTGTCTCCCTCCAAGTGGCCTAGCTCATCGACAGCCACCTGGGCAGCCCTTAGGTTCTCTGACGGAGTGGGGTACACGGGCCGTGGGGGCCCCATCATGTCTGCCAACACTCCGCCGCGATCGCGAACTGCACCAGCCCGGCTAGGCTTGCCAGCAGCTGGTGTGCCGCCTATGGCACGGTCCATCTCGCGGCGGTAGGCTTCAGTGAGGCACCGGGAAGCGGCCAGCTTTTTGGTATTTTCGAGGAGGGAGACGCGAAGCGCCTCCAGCGCCATGCCGTCTGCCCCCGCAGCGATAGGAGCGGAGAGGCTCTGCATGGCTGCCTGCAGCGGGTCTTGGCCCGACCCGCTGGAAGGCTCATGGTGGCTGGTGGCTAGTACTTCCGTGACGGTGCTGACGGTACTGCCGCAGGCTACGACGGGGAGGGGATCATTGATGATCACCACGTGCTCGGGGAAGGAATCGACAGACGCCACGTCGAGGTCGATGATCATGTCAACTGGTGGGTCGGATGAGCACACTGATTCTATGTCAGAGGCGCGCTCATTGATGATGTGGAGTTTGTCGAGGAGCTCGGCGAGGCAGCTCTCCGGCGCAACTGGCTCTGCGGCCGGAGAGGGCTCATCGAGGATGTGGACGCCGACGAGAAGGTCGGCGAGTCCGCTCGCGGCGTATGCGACCTCAGCGCCGCGAAGCATCCCAGTATCCACGCCTGCGGGCGTGCCAGGCTGGTTGTGCTCGCCAGGGAGGAACAAAGTTCCCGTCCAGAACATGTCTCCGGATGACGGTGCACATTGACCCATGGTGGGCGCCAAATGTCGGGGTTTTGGTGCGACATATGCCAATGGATGGCTTATCATGCATGGGGACAATAGAACGTCGCCGGGCCCTGGAAGCGGGATAAGGAGGAACTTAGGACGCCTACGAATCTTACCCATGTTTGGGGCTCT
Organism: Secale cereale; assembly: GCA_902687465.1. Classification (NCBI taxonomy): domain Eukaryota; kingdom Viridiplantae; phylum Streptophyta; class Magnoliopsida; order Poales; family Poaceae; genus Secale; species Secale cereale. The sequence goes on along the minus strand of LR738715.1, from coordinate 773,862,765 downwards.
CCGTGGAGATAACACCCCTAGTCCTGTTCTGCGGGGACTCCGCATCATGACTAATGTCACTAAGGTGGCTACAAGGTTGCTCCTTGAGCTGTGTTGTCTACAGGAGGAAGAAGGGCAAGGCTAGCTCTCTACCTTCGCTCTAGGGAATCGAGATGAATGATAGGGTTTCTCCCATTTCTCTGTATGTGTCTCTCTTCTCCTAAGAGTTCAACCCCTCCACATGGAGGACCCTGGGGGTTTATATAGGCCTACCCCTAGGGGTAAAATAGTAATCCAGGCGGAATGGCCCCTAGCTGTCAGCGTCTCTAGGTGCCGGCCTCTCCGCTCATCTGCTGGGGCCCGCCATCTGTGGGCCCTCGTGACTGCCTTTCACTGTAGGCGCTCTTCTGCTGACGGCAGCATCGTCGGGAGGGAAGTGGCTACAGTGCTGCCGTCTCCTGCCGTACACTTCCACCACGCCCCGTCTTGTCATCTTGATGAGGTTCAGACTCCTAGGGTACGGTGAGCCGCGTGCTACCAGGCGGTCCGTCTCCCCCGGCCGCCTGCCAGGGGCCGCTCGTCTCTGATTCACCCACAGGCCGGTGGGGCTGGCCGCCTGCCAGCCCCGCCGTCTATGGGTGGTGGGATCGTGGCTTCCTCTGACGAAAGCTTGGTCACTGGCAGCATGGCTATAGTGATATGCCGCTTAAGAAGCGCCCATAAGGTACGCATTCACTGTCGCCACGCCCTTATAGATTCTCTAAGGACATGCTCAACTGTAGCCATGCCTTAGCTGTGTCGTGGTCCCCCAGCACACATCCCGAGGGAGAGGCGTAGGACCATCTGCTAGCTCCTGGCTATGGAGCTGCCGCCTATTCGGGCCCCTGCCGCTTGCTGGCAGTCGGCTCCTGGGGTAAACTGTGCCACGAGGCGGCCTCATGAGCAGGCGGCTAGGGGATAACAGGCGGCCCCCAGTTGTGTTGAAATACCATGGGTGGTCGATGAGGACACCCGTGGTCAATATCTCCGACAACACGCTTAACGTTCGTTGATGATATAGTATTGAATGAGTTATGTATGTTGGTGACCAAATGTTATTCGGAGTCCCGAATGTGATCACGGTCATGACGAGGAACTCCGGAATGGTCCGGAGATAAAGATTGATATATGGGATAATAGTCTTGGCCTCCAGAAGGGGTTCCGGATGTTTCCCAAAATGTTTGGGTACGAGGGCACTTTATTTGGGCCAAAGAGAAAACCGACTTTGTGGAGGCTTTTACTCCAAGTTTCGACCCCAAGGCTCAACATATAAATAGAGGGGAAGGTATAGCACCCAAGACACATCATGATACACCAAGCCGTGTGCCAGCAACCCCGACCCTCTAGTTTATCCTCCGTCTAGTTTCTGTAGTGCTTGGCGAAGCCCGACAGAGATTGTTCTTCATCACCAACCGTCACCACGCCGTTGTGCTGCCGGAACTCATCTACAACTTCGCCTGTCTTGCTGGATCAAGAAGGCGAGGACGTCATCGAGCTGAACGTGTGTTGTACGCGGAGGCGCCGTACGTTCGACACTAGATCAGGACGGGTCGTGAAGGTGTACAACTACATCAACCGCGTTGATAAACGCTTCCGCTTTGCGATATTCAAGGGTATGAAGATACACTCCCCCTCTCATTGCTATGCATCTCCTAGATAGATCTTGCGTGATCGTAGGGAAATTTTTGAAATACTGTGTTCCCCAACAACTTATACCTTGAAATTTAGTACGAGATCATCTTATAATGCTACCGCCGTACTAAGCAAAATAAGATGCAATCAAAATATTCGACATGATATGGCCATCTTCATCTTGTGCTTTTGATCTCCATCTCCAAAGCATCGTCATGATCTCCATCGTCACTGTCTTAAAACCTTGATCTCCATCGTAGCGGCGTGGTCGTCTCGCCAACTATTGCTTCTATGACTATTGCTAACTCATAGCGATAAAGTAAAGCAATTATATGGCGTTTGCATTTCATACAATAAAGAGACAACCATAAGGCTCCTGCCGGTAGCCGATAATTTACAAAACATGATCATTACCATAACATATAACTCATCACATCTTCACGATATCACATCACAACATGCCCTACAAAAACAAGTTAGACGTCCTCTACTTTGTTGTTGCCAGTTTTACGTGGCTGCTACAGGCTTCTAGCAAGAACTGTTCTTACCTATGCCACAAAACCACAATGGTGTATCGTCAAGTTTGTTGTTTTAACCTTCTTCAAGGACCGGCTGCAGTCAAAGTCGATTCAACTAAAGTAGGAGAAACAGACACCCACCAGCCACCTTTATGCAAAACTAGTTGCATGTGTGTCGGTGGAACTGGTCTCATGAACGTGGTCATGTAAGGTTGGTCCAGGCCGCTTCATCCCACAATACCGCTGAGTCAAAATAAGACGTTGGTGGTAAGCAGTATGACTATCACCGCCCACAACTCTTTCTGTTCTACTCGTGCATATCATCTACGCATAGACCTGCCTCATGATGCCACTGTTGGGAAATGTAGCATGCAATTTCAAAAAAAATCCTACGTTCATGCAAGATCTATCTAGGAGATGCATAGCAACGAGAGGGGGAGTGTGTGTCTACGTACCCTCGCATACCAAAAGCGAAAGCGTTTTACAATGTGGTTGATGTACTCGAACTTCTTCGCGCTTCAACTGATCAAGTACCGAACGCACATCACCTCCGCATTCTGCACATGTTCAGCTCGATGATGTCCTCGTTCCTATGATCTAGCAAGGTGTCGATGAAGTATATGAGTTCCGTCAGCACGATGGCGTGGTCACGGTTATGGTGAAGTGATTCGTGCAGGGCTTCGCCTAAGCACTACGATAATATGACCCGAGGCGTAAACTGTGGAGGGGGGCGCCGCACACGGCTAAGAATTGTTGGTGTATGTTCTAGGTGCCCCCTCCCCATGTATATATAGGTTGGAGGGGAGGAGAGGCAACCAAGGAGGTGCCCCAAGTAGGAGGAAACCTACTTGGGGTCCTCTCCAATCTGGCCAAAACCCCCTCTCTGATTCCTATTCGAAGTAGGAAGGGAAAAGGAAGGAAGTGGGAATCATATTCCCATTTTCCTTTTATCCTTCCCCTTTCCTTCTCCAATTTGGCCAGCCCATATGGGGGGGCGCACCAGCCCCTTTGTGTGTGGTGTGTTTCCCCTCTTGGCCCATAAGGCCCATATCTTTTGCCGGGGGTGCCCGGAACCCCTTTTGGTGACCTGTAGGTACCCGGTGCATCCCGAAAAACTTCCAGTGTCCGAATAACATCGTCCTATATATCAATCTTTACCTCTCAACCATTTCGAGACTCCTTGTCATGTCTGTGATCTCATCCGTGACTCCGAACAACATTCGGTCACCAAATCACATAACTCATATAATACAATATCGTCATCGAACTTTAAGCGTGCGGACCCTACGGGTTCGAGAACTATGTAGACATGATCGAGACACCTCTCCGGTCAATAACCAATAGCGGAACCTAGATGCTTATATTGGCTCCCACATATTCTACGAAATTCCCTTTGTCATCGGTATGTTACTTGCCCGAGATTCGATCGTCGGTATCTTCATGCCTAGTTCAATCTCGTTACCGGCAAGTCTCTTTACTCTGAGTAATACATTAGTCATTTGCTTGCAAGGCTTATTATGATGTGTATTAGCGAGAGGGCCCAGAGATACCTCTCCGATATTCAGAGTGACAAATCCTAATCTCGATTCACGCCAACCCAATAAGACACCTTCGGAGATACCTGTAGAGCATCTTTATAATCACCCAGTTACGTTGTGATGTTTGATAACACACAAGGCAATCCTCCGGTATTCAGGAGTTGCATGATCTCATAGTCGGAGGAATATGTATTTGCCATGAAGAAAGCAATAGCAGTAAAACTGAACGATCATTATTGTAAGCTTATGGGTGGTTCATGTCCATCACATCATTCTCCTAATGATGTGATCCCGTTATCAAATGACAACACATGTCTATGGTTAGGAAACTTAACCATCTTTGATTAACGAGCGAGTCTAGTAGAGGCTTACTAGGGACACGGTATTTTGTCTATGTATCCACACATGTATCAAGTTTCCGGTTAATACAATTCTAGCATGAATAAAAGACATTTATCATGATATATAAGGAAATATAAAATAACAACCGCGTTAACATAATGCTTCCGCTTTCGGTCTACGGGGGTACGTGGACACACTGATCTTTTGTGAGCGTATGATATATTTTTTAAATTGCATGCTACATTCCCTAACAAGAGCACACCAGGCAATCCTCCGATATCCGGGAGTTGCATGATCTCATAGTCAGAGGAATATGTATTCGCCATGAAGAAAGCAATAGTAGTAAAACTGAACAATCATTATGCTAAGCGAACGGGTGGGTCATGTCCATCACATCATTCTTCTAATGATGTGATCCGTTATCAAATGACAACACATGTCTATGGTTAGGAAACTTAACCATCTTTGATTAACGAGCTAGTCTAGTAGAGGCTTACTAGGGACACGGTGTTTTGTCTATGTATCCACACATGTATCAAGTTTTCGGTTAATACAATTCTAGCATGAATAATAAACATTTATCATGATATAAGGAAATATAAAATAACAACTTTATTATTGCCTCTAGAGCATATTTCCTTCACTTCTATCAATGAAATGATACGCAAGCTTTGCTTTTTAGTGAAAAAAAACTAATTACTGGAGTGTGTATGTGTGCGTGTGCGTGTGTTGAAACCTGCAAGTTTCAGGTTTCAGTATGATACAGAGTATTGTGTTATTTACTAGACTACAATTTGAGAATATGATCTGGCTCAGTTAGAGAAAATTCAGTTAGATTTTGTAAATGGTCAGACTTTGCAAATGCCATAGTCAAGTGTACCTCCAAAATTTTGTAAATTCAGTTAACTATAAATAGTTAATATGTACTCCAAAATGTTAGCAATGCTCCTCCACTGAATTTAGTTGTTGTCTACCATCAAAATTCAGGTAAAATATCATGCCATTTCACAGAAAATAAGAAAAAATAAACTACCTAATGAAAGCTTGGGTATAAAGTGGAGTACATACAAAATTTAGTTATGTAATTGCAACCAAACTAGAAATCGTGCCATGACTTTTCACCGATTTGACAGTAAATTGACAGTTTTGACATAGGGGAAATTGTTGCTGACATTGGAGTATGTGTGTGATGACTTGAGTGTGTGTGTGATCTCTAGTTTTACTGCCATGATCTTTGTAAGCAAATGTTTCAGTAAACATGATACTCCTAAAATGCAGTTTGCTTCCAGGTTTTAGTTTACTAGAAAAGGTGCCATGGCACCCATTTCTTCTTTTGCTGCCATGTTAACCAATCTAGAAATGGTGCCATGGCACCCAATTCTTGTTTGGCTTATGATAGGGGAGAGGGGCCCGATCTTTGATGAGATGATAACTATCGATTTTGTGGAGACGACTTTGACGAACCGACTACAAATGTGCACGACGTTGCGCCTTAGCAATCGCTAAACCAACTCCAAAACGTTATTGACCATGCCGGAGCATGATCAACCTGACCATGAAGGTCTAATCCTGCATGCAATCGAAGAACAAGCAAGAATATGACAAAGCAATCTGAATATTGCAAATATAGATGAAGTATTGATAAAGGTGGGGATCCGAAAGCGGTCTTGGTCTGGTCGTTGGACACAAACGAAGTACACGAAGTTGCGTTGGCTAACTTTTAACTAAACAAACCCCAAGGGAAAAGCTACTAGATGGATCTACTTATATAGGAGCAATGGCTGGTGGCCAAGGAGGTGGGAGGACGTCCCAAGGGTGCCTAAAACTAACCCTAGGTCATACAAGGTTCATGGGCCCAAGTGGAGGTGATGCAATACCTTTGGACTTGTAGTTTGACTCAGATTCTACTGCAACGTCAGATTGTTTCGTCCATAACTCAACGCTCCAGACGTATTTAAAGGTGAATCCAATTGGGTTGGAAAGTGCACGAAATCTACTTTCCAACAAAAAAATCACCCAATTTGGAGTCCGTATGAAAGAGATGTTGATGGTTTGAGTCAGGTATGTCTGTGCAGTCCGAATCCGAGTCCAGGACGTGAGAGACTTTGGCTCTATCTTCTCTTGGGCCGAAAGTTGTTGGGGAACGTAGTATTTCAAAATTTTCCTATGATCACGCAAGATCTATCTACTAGATTCATAGCAAAGAGAGGGGAGAGTGTGTCTACGTACCCTCGTAGACCGAAAGCGGAAGCGTCTAGTGACGCTGTTGATGTAGTCGAACATCTTCGCGATCCAAGCACCGAACGTACGGAACCTCCGCGTTCAGCACACGTTCAGCTCGATGACGTCCCACGAGCTCTTGATCCAGTTGAACATCACGGGAGAGTTTCGTCAGCACGACGGCGTGGAGACGGTGATGATGAAGCTACCGGCGCAGGGCTTCACCTAAGCACTGCAACGGTATGACCGAGGTGTGTATCTATGGGGAGGGGCACCGCACACGGCTAAAATCAACTTGTGTGTCCATGGGGTGCCCCCTGGCCACGTATATAAAGGATGGAGGGAGGAGGAGGCCGGCCCTCATAGGGCGCGCCAAAGTGTGGAGTCCTACTAGGACTCCCTAGTCCTAGTAGGATTCCACCTCCCACATGGAATAGGAAAAGGGGAAGGGAGAAGGAGAAGGAAGGAAGGAGGCGCCCCCTTTCCCTAGTCCAATTCGGACCAGTCCATGGGGAAGGGGCGCGGCCACCCTTGAGGCTATTCTCTCCTTTCCCGTATGGCCCATTAAGGCCCAATACGAATTCCTGTAACTCTCCGGTACTTCGAAAAATACCCGAATCATTCGGAACCTTTCCGATGTCCGAATATAGCCTTCCAATATATCGATATTTACGTCTCGACCATTTCGATATTGTTCGTCATGTCCGTGATCTCATCTGGGACTCTGAACTAATGTAAGTCATCAAATCACAAAACTCATAATACAAATTGTCATCGAACGTTAAGCGTGCGGACCCTACGGGTTCGAGAACTATGTAGACATGACCAAGACACATCTCCGGTCAATAACCAATAGCGGAACCTGGATGCTCATATTGGCTTCTACATATTCTACGAAGCTCTTTATCGGTCAAACCGCATAACAACAAACGTTGTTCCCTTTGTCATCGGTATGTTACTTTCCTGAGATTCGATCGTCGGTATCATCATACCTAGTTCAATCTCGCTACCGGCAAGTCTCTTTACTCGTTTCGTAATGCATCATCCCGCAACTAACTCATTAGTCACATTTCTTGCAAGGCTTATAGTGATGTGCATTACCGAGAGGGACCAGAGATACCTCTTCGACAATCGGAGTGACAAATCCTAATCTCGATCTATGCCAACTCAACAAGCACCATCGGAGACACCTGTAGAGCATCTTTATAATCACCCAGTTATGTTGTGATGTTTGGTAGCACAGAAAGTGTTCCTCCGGTATTCGGGAGTTGCATAATCTCATAGTCATAGGAACATGTATAGTCATGAAGAAAGCAATATCAACATACTAAACGATCAAGTCCTAAGCTAACGGAATGGGTCAAGTCAATCAAATCATTCTCTGATGATGTGATCCCGTTCATCAAATGACAACTCATGTCTATGGCTAGGAAACTTAACAATCTTTGATTAACGAGCTACTCAAGTAGAGGCATACTAGTGACACTCTGTTTGTCTATGTATTCACACATTGTCACACCCAAGATGTGATTCTATCTTGATCACTAGATAAAAACTTGTGATTGAGGCACCACTTGTGATAGCCTGGCTTATTAGGGATGATAGACTACTCATATCAATAAGGAATTCCTTCTTTTCCGGGAGCCCATTCGGATAGAACTCCAAAGTTAAGCGTGCTCAGCTTGCAGTAGTTTCAGGATGGGTGACCGACCGGGAAGTTGCTCCCGGGTGCGCACGAGTGAGGACAAATTGCGCAGAAAAGACTAGTATTGATATGTGAGGCCAGTCTAGATCCCGCCAGGAGTAACGACCACCGGCGGGTGTGTCCGGGGCGTTACAAGTTGGTATCAGAGCCGACCCTCGCGGTTACACGGATGTTTGCGGACAGTTTGCCGTCATGTTGTGCATGACGTTTGTGACCCGTCGTGGCACACGGCATGGCACATGTGCTGTCCTGGAAGCACAGACGGTTGTGCCAAGAGGGAACGTTCTTGTGGCCCGACGAGGACGTCGGTTCCTCTGAGTGAGGGTGTATGTGATAGCCTGGCTTATTAGGGATGATAGACTACTCATATCAATAAGGAATTCCTTCTTTTCCGGGAGCCCATTCGGATAGAACTCCAAAGTTAAGCGTGCTCAGCTTGGAGTAGTTTCAGGATGGGTGACCGACCGGGAAGTTGCTCCCGGGTGCGCACGAGTGAGGACAAAGTGCCCAGAAAAGACTAGTATTGATATGTGAGGCCAGTCTAGATCCCGCCAGGAGTAACGACCACCGGCGGGTGTGTCCGGGGCGTTACACCACTGCATTTCGGGTGCTTATCAAGATGGATATCATTACATCGTACCATTACATACATATATGGGGATACATACAAGTCATACAACCCCACATGAATACAACACATTATACACAAGACATCCGACTACGTATGAAAAATAAGAAATTCACAACGACATCCATCTGCTATCCTAGGCTACCGACCAGGAACCTAACCCAAGATCAACGAAGAAGAAGAAGAAAGAACTCCAACACAAATAATCATCGCTCTCACGTCAAGTCATCGGAAACCTGCACCTGAGATCCCGCTAGGAAGAAGAATGAGTCCATGAAGAAGAAGAAGCCACGAAGACGAACCAAACGTAGTCGAACGAATCCTCACGATCGCAACGAAACAAGCACATGGGCCAAGGCCCAGTAGGAGGGGAGGCAGAGCAGGTCGGCTGGGCGCGCAGCTGGGCCTGGGAGCGTTGGGTCACGCGGTGAAGAGGCCCATGCGGGAGGAGGCGGCCCACACGAGGGGGAGCAGCCGTGGCGTCGTCCTCCCAATCCCGCCTGGATCGGGGCAAGGGCGGCGGTGTCCTCGGGGCTCCGGCGAGGGGAGGCACGCAGATGGCTGGATCCGACGGCCAGCGGCCGGATCGGGCACGGGACGGCCCTCCACCACGGGGGATTGGCCAGCGGGGCGCGGGGCTGGTAGGGCTCGGGCGCTGGGGCGCACAGGGATGTCGGGGCGCTCGGTCACTGGAGTTGGTCGCCGGCGATGGCGCGCATGCGGTGGAGCTAAGCGGTCGCGGCGAGATACACGAGGAGGTGGGGTCGCAGAGCTGGGCGCATGGGGAGCCGCGCGGCGGGGCACTGGCTCACGGAGGTGGATGGGCTCGGCGGGCCCCGATGGGCTCGGCAGGCAATAGCGATGCGGTGCGGTGGAAGGCGGCGCGGAGGGACGTGGCGGCTCCGGAGTGGCTGAGAGAGGCGGCTGAGGCGAGGTGGCATGCTCTGATTGGCCGAAGGGGCGTGGTGGCTGGACATGTCCGGCGAGGGTGGACATGTCCGATGGCTCGAGGAAGAGGGAGGCTAGGGTTCATCCACGAATTTCGGGGGGGGGGGCATATTTATAGGTATAGGGAGCTAGGAAAGTCCAAATGAAGTGCGGTTTTCAGACACGCGATCGTGATCCAACGGAGAAGAACAAGAGGGAGGTTTAGATGGGCTAGTGCGCTGTTGTGGAGGGGTGCTGGGCTAAAAGAGAAAGGGCTTCCAGCGGTTAACACGGTTAACCGTTGGAGTATCGAACGGACTCTGAATGCAATGAAATTTGACAGCCGGTCTACCAACACTATAATAAGACCACTCGCCAAGTTTCATCCCATTCCGAGAACATTTTTTGGCCACTTACAAAAGGAGGTTTCGGAGGTGCCGCGGGCGCGTGCGAGTGTGTCTGGCCTCAGAACGGACAACGGAAAGGACGGGCGGACTCGGACGGATGCAAGTTTTTGAAAACATGAGGATGCAATGCACATGATGAAATGGCAAAGTGCAACACGCAAGCAGATGACATGGCAACGACAACAAATAAGAGGATGACACCTAGCGCATCGGTCTCGGGGTGTCACAACACTCCCCTACTAACAAGAGAGCTCGTCCCGAGATCTTAGGAACGAGACGGAAGGGGAAAAGGAAGAAGGTGAAACCAAAGAGCCTTGAGAGGATGAACAATTTGAAAAGAAGAATGCAATGGAGATGAATGCGATTGAGAAGCTTCGGTAAAATGAGGAAACAATGCATACGATGAGAATCTAGAGCTTAATGAAAAGAGATACATTGAAACCACTCCGGTTAAGTGAGATAGACGAGGAATAAAAAGAAGAAGAAATTAGACAATACTTCGGTTGAGCATTAAAGGAATATGACTTGAACTTGAGAAGATGTAATAATATTTGACAAAAGGAAGAACACAATGCCTCCGGAAGAATGGGAAGAGTGAAATGCAATGAACGGATAAGACGACAGCAAATTCCACCATGAAAGAATTCGAAAATCATCCTTAGAAGGAAGGATTGAACAGAGTTGTTGGAAAATGAACAGCGAAAATTTGATTTGTGTGGGCTTATGTAACCATCACAAAACTTGAGGTGAAATTCTGCCACTCCGAAAGATTTTGTTGTTGGGATGAATGAAGAAATGCAAAACTCCACTTCAAAATAATATGGAGAATTATTTTCATCTCGAGGTGCAAGAAGAGGAATACTTGGTCTACTCCACAAGAATTGGATGAATATTTGAGGAATGAATTAAATCATGATGGGCCACCATGAAGAACTCTGGTAACAAAAGGATGATGATAGAAGTGAAGGATGCAAGAATAAGAATGAAGCCTTACGATGATTTAGATGGAGGTTCCGACGAGATAGCCAAGAAAACTTTGAACTACGGAAAAGAAAAGATGAAAACACTTGGGATCATAATTTATTCATCATGAACAAACTCTGAATGAAGGGATTTGCCAACTTGATGAAAGAAGAATATGAATTATGCTATGCTTATCCTCCATCGATTAAATTGATGAGAAACAATGGACTTGCATATCACTTATTTGCGTTGAAATTTATTAAAGAGGGATATAGCTCAAACTTGAGAAATTCTTCATGGACCACCAGTATGATTGAAAAGGAATGAATGGGTTGATTTGATAAAAAGGAAAAGAACTGTTGAGCGAACCACTGTAATAATTGAAACCAAGTGATGAAAGGGAACATGCCACCGTAAGGAATTGAAATTGAGTGAATACAAGAGAATGAATCGCCGAGAAGAATAAAGCACTTGGGGAATTTAGATACGAGAGAACGAAGAGAACGCGAACTGATTAAAGAACACTTAAAAGAAGCATCAGAAGAATATAGGGACGAACGAAGAGGCATCAATGAAGAATAGTTGGAGGACGAAGTTGAAAACTGAGAACGAAGAACTCTTCTGAAATGATGGCCTTCGGAGGATCACAAAGAAAACAATTCATGAATGCTCTGGATGGGTAAGAAAAGATTTATTGATGACCGGTACAAATTTGAGAGGATAACATGAAGCTAGAACCTCGAATCTTGAAGAGAACGGTCAATATTCAGAGGAAAACTCTACTTCGGTCTTCAATTGTTGAGAATGACGACGAGGAACACCACCCAAAATTATTGAGATACTCCGGAATAATGAAATAGGAAAAGGTTGAACCAATGATGAAAAGATTTGAAAGCAATGTTGGATAAGGCATATGACTGATGAAGTCCATCCTTGCGTCACACTTTGAGAAGAATTTGAGAATAGCTCCGGAAAACTTAGAAGAGTCTGGTAAGATCTTGGGAAAAGAGTTGTGGGTTATGAGCCCTGATACGTCTCCAACGTATCTATAATTTTTGATTGTTCCATGCTATTATTTATGATGTCTTGGATGTTTAATGGGCTTTGTCATACACTTTTATATGATATTTGGGACTAACATATTAACCTAGAGCCCAGTGCCAGTTTTTGTTTTTTCCTTGTTTTTGAGTTTTGCAGGAAAGGAATATCAAATGGAGTCCAATTGACGTGCCATTTTTTGATGATTTTTTCTGGACCAAAGAAGCCCCCCTGAAGTAAAAGAGTTGGGCCAGGAGAGCCACGGGCTGCCCACAAGGGTGGGGGGAGCGCCCTAGGCAGGTGGTGGCGCCCCCCTATCTCGTGGACAGCCCGTAGGCCCCCTGACTTGTGCCTTATGCCAAAAAATCCTATAAATACTGAAACCTTCGGAAATTAACCTAGATCGGGAGTTCCGCCGCCGAAAACCTCTATAGCCACCGAAAACCAATCTAGACCCCGTTCCGGCACCCGGACGGAGGGGGAACCCTCACCGGTGGCCATCTTCATCATCCCGACGCTCTCCATGACGAGGATGGAGTAGTCCTACCTCGGGGCTGAGGGTATGTATGAGTAGCTATGTGTTTGATCTCTCTCTCTCGTGTTTTTGAGATGGCACGATCTTGATGTATCGCGAGCTTTGCTTTTCTAGTTGGATCTTATGATGCTTCTCCCCCTCTACTCTCTTGTAATGGATTGAGTTTTCCCTTTAAGTTTATCTTATCGGATTGAGTCTTTAAGGAGTTGAGAACACTTGATGTATGTCTTCCACGTGCTTATCTGTGGTGACAATGGGATAGCATGTGATCCACTTGATGTATGTTTTGGTGATCAACTTGCGGGTTCCGTGACCTTGGGAATCTATGCATAGGGGTTGGCACACGTTTTCGTCTTGACTCTCCGGTAGAAACTTTGGGGCACTCTTTGAAGTTCTATGTGTTGGTTGAATAGATGTTTCTGAGATTGTGTGATGCATATCGTATAATCGTGCCCACGGATACTTTAGGTGGCAATGGAGTATCTATGTGACATTAGGGTTTTGATTGATTTGTGTCTTAAGGTGTTATTCTAGTACGAACTCTATGATAGATTGAACGTTACTACAGACTCTTGAATAGATCGATCAAAAAGAATAACTTTGAGGTGGTTTTGTACCCTTGTTCCAATTATGTTATCCTTGTTGAGAGAACTTGCACTAGTGAAAGTATGAACCCTAGGCCTTGTCTACTATCATTGCAACACCATTTATGCTCACGTTTATCACTTGCTACCTTTCTGTTTTTATATCTTCTTATTACAAAAACCTATATCTACCATCCATATTGCACTTGTATCACCATCTCTTCGCCGAACTAGTGCACCTATACAATTTACCATTGTATTGGGTGTGTTGGGGACACAAGAGACTCTTTGTTATTTGGTTGCAGGGTTGTTTGAGAGAGACCATATTCATCCTACGCCTCCCATGGATTGATAAACCTTAGGTCATCCACTTGAGGGAAATTTGCTACTGTCCTACAAACCTCTACACTTGGAGGCCCAACACCGTCTATAAGAAGAAGGTTGTGTAGTAGACATCAAGCTCTTTTCTGGCGTCGTTGCCGCGGAGGTTAGTGCTTTAAGGTATATCTTTAGATCTTGCAATCGAATCTTTTAGTTTCTTGTTTTATCACTAGTTTAGTTTATAAAAGGAAACTACAAAAAAATGGAATTGATGCCACCTCATATGCTTCATCTTTTTAATGTCTTTCGTGAAAATGATGGAAAGGAAAATTGTGCTCAAGTACTAGAAGAAGAATTACATAGAATGCTTGGCATAGAATATGTGCATGATGAGCATGATTGCAATGTTGTTAGTATGAATTCTTGGAATACCCATGGTGCTAATGATATGCAAAGCCACAAGCTTGGGGATGCAATGTTTGATGAAGATGTTATTTTTAGTCCCCCAAGTTTTGATGATAATATTTATTATGATGGAAGCATGCCTCCTATTTATGATGATTATATTTATGAAAGTGGATTTGGAGAGGTCATGACTTTATTTAGTGATGAATCCACTATTTCGGAAGAGGTTCTAATTGATTATGAGAACAAAGTTGCTATCTATGATGATTATGTGATGACTTGTATGCTATTAAGAATAATGATAACCATGAAACTTGTCATCATGATTTTAGTTTTCAATTGGATTATGCTTCACATGATAGTTATTTTATTGAGTTTGCTCCCACTACTATTAATGAGAATAAATTTGCTTATGTGGGGAGTAGTAAAATTTCTATGCAAGTAGATCATGAAAAGAATGCTTTATGTGCTGGTTATATTGTTGAATTCATTCATGATGCTACTGAAAATTATTATGAGGGAGGAACATATGCTTGTAGGAATTGCAATAATATAAAGTTTCCTCTCTATGTGCTTAATGTTTTGAAGCTATGCTTGTTTTCCCTTCCTATGCTAGTTGATTATTGTTCCCATAAGTTTTTTGCTCACAAAATCCCTATGCATAGGAAGTGGGTTAGGCTTAAATGTGCTAGTCATATTCTTCATGATGCTCTCTTTATGTTTCAATTCCTATCTTTTATGCGAGCATCATTGAAATCATCATGCCTAGCTAGGGGCGTTAAACGATAGCGCTTGTTGGGAGGCAACCCAACTTTATTTTGTTTTCCTTGCTTTTGCTTCTGTCTAAGAATAAATATTGCATCTAACTTCTGTTTAGATGTGGTTTTATGTTTTAATTAGTGTTTGTGGCAAGTAGAACCTTTGGGAAGACTTGGGTGAAGTTTATATGATCTTGATGTGAAAAACAAAATTGTTAGCGCTTGCTAGAATGGTCATCAGATTTTACTGGAGCGTGCTATTTAGTTGATTCTTTTTGCAGATGATTAATAGACAAATTCCTCACGTTTACCAATTTAGTTTGATTTTTTTGGAGTTACAGAAGTATGCGAAACCTGCAGATTGCTACAGACTGTTCTGTTTTTGACAAATTCTGTTTTTCGTGTGTTGTTTGCTTATTTCAATGCATCTATGAGAAATATTTGGAGGTATGAAACATAGAGAAGTTGGAATACAGTAGGTTTAACACCAATATAAACAAGGAATGAATTCATTGCAGTACCTTTAAGTAGTGGTTTGTTTTCTTATACTAACGGAGCTCACGATATTTTTGTCTAAGTTTTGTGTTGTGAAGTTTTCAAGTTTTGAGTATTGCTTTGATGGACTATGGAACAAAGAGTGGCAAGATCCTAAGCTTGGGGATGCCCATGGCACCCCAAGGTAAAATTCATGGACAACCAAAAGCCTAAGCTTGGGGATGCCTCGGGAAGGCATCCCCTCATTCATCTTCATCCATCGGTAACTATACTTGGAGCTATATTTTTATTCACCACATGATATGTGTTTTGCTTGGAGCATCGTGTATTATTTTAGTCTTTTCTTGTTAGTTTGCCACAAATTATCCTTGCTGGACACACCTATTTGAGAGAGTTAAATATGGCCTAGGAATTGATAGAATACTCTATGTGCTTCACTTAAATCTTTTGAGTTGAATAGTTTTTGCTCTAGTGCTTCACTTATATCTTTTAGAGCACGATGGTGATAATATTTTGAAGAAATTTTTGAACTCTCATGCTTCACTTATATCTATTTGAGAGTCTATTAAAACAGCATGGTAATGTGTTTAGGCTATATAACTAGTCTTCACATGATAGACATCCAATATCAATATAGTAAAAACTTTCACACTAAGTGCATTGAATATGATGAGAAGTTGGATGCTTGATAATTGTTTTGAGATATGAGGATAGTGATATTAGAGTCATGCTAGTGGAGTTATTATGAAATTGAGAAATGCTTGTGTTAAGGTTAGTGATTCCCGTAGCATGCACGTATGGTGAACCGCTATGTGAGGAAGTTAGAGCATGAGGTATTTGTAAAGTGTCAACCTTTGTGTGGAGGTCGGGGGCGCACGATGGTTAACTCCTACCAACCTCCCCCCTAGGAGCATGCGTTGAGTGCTTTGTTTTGATGACTCGTAGATTTTTGCAATAAGTATATGAGTTCCTTATGACTAATGTTGAGTCCATGGATTATACGCACTCTCACCCTTCCAGCATTGCTAGCCTCTCTTGTACCGCGCAACTTTCGCCGATACCATAAACCCACTATATATCCTTCCTCAAAACAGCCACCATATTATTCCTCAAAACAGCCACCATACCTACCTATAATGGCATTGCCATAGCCATTCCGAGATATATTGCCATGCAACTTTCCACCGTTCCGTTCATATGACACGCATCATATTGTCATATTTCCATGCATGATCATGTAGTTGACATCGTAGTTGTGGCAAAGCCACCATGCATAATTTTCATATATGTCGCGCTTGATTCATTGCACATCCCGGTACACCGCCGGAGGCATTCATGTAGAGTCATACTTGTTGTAGTATCGAGTTGTAAATCAATAAAAGTGTGATGATCATCATTATTAGAGCATTGTCCCGTGTGAGGAAACAAAAAATTCAAAAAAAAGATAAAGGCCAAAAAAATGATGGCCCAAAAAAATTAGAGAGGGGCTAAAAAAAGAAGCCCCTCCAAAAAAATGAGAGAAAAGAGAGAAGGGACAATTGATATTATCTTTTTCCACACTTGTGCTTCAAAGTAGCACCATGTTTCTTCATGATAACTAGTGGAAATTTTCATTATAGAACTAGGCTTGTATATTCCGACAATGGGCTTCCTCAAATGCCCTAGGTCTTCGTGAGCAAGCAAGTTGGATGCACACCCACTAGTTTCCCAAGTAATTCTCATAAATTGTTTGGGTCATATCTTGCTCAAATATGGCAAACCATTTCATTGCCATGTTCAAAAATAATTCTCCAATAATCATTTTCCTATTATGCCCTAAATGGCACTTTGTGAAGCAAGTGCTATTTATCTTTGCCCAATTGCCCCCAAACTTGGTGGACATCTTTTCATGTCCATATCATTGCAATGTGCCAAATTTCAAATTCATTTGCCTAGTAATTATTTTCCAGTGATTTTTCAAAATTTATGTCTTGAAAGGAACTTTGTGAAGGAAGTATATTCTAGGCATGTCCAAATGAGATGCAACTTCGTCACATTCTTCATTTGATCAAATAATCATCTCTATCAAATTGGAGCTCACGGATATAATCTATGTGAGCTCAGCTCCAAATCTTGGTTTCTGGTAAAATTTTCACTTTGTGAAGCAACACTATTTTACCTTGCTTCATTTGAGCTGCCAATTTACCAGGCCATTCTTACATCTACCTCTACTCACTTCACCAAGTTTTGACTCAATCCAGTTATCCTTTTACCCTCAGTAAATTCTCCAAGATTCTGTCCAGAATGGAGCATTGTGAAGCAAGTGCCACTTTGGTAACTCCAAATGGCATGAGGTTTTTACAGCATCTCCATATGGTCAAATAATTTAACTCCACCAAATTTCAACTCATGACCCTCAAGTGTGTGAGTGCAACATCTTAATCCCTAATTCTGGCCAGTTTTCAAAATTATACAGCAACCCCTATCTAAACTCCTCATGTTAGTCTGGTTTTTGGAGATCAACATCATCTTGGTGTAAAATCATCGCCAGACAACTTATTTACCAAGTTACCAAGCTGGTTTAACCACAGGAAGTTACAAGCACCTTCCTGTTGATTTACCATGGAGCCATCTGCAAATCTCTTCTTTGCCCTTGGATCAATTTCTTTCTGCATTTCTACTAAGGGCACTGAGGTCCATATACTGGACACGGTTGGCCACGCCAAACCTCGCTGCTTGCACCAGTGCGTGTGGTGACCGCGCCTGCGTCATGCACAGCACGTGCTCTGGAACGGTCGGGCAACTATGCTCGTCGCCTCCCTCCTCGTCTCGACCTCCCACCGTGTCCTGGAGCTCACCCGTGCTCGTCTGCACTGCCCTGCATCACTGCCTCGTCGTGCCTCGCCGGCAGCGCGCCGTCACAATAGTGCCACTGCGATGCCCTGCTTCTGACCTCCATTAACACACTATTTGAGCTCGCTAGTGAGTGTCCAGAGCCCTCTCCTCGTCTATATAAGAGACCCCGACCTCTCCCGCACCTCACCAGCCCTTCCTCGCTTCTCCTCGACCATTAGAGCCCTTGGGTTCATCTTCTTTTTGCTGGTGACCGCCATGGCCGCCTCGGCCTCGCCCTAGTTCCGGTGTGCCCAACCCTCCTCTCATCCTCTCGAGATGTCCATCGTGTTCCTCTCGTCTGGCTGAGCCGCCCTACACCCTTGCTCCTCGCCAGAGTTGCCCGCATCACCGAGCCCCTCGTCACCAGAAACTTCTCTGTACCTCCTCTATCGTCGCGGCTCCCCACCATCCCAAGCCTCCCCGGCGCCAGCTGGTCCTCTGAACGGAACCGGTGCACCACCCCTCACCCGCCGGTGCTCTCCGTTCAGCCAGAGACGGTCGGCCCCATCGCCGCAACAGCTTCTGCCTCCTCCCGTCCTCCTTCCATCGCCGCTCCTCCACGCCACCCCGGCGGTCGGAGCCCCTCCAGGTGGCCTCACCTCGGCCTCCCGCGCCCGCCGGTGGCCGCGCCCTGGCCAGAGGTGGCCGGAGCAGGTCGCCCCGTCTCCAGCAGAGCCTCCTTGCTCCTCCTCTGTCCCGTGCGGGAACATGGGCGCAAGGAGGAAGACGACGACGCCCGTGCCTGCCCCCCTGTCCCTGGGTCCCACCTGTAAGTGACCCCAGCCCCGGGCCCAGGTACGTTAACTGGAGACATTTTCTTGACATATGTTTTCTATTTCTGAAAGCGTATTTTCATTCTACCGTGGCCCAAAGTGCGCTTTCCAATCCAGAAAGCGTATTTCTGATTCTGCGCTTCTGTCTTATCCACTCAGGGACCCGTTGGCGATGAAAATTTCCATAGATTGGTCCCTGGTGTTCAACCCTTCATAACTTTTCAACCGTAACTCCGAATCAGGTGATTCCAAAGCCCACGTCTCCGTCTCGTCGAGCCCGTTCTGTTGGTATCATTTTCACTATGGTTTGACATACTAGAAATGACCATTTTTACCTTGCCGTAAACAGCCCCCCTCCGAGAGAGAACTGTTTCTGCCGATTCTTTCCGCGATCATTCCCCACTTCTTCCTAGAGTCTCCATCACCCCAGGCAAGCCACAATACCCACTTGCATGATAGGCATGCAGTAGCCATGGTTTTCAACTTGAATATTTATTAAATGTTTGCTTGTTTAAAATATGATTATCGTTGTTTTGGTAATGCTTCGGGGTTATTGTTTATTTTCTTGCTATGTTGTTATGCACCTGGTTATCGTGCCCTGCTAGTTGCTAGTATTCCTTTCATATGTTTATGCTTGCTAGTAGTACATGTTCATGTTGGTGATGGTCTTTGGTGCATGAAGGCCGTCTACCCCAAGAACCGTTGTTATGCATGTTCCTTTGCATCCAGTTAGTTATATGCTTGCATGTTGGTATTGTTGACATGTTCTTGCATGACATGTTCTTGATATGGTGGATAGTTATGTGGTTCTCTCATGATTATGTGGATATTCATGCTCATGCATTGTAATCGCATCATGTATTTTATCATGACTCGTCATATTTGCATTCAAGTTTAACCGGATTAAATTGAACTTGAACAACTGTTGGCTGAGTCATGGTGTCACCATATCGAACTGACCAGTGCAACCACGTTTACCTTTATGGGAAGGTCCTAACTGGGTCTATTGTCATGCCTCTCGCCGGTGCCTCCAACGAGGGAAGGTTATGGGTGTGCGGTACCTTGGCCCGGTAAGCAGACATAACCTTGTGAGCCCGTTGTTGTTGATTGGATCCGGGTCCCCGTTTGGGACCGTTTATGTTTGGCCACGACGGTGGTCGTTGTGTCTTTGGTAGACACGGGGCCACCCAGGACTTAGCCCAAAGGGGCGTTGGCTGGAGTGGCTGGGAGAGTGTCATGACAATAGATCAGTTTTGTCGGAATGCCGTTAGTCCACCCGAATGGGAGAACGAGGCCATGGGTTCCGTAGTGTGGGTACAATGCGCTACCTCTGTAGAGTGTATATTAAATATATCGATAGCCGCGCCCGCGGATAAGGGCCCAGTTCGTAGTTGGTCACACTATGAGTCGACAACAATAATAATAATGTGCTTAATAACAACCCCGGTTCGATGATTAGATAAGTTGGTTGTGATCGCCGAGAAGATCACTGTTTGAGACCAAGTGTTGGTCGTGGCTGTGATCGCCGGAATGATCACCGTGGTATCGAAGATACCGAATTGTTTGACATTCGTGATGTTGTGCGAGAATCGTGGGTAAAGATCAAGCTCCTTATGGTCAATTGATGATTAATACGGTATTGTTTATACCAAGCTTGATTTGATCCTGAGATGATCGTGTAATGTCCGAGGTTGGTAAATGATGCATGTGATGGTTACGAGGTAACCCGAACAAAATAAATGGTGCATGTAGTGTCATCATGCTGCATGCTAGTATCATCAGATTTATATGTTCATACCATGCTCATATTGTCTAGTTGTATCATGTTCATGTTGTTCATGCTATGTTATCCTGATGATCTCATGATAATTCCTGATTAACCTGTAATTGCCATGCTGTTGTTTGTCTTGAATGCTTCTGGCTATTGTGAGCATGCAAGTACATTCAATGTACTGACCTGGCATGTCATGCCAGCTTGCAGGTCGTGCCTGGATTGCTTGGTTGTTTGGTGTTGTTCCTATGTTCGCGAGCTAGTATAAACGTTCCAGCCAGAGTCCCCGCGGATTCGAGTCCATCATCGTCGTTCGTTGTTCCACTGCCAGTAGTTGTTCCGCTGCTTCGATTTGTTATGCTGCTTGTATAGAGCAACCGTGGCTGGCGTAGTGTCGCCGTGCCGATGTTATTCATTGTAATATCGGAACCCTTGTAATCATATTCGTGTTGTAATAGAGAGCTGGTTTGTTCTATACTAAGCAGTGTCGTATTCCAGAAGACTTCATCTGGATCTCCGGGCTGGAATACGGGGCGTTCCGGTTTTCTCTGAGCCGGGGTGCCACAGGCTTGGTATCAAAGCAGGTCTGGCTGTAGAGCGCCCTATTCTACTGGAACGTTAGAAAATAGTAGTATAGGGTCTGGTTGTTGCCCTTGCTTGCGGCATTTGGTTGTTGCATTTGTGTGATGCATGTAGTCTTATTTCGGTTACCATTAATCCATGTTTTCATGCGTAGATGGCGGTCAACTTCCATGATTTCAGTGTCCTTCCCTTAGCTCCCGGTGATGTTCCCATTGAGTTCAGTCCCACTCCTGCACCTCTTAGCTTTGCCGCCCTCCTTGGCGACATGTGGCGTAGTATTTATCCCCTCGGAAATCCACCTCATTATCAAGTATTCCAGTTTTCTTCTAGAGGAAGAATTCTGGAATATGTTGCTCATGTTCATCTGCCAGCCCTGATTCCTGTCGGCAAGCACACCTACAGTTTCCACGGTGGTTACGGTGCTACTCCTGAGCGTGCCGTTCAGCTTGCCGCAATGGCAGGAGTCACCGGTCTTCGTCATCAAGAGAGCATGGTGCAAGAGAACCGTGCTTATTAATATTATCGCACCATCGTTGAGAATCCTAGGAGAATCCAATTTCCCTCCGTAAACCCTCAAGATGACCCGGCTATCCTCGCCATGTCTCGTTACATGATGGCCAAGTGTCTTCATATTTCTGAGTTAGTCCGAGACGCCATTCGGGCCAGGAGATTGCTTGGTGTCGCTTTACCTCAGTCTCCGCCAGCTTCTCCAACTCCTCTGCCTCGTCCATCCGGAGTTTCAGAGTCAGCGGTTCCACTCGCTACTCCTTGAGCTTCCTCGTCAGTTCACGAGCGTTTGCTCAAGCGTAGGATGTAATCCTTCATGTAGTGTTTGTGCATCTGCTGTAGCATCATGCTTGTGTGTGCCTGTGTGGAGCAGCTTTGTAGCTTGTTTGCTGTATGATTTGTTGCAATAAATCATTTTCTCGTGCTTCTTTGTTTTTAAATTCTCGGTGTTACCCCCTTATGGAAATTATTCCTTGACCGACACTAGATCAGAAGAAGCCGTGAGCAGTACAGATATACACCAAGGAATTAAGATTTTCAGCCGACAACATTGTATTACATCCAGTCTGAATACAAGTATATTCTGCTCAGACTTTCAGCAACAAGTACCTGTCAAAGATACACTTTATCGCAGCAATGATTAAATCATCAAGAGAACAAAAATGGATCAACTATGCATTCTCAGTCAAAGGTATGATCTGTACGCGATGATTGAATATGCCAAATATAAAGTATTGCGACACCGAGAAGTCAGTCCAAATGCACAGTGAATTCAGTAAGGACAGTCAGAAAAATCTTGCCATACAAATAATCAGCTACCGGACTGACAAAGGTATATATATGTCAGTCTAATCACCAAGAAAATCAGTTCCACCCATCTCAAAAAATTATTGATGAAGTGTACAAAGATAAGGATCCCAGTTTGCATCGGTAAGGAATGAATGGATTCCCATACTGCAAAAGCTTCTGGCATAAGGTACCGAATCTTCCCTAGCAAAGTCTTTAAGGGGGGAAGCTTATGAGGTATGGTACCCTATTTTTCCTCAAGAAGATATCCACCAAAGGCTTCGAGCATAAGCCACTCAGTCTTCCTCAGTACGACACCCCGGTGGTTTCCAAACGCAAGCTGCCCAGTATTCTTCTGTATGGCACTAATACAAGACATTAAATTTGGAACTGTTAGCATATGGCAGTATTTTCTAAGTGGCAGATCTGCAACAGTTGGTCTGAAATAAAAATCGGTCAGAGGTATGACTCGAGAATCAGATATTAATTCATTCAGTATGCTGGCAAGTCCATGCAAGTCTCTCGTGCAAGGAAGCATTTGCGGTATACATTCGACAACCTCACCGGTTATTCAAGAAACAAAAACCAGTGGGTGATGCCATGCTCAACAAGTCTTGAAGGAAAGACAACACTGAGACAATAATCTTGGCAGTGATTGTCAAGATCAGTCTCGCACATCCAGCAATATGATGTTATTAAGCCTGTCAATGTCCGGCAAAATCCCCAACAGTATTGAGATCTGTATAACCACATGTAAGCCGGATAAATATACTGAGGCTGAAAACATGAACTAGACCAAGGTATGCTTGCCAGATATTGTACGTAACCGTATTCAGGGCCGCAAAAATAATCAAGGATCTATGTAAGGCCCCGCTCTGTCAGTTGAGGATCGAGATGAAGAAAGTAATAATGAAAGAGCAAGACCAACAATACAGGTATGCCGGTTATTGTGTGAAAAATGTGGATGCCCAAGATCGTCTTATTCCACGGAGAACCCAAGCAAGATCCACCTAAGAGGAATACTCAATTGTGGTAAGGACCTCATAGCAAGGCAACCTGCTCAGTCCACAGTATGCTCAGAACTGTCAGCATTAAATACTCGAGTCTGTCCGGTCCGACTCATGGACATCTCAATATATTGACCTCAACACCTGTGATGGAGCATCGCACCGACTGTTATTCACAGGGAGATACTGGCAAAATGAAGAATCAGTGTGAAAACATATACTTTGAGGATTGTTATCTCTCGCATAGGGGAAGCAATTAAAAGAATAGCATGTGTGGATGGTATTCTTTGCCAAGATTACCGCCAGTCAAGACTGCAAATTTTATCATCAGAGGATGGTGCATTTTTCTATCAGTCACAACAAGCGACAGTCAAACCTTTGGTACAACTTCGATACTCTAGACTGAGAAGACAGTCTAGATAAGTCAGAAACTCCTATAAGATGACATCATCCGTTAGCAAAAACAGATATGATCCACATCACAGTTTTGGAACCAGAAGGCATACCTATATTCGAGAAATCTGATGCCTGGATAGAAGAGATTCTTTGTTCCACGGGAAGATATGTTCCCCAACTCCATGGAATATTCTCGGTACTCAATACGAGGATAACATTTCTAGCAAGGATAAATATCAAGAAGGACAAGTATGTCTGTACAAATAATATTTCAGATGCTAGCTCAGCCAACATATATGAAATAAAATTTGAGTCAGTATAAACGGTAACATATAAGGTACATCCTGTTAAAATGTCTGATACAACAAAGCAAACCACCCCAGAGCAAGATAGTCAGTCAGATCCAATCCAGTGGGAATATTATGAATAAAAGAAACCTGAGTTGGAAACGGTTTCTTCAAGTCAGAAAAATTATTTAATCCTGAACAACCAAATCTCGAGGATGAGATTTCTTTAAGGGGGGAAGAGTTGTCACGGCCTGGATGCCCTTTTCTTTTTTTGATGATTTTCTTGGATTTCTTGATTTTATTTGCTTTTCAGTGGCTATGTGGTTCTGAAACTTGGGAAGATCATGTCTTCCTAGGTTTTATAGTGGCTTGCTCTCCTTCTCATCATCCCAACACCCTGTCATTTCCATCCTTGACCTAACCCAATTTTCTTTTCCCAAGGAATATTCCTTTTCTATTAAAGGAATAATTCTTTTTGCCCTAGGTTGTGAAGCAACCTATATCTCTGTCATTCTAAAAATTCTCAAGTAATTCTCACAAATTTTTTGGGTCATATCTTGCTCAAATATGGCAAAACATTTCATTGCCTTGTTAAAAAATAATTCTCCAATAATCATTTTCCTATTCTGCCCTAAATGGCACTTTGTGAAGCAAGTTCTATTTATATTTGCCCAATTGCCCCCAAACTTGGTGGACATCTTTTCATGTCCATATCGTTGCAATGTGCCAAATTTCCAATTCATTTGCCTAGTAATTATTTTCCAGTAATTTTTATAACTTTCTGTCCAGAATGGAAATTGGTGAAGGAAGTATATTCTAGGCATGTCCAAATGAGATGAAACTTGGTCACATTCTTCATTTGACCAAATCATGCATCTCTACCAAATTGGAGCTCATGGAGATCATCCATGTGAGCTCAGCTCCAAATCTTGGTTTCTGGTAAAATTTTCACTTTGTGAAGCAACACTATTTTACCTTGCTTCATTTGAGCTGCCAATTTACCAGGCCATTCTTACATCTACCTCTCCTCACTTCACCAAGTTTTGACTCAATCCAGTTATCCTTTTACCCTCAGCAAATTCTCCAAGATTATGTCCAGAATGGAGTATTGTGAAGCAAGTGCCACTTTGGTAACTCCAAATGGCATGAGGTTTTTACAGAAGCTCCATATGGTCAAATAATTCAAATCCACCAAATTTCAGCTCATGACCCTCAAGTATGTGAGTGCAACATCTTAATCCCTAATTCTCGCCAATTTTCCACTTTCTACAGCAACCCCTATCTAAACTCCTCCTGTTAGTCTGGTTTTTGGTGATCAACATCATCTTGGTGTAAGATCATCGCCAGACAACTTATTTACCAAGTTACCAAGCTGGTTTAACCACATGAAGTTACAAGCACCTTCCTGTTGATTTACCATGGAGCCATCTGCAAATCTCTTCTTTGCCCCTGGATCAATTTCTTTCTGCATTTCTACTAGGGGCACTGAGGTCCATCTACTGGACACGGTTGGCCACGCCATAGCTCGCTGCTTGCACCAGTGCACGTGGTGACCGCGCCTGCGTCATGCAAAGCGCGCGCTCTGGAACGGTCAGGCCAGTGTGTCAAGATGGCAATATTCCCCGTGGGGATGGCTACCCGCGGGGATTTACCCGTCATGGAGCGGGGATGGGGGAAAATTATCCCCATGGGTATTGTTTGGTGGGTACCCGTTAGTCTCGCGGGGCGGGGATGGGTATAAAATCCCCCCCGTGGGGACTCCATGGATACCCGAAAACTATGCCATTCGTACTATAAATACAGAATATATATATTAATACCTAGATATTTCACACAATTATATTTCTCCACTTCTCCCAACAACTTTGTCTTCTCCAATCTCACTTATCCTAGTCAGCTCTGAAATCCCCATGGATACCCGACGGGTACCGGGTACCCGCTATTAACGGGGATGGGGGGCATTTTGTCCCCGTGAAGCTTCATGGGGATCGCGGGTATGGGGATTGGCGGGGATCGGGGCGGGGATGGTGGAGTCATCCCCGGCCATCCCCGTCCCCGTTGCCACCTTGACCAGTGTGCTCGTCGCCTCCCTCCTCGTCTCGACCTCCCACCGTGTCCTGGATCTCGCACGTGCTCGTCTGCACCACCCTGCATCACTACCTCATTGTAGCTCGCCGGCAGCGCGCCGTCACAACAGTGCCACTGCGATGCCCTGCTTCTGACCTCCATTAACACACTATTCGAGCTCGCTAGTGAGCGTCCAGAGCCATCTCCTCGTCTACATAAGAGCCACCCGACCTCTCCCGCACCTCATCAGCCCCTCCTCGCTTCTCCTCGACCACCAGAGCCCTCAGGTTCATCTTCTTTTCGCCGGTGACCGCCATGGCCGCCTCGGCCTCGGCCTAGTTCTGTTGCACCCAAGCCTCTTCTCATCCTTCCGAGATGTCCATCGTGTTCCTCTCGTCTCGCTGAGCCGCCCCACACCCTTGCCCCTCGCCGGAGTTGCCCGCATCGCCGAGCCCCTCGTCACAAGAAACTTCTCTGTACCTCCTCTGTCACCGCGGCTCCCCTCCATCCCAAGCCTCCCCGACGCTAGCTGGTCCTCTGAACGGAACCGGTGCACCGCCCCGCACCCGCCGGTGCTCTTCGTTCGGCCGGAGACGGCCGGAGCCAGCTAGCCCCATCGCCGCAGCAGCTTCTGCCTCCTCCCGTCGCCGCTCCTCCACGCCACCCCGGCGGCCGGAGCCCCTACATGCGGCCTCGCCTCGGCCTCCCGCGCCCGCCGGCGGCCGCGCCCTGGCCAGAGGTGGCCGGAGCTTGCCGCCCCTGATGTCTACATGCGCTTCTACTCTTGTAGACTATGTTGGGCCTCCAAGCGTAGAGGTTTGTAGGACAGCAGCAATTTCCCTCAAGTGGATGACCAAAGGTTTATCGAACTCAGGGAAGTAGAGGTTGAAGATGGCTCTCTCAAGCAACCCTGCAACTAAGATACAAGAAGTCTCTTGTGTCCCCAACACACATAATACAGTTGTTAGATGTATATGTGCATTAGTTCGGCGAAGAGATGTTAAATGGCAAGTGATATGGATGGCAAAACAAAGTAATATATATCTGTAATAAAAAGTGCAGCAAGCAAACAAGTGGTAAACGTGAGCACAAATGGTATTGCAATGGTGGAAACAAGGCCTAGGGATCATACTTTCACTAGTGGCAACTCCCAACAACATTAACATAATCGAATCACATGATATTTCCCATAAAACATGCAATGGAGACGCACCCGGAGGTCATTCCTTCGTGGTCAAGAGAGGACGAGAATTATGTAGGGCTACAAAAGCACACCTCAAAGTTCGTAGTTCTCAATCTAAGGATTTCCCAATGTCACCGCGGCCATCCAAAGAGAGTCCCACAATCACCACAACATATCTAAAGGATAGTCAAAGACAAGCACCAAGAGACTCTCAATCTTCAATCAACACACAAGAGAGGAAATCACTCATGAAAATATTTTTCTAATCCATGTCCAATAGACCGCTGTCACCTTGGTCTCGGGGATTATACTAGATAAAGACAAGTGAGTACATCAATCCAATACATAGAGGAAGGGGAATTATCATGGGATCACCCTAGATTAACATAGCCTATGATCACAACGAAGATCACATTATGGGAGAGAGAGATAACCACATAGCTACACGTACGAGCCCTCGGCCCCAGAGGAAACTACTCACGCATGGTCATGGTGAGGAGGAGGTTGATGATGGTGTTGATGGAGAGGTGCAGCCCCGCGAGGAGGAGACGGCCGGCGGCAGCCACGGAGGCGGCGGCGGCGGCCCTAGGGGGCGGCGGCGGCCCTCGGGGCGGCGGCGGCCCTAGGGGGCAGCGGTTCCTTGGCCCCCCTTTTTCCTTGTGGATGGTGCTGCAATGGTGCTGGTCCTCCCCTCCAAGACGGCGGCTCGGGAGGAGGAAAATTCGTGGCCCTTGGTGACCTAGGTTTCCTCTCTTTATATAGACTCTCGGATTCCCGTCATCATATTTTGGGCCTCAGTAAAACGGGCTTTACTCGACATTCCGGACTCCGTTTTGGACGAATTTTATATCCAGAAGCATCGCCTCGAAATTACCCACAACTTTCGCAACTAGACTTTTTCCGTTTGACGTCGTATTCGGGCCGGAACGTGACCATCTTTAAAAAACGTTCTCAGACAGATTTCAGGAAAGTCAGAGTCCTACTCCAATACGACTCCTTTTGCGTTTTTGTCAATTTCCAAGTAATTCCTACACAATAAAGTGTAAAATAAGAACATTGTGCACTTTTGCAACCATTAGTAGGTTAGTCCAAATATGATCAAAAGTGTATGGAAGTGCATAAATATCATAGCAATATCACACAAAAAGGGCATGGAGCAAGCAGAAATTATAGATACGTTTTGGACGTATCAACATCCCCAAGCTTAATTCCTGCTCGTCCTCGAGTGGTAAATGATAACAAGCATAATTTCTATGGTGACATGTTATTAACCATATAAGGACTTTTCACAGTCACATGACAAGTGCTTACTGAGACAATGAGTCTATAGTAATTAAGTTGCCTCATGAGAGTATCACAAAGAACTGAAAGTTTTACAATATGATACTGAAACACTCAATAGATTTGTAATGAGCATGGTGTGCAAACATGACAAAGTGACATCTCGCTTGCCCCCTTTAGTGAAGCAAAACATAAATGCAGGGGCACCTTCAAGGTTTAAGTGACGACTAGATACAATGATTTCAGAATAAACGATATCATAATCATGCAAAAGACAATGGTACTTTGGGACAATGCACATTACACTCAGAATGACAATCATGCTCTCAACAGTTGGTGCTTTAAAGAAGGTGGAGACTCTCGAACCGTGGCTTTTGATGGCAAGGTTGAAAACCCGTGGTCGGAAACAAAAACTAAACATGTACCAGAGCTCTTGGTTTTAAAAACAGAAGTAAAAATTATTTTTTAGAGATGCATATTTCGTCAACGAATGCTAGCAGATAACTCAATCACTTCTTGAGCTGGACAAGTTTCGAGGAACGGCTCCCGCATGAGGACGATCACATCCTCTTAATCTCCTTGTTTATCACTGCCAAAGTTTTCTGATTTCTCATGAACAAAGCGTGAAGGAGGGTTTGTTTGTTGTATAATTTTTAATGAGCCGGGCGCACTCTATGCCAGTTCCTTCTCGTATTATGGGTTTGCACATTAGACATGCAATCCCGGGGTGAAGCTTGTCCAACTTAAAAAGATCATGAATTAACTACTACTTCCTCATGAGCTAAAACAGAGGCACAAAAGAGAAATGCTTTTTTTGAATAATTTCGAGATGGTACATGAAAGTCTTCGTTAGGAATGGCAGGTAAATACCATGTATAGGAAGGTATGGTGGACTCATATGGCATAACTAGTTTAAAGGGTTTTGGATGTACAAGCAGTCAGTCCACTTAGTACAGGCGAAGGTTAGCAATAGACTGGGAGTGACCAACTAAAAGAGCAATGACGGTCATAATCATGCAGAGCGACAAAGCAACATTGAATCAGGCATGGAAGTTATATCGCTACTCAGAAATTAAAGATCATCAAGGCTTGATAGACTTTCTTTACAGTCTTAAATATGCGTGAGCATACGCCAAGTCAATCAAAATAAATTCTTGAAGGAAGATATCACTAGACCATACCACATCATAGGCAAACAAATCATGTTGGTACTCCAATAACACATTGAGAACCCCCAGCTATTTGAGACTAACCATAAGAAAACATGAACTACTAAGCATCATTATGCACATATCATTTTTATCATAGACATATCGACCAGTGCAACAGAAGCCAACTCTCTTAATAAGATAAGCATGATAACTAAAGAGAGTTCCAGCGACCAACTAAACAAAAGCTCTTTAAAAAGTAAAGCGTGAAAACTAAGAGCTAAGCATGACAGTAGCTATTGAAAGTACAAGAACATACACAGCAAAGATAAACATGAAAATTCTATGTTGTGTTCTAGGTTGAAGTGGAGTGTGTTTCTCTCCCACACAAAGAAAGTTGAGTTCCAATTCGTTATGAAAAGCAAGCAAAGCTAAAGAAAACTAAAAAGGAAACTAAAAGCAAGATGCTCCAAGCATAGCACATAACACATGAAGTGATAAAAATATAGTGGAACGAAAGACGAACTGATAATTGTTGATGGAGAAGGGGATGCACGGGGGCATCCCCAAGCTTAGACGCTTGAGTCTTCTTGAATATTTCTCGGGGGTGCACGGGGGCATCCCCAAGCTTGAGCGTTTGACATTCCTGAATCTTTTTATCATCTTCCCTCGCACACTTGAAAACTCCCTTCATACATAACTCATCATAATCTGATTAGCGAGGTTAGTACCCTTAATAAAATAATTGTTCCTTGCTGGAAATAAGGATATTCTTGAAGGTCTACTGTTTCTCAAGATTGCCAAAAGGTTTTTGCAAAGAAAAAGCAAGCTCAAGGTTTGCAAAACGAAGGAAAGGCAAAACAGGACAGAATTTGTGAAAAACAGACCAGCAGGTAGTAAATGATTTTTTCGTGGCACTTCTGCAACTCAAATCAAAAAACTCAGAACAGACGCCCGAAAGCCAATTGTATAGAGCACGCTGTCTAAAAAATTCAGACCAAAAAGATGATATGGTGATTTTATACGTTTTTTCTGTCCAAGGACAGAATCTGTTTCCTGGACAGCGCGTCACAACTTTTGAACTTTCTTGCAATCAGAGGCTAAAGTTGGCACAAAGCTGAAAAATAAAGATACAATGATGTTGCTACAGTAGTAACAAACATCAAGACCACTAAAACTGAAAGCAAAGATAACAAGGGTTGTCTCCCTAGAGCTCTTTCTTTATAGCCATAAAGATAGGCTTAAGACTTTAATGATGCTCTCGTAGGAATAGAGTTGAAGAACAAAAGAGAGCATCAAGAAGCAAATACCAAATACATTTAAGCCTAACATGCTTCCTATGCATAGGAATATTGCAATGGAATAATTAATTGAAGCACAAAGCAATAAGCATAGGAAGACAAAACAAGTGCAGCTTCAAAACCTTCAACATAAAGAGAGGGAACTTAATATTATTGAAATATCTATAAGCATATGTTCCCTTCTCATAATAATTTTCAGTGGGATCACGAATAAACTCAGCAATATAAGCATCACATAAAGCATTGTTACCATGATCGACATGCAAAAAGGTACTCTTACTCTCCACATAAGCATCTTTGGGGAGCCCATGGTTAGGACTTTTAGCATTAACGTTTTCAGTCTCCCCCAAGCTTGAGCTACGCTCTCTCCGTCACGAGACCTAAAGTTATAGATATAGTTCCTGTCTCGATGAATTTCATGAAGAGGATAAAACTTAGTATAAAAGAGAGACATAAGCTCTTGCCAATCAAGCAAGTGCGAGTTATCGAGAAGCTTATACCAATCTGAAGCTTTATCTATAAGTGATACGGCGAACAATTTCCTCATGACAAACTCCCTTGATACACCTGCAACCTTAAATAATGAACATAGTTGTGACAGATATAGCAAGTGTTCACCGGGATGTCTGTCTCCTGCATAACGATTAGCCAAAATATAATTGATAATACCAGCCGGTATTTTATAGGGCACAATTTCAGTAGGAGGAGGAGCAACCACCACAGGTGTGGGGCGTCTTCCCACAAGCAACGAACTAAGAATGCGGTTTTCCATAAACATAACTAGTGAAATAAAAACAAGAAACAAAAAGATTTAATTGCAAGATCTAAAGATATACCTTCAAGCACTCACTTCCCCGGCAACGGCGCCAGAAATAGCTTGATGTCTACACGCGCTTCTACTCTTGTAGACTATGTTGGGCCTCCAAGCGCAGAGGTTTGTAGGACAACAGCAATTTCCCTCAAGTGGATGACCTAAGGTTTATCGAACTCAGGGAAGTAGAGATTGAAGATGGTCTCTCTCAAGCAACCCTGCAACTAAGATACAAGAAGTCTCTTGTGTCCCCAACACACCTAATACACTTGTTAGATGTATAGGTGCATTAGTTCGGCGAAAAGATGTTAAATGGCAAGTGATATGGATGGCAAAACAAAGTAATATAAATCTGTAATAAAAAGTGCAGCAAGCAAACATGTGGTAAACGTGAGCACAAATGATATTGCAATGGTGGAAACAAGGCCTAGGGATCATACTTTCACTAGTGGCAACTCCCAACAACATTAACATAATCGAATCACATGATATTTCCCATAAAACATGCAATGGGGACGAACCCGGAGGTCATTCCTTCGTGGTCAAGAGAGGACGAGAATTATGTAGGGCTACAAAAGCACACCCCAAAGTTCGTAGTTCTCAATCTAAGGATTTCCCAATGTCACCGCGGCCATCCAAAGAGAGTCCCACAATCACCACAACATATCTAAAGGATACTCAAAGACAAGCACCAAGAGACTCTCAATCTTCAATCAACACACAAGAGAGGAAATCACTCATGAAAATATTTTTCTAATCCATGTCCAATAGACCGCTGTCACCTTGGTCTCGGGGATTATACTAGATAAAGACAAGTGAGTACATCAATCCAATACATAGAGGAAGGGGAAATATCATGGGATCACCCAAGATTAACATAGCCTATGATCACAACGAAGATCACATCATGGGAGAGAGAGATAACCACATAGCTACACGTACGAGCCCTCGGCCCCGGAGGAAACTACTCACGCATGGTCATGGTGAGGAGGAGGTTGAAGATGGTGTTGATGGAGAGGTGCAACCCCGCGAGGAGGAGACGGCCGGCGGCACCCACGGAGGCGGCGGCGGCGGCCCTATGGGGCGGCGGCGGCCCTAGGGGGCAGCGGCTCCTTGGCCCCCCTTCTTCCTTGTGGATGGTGCTGCAATGGTGCTAGTCCTCCCCTCCAAGACGGCGGCTCGGGAGGAGGAAAATTCGTGGCCCTTGGTGACCTTGGTTTCCTCTCTTTATATAGACTCTCGGATTCCCGTCATCAGATTTTGGGCCTCAGTAAAACGGGATTTACTCGGCCGTCCGGACTCCGTTTTGGACGAATTTTATATCCAGAAGCATCACCTCGAAATTCCCCACAACTTTCGCAACTAGACTTTTTCCGTTTGACATCGTCTTCGAGCCGCAACGTGACCATCTTTAAAAAACGTTCTCAGACAGATTTCAGGAAAGTCAGAGTCCTACTCCAATACGACTCCTTTTGCGTTTTTGTCATTTTCCAAGTAATTCCTACAGAATAAAGTGTAAAACAAGAACATTGTGCACTTTTGCAACCATTAGTAGGTTAGTCCCAATTGAACATATAAATGTGGCTAGACTACCCGGCAATCTGGAGCACTTGCGAGCGCTAATCGCACTGGCCCGTTCGATCTTTTTACCTTTGTACGACTTTTGACGCTGGCAGCCGGTGGTCCGTTGGTCTCTGTTGTACCTAGACAACTCCTTCGATAGTCAATGCCAGATGGGGCTTGTTAACCGTGGGCCTGATTAATTCTGTGCTGTTGGTGCACTTTTGGGTGAGCAGAAAATTTGGACCGAAAGGATAGGAACGTGGGAAGTGAAAACCTAGATCACGGTGAAAAAATCCCAGCCGCCTCGTCCTCTTTCCAATCCGCCGCCTCAGCGCTTCCGCTCCTGCTCCCTCGCCTTCACCCTTGCTGCTGCGGGAGCCCGACCTTCCTCGCATCGCCTCCTCTTCCTCTCTTCTTCAAACCGCGCGCCTCACCAGCCACTACCATGAGAAGCGCATGGATCTACTCCCTCCATCCGAAAATACTTGTCATCAAAATGGATGAAAAGAGATGTACCGAGAATTAAAATACATCTAGATACATCCCCATTTATCCATTTTGATGACAAGTATTTCCGGACGGAGGGAGTATATGGCAGAGAGACAAGCAGCCGCAGCAATCAGCCAAGGGGAAGGGGATCCAAATCCAAGCCTGCGTCGACGGCTGCGATGACGGACGTGAATGAGGAGCCCCCAAGGCCATCCTGCGGCGGCTGGTCAAGGACAAGCTCGCCCTGTTCCTCGTGGTCAGTGCTGGCGAAGGGGGCCCGGGGGAGGTCACGAGCTCACCCCAGTCGTCATGTCCGGCGCCGGTGAAGGGGGAGGGCGGAGGTCTCCTGGACAAGGGCGCCATGGACACCTGCATTGAGAGCACCCGCATCTTCATCCACAACCTCTCAGCCATGTATGTGCCTCTTGCTTTGCATTTCCTGTTCTTCCTTACCCCATTTTTACGCTCATTCTTGGGAGTAATCCTGAATTCCTGATTTATTTGATGTATTAGATTAATTAGGGTTGCTGTTTTTTGGATAATATGGGTGACGAATTTGATGCTTATGTAAAATGTTTGGGGTTTCTTGGGGAGAGAAAATAGGGGTAGTTAATTTATTGGCATCAATTCGCACTGCTGGTTTAGGATCTGCATGGATGGCGTCTTTAGCTAATTGCTCTGCTGTTTGATTGAGGAACGAGAGCATAATAGTAGGCTTCTCCCTGTGATGTGACGCTTTTGGGATGATGATAGTAATGAGTATGATCTTATTTGTAGGGCAGATGATGTGTGCAAGTAAGGAAAGATGCGAACGATTTGAGTTCTCGGTTTGTACAGCCCCTGACGATTGCATTGGAAGGTCGGTGTTGTTGTCTACTTGTCTCCTTCATTCCGTTACAACCTGTTGTTTCTTTCTCAGTTGTGTCCATCAAGGATATATTCTTTCAGTTTAGATGATGCACAGATAAATACTCTTATGTGACAATGCAAATGAAGGTGTAGTGGCTCAGTCCTTTAGATTGTTGGCAAGAATATTGGAGCATAAATAAATATAAATTGTTAACAACATCAGATTTTTTTTTGCCCTCTATATCCTTATGAACGAGGGTTTGTATAATTTTGGGCATCCCTTAACTGTCGTATTTAGACACAATCGATATAAAAAGAACATTCAGCTTTATTCAATTGCACTCAACCCTTTCTGCAATCTTCAGAAGCAAAAATGCATCCTTGAGCAAACAGAGGAAATTGGATAAAGAGGCAAGGCCGCAGGAGCAGAACGGTGGAGCCGATGAAGCTACTGCGGATGAAGATTAACTTCTATGATCTTGTGGTAGGCTGAACCTGAATCACATTAATGGGTTATATGTCTCCTCTTATCATTGCCATTTTCTGATTGTATTGAAATTGATTCAAAGAAAATCAGTGCGTTTGCTGCCAGTTAGATCGATCTATTCATCGTTTTCTTGTTCCCCATAGCTTTGAGTTTGTCTGCTTGGTGGAGCAGGCAGGGAGCATGGAGCAGGGACACAAATATGGGAGACGGAGAATGACCCTGACGAGATGGCTGCCATAGGGTCGTGGCCTTCTTTAGCACACACATCGGCACCGCTCCCGCAGCCACAGCAGGAGGACGACATTGGGGAACGAGAAAGTCAGGTACTACACATGTGACAGCGCAAGAGCCCATCCTGGTCGAGCACCTACACAGGTTCGTGTTTCTCCCTATAGTTCTCTGAATTTTCTTGCACAATTTTATTAGGTTTGCATATTCTTTTTCTTTATATGTATTTACAATGTTTGATTATGACCCCAATGAGGATAAAGAGATTTTAATTTTGTGTGTGTGTGTGTGCAACTTGTCTGGTGGGATGGGGATTCAGAGGATAAATTGTATGGCAGAAAGGAGGTCAAGCGTGAGACATCAGATAGGAGGGGAAAGGAATTTACTCTCTTCTAATCAGGTGAAGAGAGACTGCTGGTTTAAAGGGAATCCATACTTTAACATGATTTCAACAAAGTTAGGTACTACTCATGCCCTTTCATGGTATGGCTTATGTGACTACAAAGTATAATACTTTCTGTTATTTCTTTGATCCCCCAATACTGTTAGCTTTCTAGATAAGTTCAGAATTCACTGACGTGGAGATCTCTCAATTAATATGCAGGTGTGGAGCTACTCGAGGCAGCAGGACATTATGCCACACAGTGATGGGGATGGCCATGCCCACGCCGATGCCGTCGACCGATGTCGGTGAGAGCATCACCGTCGACAACGGCTCCAATGACCTCTCCAAGAGATTCTCCATGAGCTCCTCGGATGACACCAACTCCAACATCATGTTCTCCACACCCGGAAGCAAGAAGGCCAAGGTGCTCATCAACAGCAACGGCGGCATGGTCACCAGCCTCAGCAAAATTGAATCCCAAGTAGGATAAGCTTGACATGTATACACTTCACATCTATCCGCACTCTGATGTCCGTCAATTTTTTAATGCTACACTTCTACTAACACCCTGGACCAAATTCAGTTTGGCATGTCGACCACGTCTTTGGACATGCCCGACATGGATGACTATCTACAGCTGCAGCAGGACTTCATTGCCTGCACAGTCCGCACCGAACATGGATGCGCCACTCACCCACGAAGCATCGCTGGGAGGGTTAGTTAGTTTCCTGCAACATTTTTGGTGTTTGTCTTGGTGCGACATGTTTGTACTGAATATTTTTCTTGCCTACGTTGTTTAGGAAAGAAGAGCAAGGACTAGCAAGAGGCTAAGGAGGCTGCAAGACCTCGTGCCCAATATGGACAAGGTAACTAAATCAGTTGAATTGATGCACACTGTCAATTCTGTCACCATAGAGATGAATTTTCACCATGAATTACAGAAGCTCATACTCTCTAAAGTACTAAAACTAAGGACTACATGCCTACATATTTAGATATATAAAACTAACTACTAAAGTACTAAATATGACGGTTCTAATCCAAACTGGAAGTATTGCCTACAGAAATTCAGAACCTTGCTAGGTGTCGACGATTCAGACTTTAGTTACTTCGGATTTCAGAATTGCATTTGTGCAGCTATTCTCTAGGAGAAGTCGTGCAATACAAACATATTAATAAGTTTCTTCTTGAATACGCAGCAAACAACTATGTCAGACAAAGATCTGGACTACCTGCTCATATCTGGTGAGCGTGTAGTCTCTCCCCCCAAACGCCTAAGCTCCTGATGATATCCTACTCCACTCGGTTTCTTCTTCTTCCATGCCTACGCAGCTCTAGCTTTTTTTAGTTTAGCCCATCTAAAGTTTTGTCTTATAAAATCTTATGAAACAATGTGCTACTATTCTTATTACTGAACTATGTAAATCTGTTTTTTAAGTGGGGGAGTGATGAATCGAACAAGGAGGAAGGACGACGTGTTTGTTCTTCAACGATTTCCCTCTGAAACCTAGGTTAGGATTGTCCCCCGTTAAGTATGTGGTTGTACGTTGTACCTACTACTAAATTAGTCGTGCACACATGTTCGATTTTTGACTGTTTCTTGCCTCTAAAACCCAAGTTAGGATTGTCCCTTGTTAAGTGTGTGCTTGTACCAACTGCTAAATTAATCATGCACTCCCATTTTGGTTGCAGAAAATTGGGGGGAATCATGGCTGGAGCATATGTGAACTTGGCCTCCGGTCATTGAGTCAGGTTTCTGGTTTTGCTTGGGAGAGTAGCATGTGTTTCCCATTTGTTTATTTAAATAATTTGCATCTAATTCCTGTGAACCAGATCGTGCTTGGGAGAGTAGCACGTGTTTGATTTAGTTACATATACATAGACCTTTTGGACATTTGGCTTGGCTGTTTGGATCTGCTTTTATGCAGAGAGACTGTATTCCAACCATAAAACTGATACAAATGGAACACTAATATGACTGATGTACTTTCAAATCGACCATTTGATTATTCAGGAGATATGTATCAAAGGAAGAAAAAAAATGTGTGAACCATCTGATCGGTGGGTAGATGTGTGTCAAGGAATAAAATAGACAACATGTCTGTTCCTTTGGATATATGCTTCCAAACCAAAAATTCTTTTAATTTGTTAGGGTGAAAGAAATTTTTGTTTGAGTTATAAGCAACGAAAAAAATAGCGCGCTATGTAAAATAGCGTGACCCTTCTCCAAATGCTATACAAATTATTACGTGCTATTTGCGTGCTATATTCAAAATAACGGTTTGGAAAAAATGCCAAATATACCATAGAAATTAAGGATTTCAACGTCTAAAATTTTGTGTAGGAACTATACATGCATACCGCTGGTGTACACATTATGACATTAGATACACTTAAAAGAATTCTTCTTGTTTTCGTCCAGAAAAATGCAATATTTCCATCCTAGATGAGCCTATTGTTATGTTGCATTGGGCCGACGCCCGATGGGCTGCTATGGGCTGAGTGTCTGCCGTGTTTCTATCGCTCCATGCTAAAAACGCTAAAACTTTTTTGCATTTAGCGTCGTTATAGCACGCTATAACGTGAATAGCGGCATAGCGTGTAAAATGGCTAAAACGTAACGTGACATCTCAAATATGCTATAGCAAAGTTTAAACGCCGAAATAACGTGCTATTTGTTTCGTTGGTTATAAGTCCTCGCTACCTATGCTCGCTTTCGATGATCAGTCCACTAATTCCCTGCTCTTTCCTTAATTTCTTCCTTCTAGATTATGCTCCACTGTCAGTTACCCGCTGTAGAAGAACCAGAGCTGTCTGGGATGAGGATGTCATCCTGCCAGCTTGCCGATGATGAAAACAAAGAAGATAGGATGGCCAAGCTGCTAGGACAAATATGAGACTAACTGGTGAGTAGTGTAAGTGAACATTATTTGCTGTTTTTCTTTCTGGCCTGGGTTTACTAAACTTTGTATATATGAATTTTACCTCATATTTTCTTCCTGTCTTGATAAGAACTGAACAATATAATTTGGTTTCTCTTGTCCAATATTTGCTTCAATCTTGGAAGACTACATAGTGAAAGGATAGTTCTAACAACTGAATCTTACTTATCAAACTTTCTTTATGGTGAACGTGCTTGAATTTCAGCAATGAAAACCTCTGTAGTTGAAGCATTCAAGAAAATGAGCACTTTACGATGGTAGGTGCAAGTGGGAAATTGCAATGCCTAGGTACCAATATGGCAGTGCTATTGAATCATTTTAATTACCAACTTGACCATTCTTTTTAGCGCTTTGTGACTGTTTCTAACTCCCTAATGTTTAATTTAGATTTTATTATTATACATGATGTGTTGTTCACTTGTTCGTTATTTATTGCACTGTTTTGTTGCTGGTAGTGAGGTTCATAATTATTATCTTCAGCGAGATCATTGATTTTTTACCTGTGGTAGGATTTCGGGAAAGTTGTTGAATGGTTGGTGAAGCTCGTCATGTGATGTGAATGACATATGATGTCTTCTCAATCATAATGTGCCATGTTCTTTTCCCATTGCAGATACATGACATGGCGGGCAGAGGGCCTAAGCTCTAGGTGAGCTCCTATTCACCCTGCAAGTATTGTGTCACTCTGTTATTTTTATTATCAACATTTCCAATTTTATGAGTCCGAGATTCTTGAATGATTCGTGGGAATTGGAATGTGGGGATAAGAATTTTTCTAAAGAAAAACCCAATATCAACATGTTATAATCTCGCTTGATGATCGAGGGCCTTGAAAGCTAATGGTGTCGCAAGATGTATTTTTTTACCTTTTCATTTTTGTTGGGAGAAAGGCGATGCTCTTTCTTGGGCAAAAGGATGGTAATCTCTCACAGATATACTTTGCTCTGTTTCATATAATAACATGTTGGCAAATCACATGTCGAATAACCTTTATCCTCATATGTAGTACTTCAGGACACACTTTTATAAGAACAACCTCTTCCCACACATGGATGCTGAACATGGTGAGCTGCCAATAAGCACTGGAGACGGAACTACAAGTGTTACGGCCCGTTTTATAAAGGGTGTTGACAACAGGACTACTATCACTAAAAACTGGAGCAGCTTTTTCGTAAGGCAAAGATGAAGAAAGGCCATGCATATGCCTTCGCCTTCAAGTGCACATCAAAGGGGCTGCGCATGATTGTCTATCATATAAGTATATCACAAAAGCCGCTTTATAACTCAATATTAGTATAAGTACCTACCAAGACTTCTATATTTAGCATCAATGTAAGCCACCTAAGATTATCATGTACGTATGACTATTGGTTGTTTGTACATCAGAGAGAATATACTTATGATTGTTTGTACACCAGAGAGAATGTTTCTTCTTCTTCACTAATGCATGCTATTTGATCAGTCTTTTTTTATCACTTATGCATGCAAGTTGAACTATCTAATAAAACAAAAAAATTCCAGGGCAGTAGGTGTTCTGTTTGCTATTCATTAATGCTCTACAACCATGATGTTCGTAGACTGGGGAAGATCATCCACTACTTAGATGAGTTTAGTCGTCACATTGTGTGGGGTAACACAGTTAAGCTCTACAACCATAATGTTCGTAGACTGCAGAAGATCATCCGCAACACCACCACACCTGATCGCTACTATGTGTGCCACATGACAAAAACATTTGCAACAGATGGCAATCCTTTGCAATTGCTCTATACTATTTCATACAATAGCATGGTATTAAATGATATAGTAACTAACCTTTACTTTTATTTTCAATACTTTAGCGTTCCCTTTTCTACGGGTTCCCTTTTCCCACACATGGATGCTGACCATGGTGAACTGCCAATCACTACTGGAGACGGAGCTTTATCAAGTGTGTTGACAAAAGGGCCACCATCACTAAAGGCTGGAGCGACTTCTTCCGTCAGGTACACATGAACAAAGGGCAAGCATATGATTTCGCCTTCAAATGCACTTCCAAGGGACTGCGTCTGATTGTCTACTTAATATAAGCAAGCTGCAAAAGCCCCTTGTTATATAACTTAGTATTAGTATAAATGCCTACCAAGACTTCTGTGTTTATCATCCTTTTGGATCTTATGTAATCCCCTAAGATCATCATGTGCATTTAGCTATCGGTTATTTGATGCTTAGACTATTATGTGGTATGCTTTTGAGCTTTTGGAACAGCCATGATAAAAAAATATACACTTTCGTCTTCAAGTGCACGTCCAAAGGCCTCTGCATGATTCCTGTGCATATGACTATCGCTTGCTTGTTGTATATAGTATCATGAGCTATGATTTCGAAACAACAATATCTTAATGCAGACTCTTCCAATACTTGGTTTACGTTCGGCCTTTGCGCCATTGGCGCAACGGGTCATCTAGTATGATTAAAAGTGTATGGAAGTGCATAAATATCATAGCAATATCACACAAAAAGGGCATGGAGCAAGCAGAAATTATAGATACGTTTTGGACGTATCACCCCATCACCGGCAGAGCCCCCCTGCTCCTCCTCTGTCCCATGCGGGAACAGGGGCGCGAGGAGGAAGACGACGACGCCCGTGCCTGGCCCCCTGTCCCTAGGTCCCACCTGTAAGTGACCCCAGCCCCGGGCCCAGGTACGTTAAGTGGAGATGTTTTCTTGAAATACGTTTTCTATTTCTGAAAGCGTATTTTCATTCTATTGCGGCCCAAAGTGCGCTTTCCAATCCAGAAAGTGTATTTCTGATTCTGCGCTTCTGTCTTATCCACTCAGGGACCCGTTGGCGATGAAAATTTTCATAGATTGGTCCCTGGTGTTCAACCGTACATAACTTTTCAATCGTAACTCCGAATCAGGTGATTCCAAAGCCCCACGTCTTCGTCTCGTCGAGCCCGTTCTGTTGGTATCATTTTCACTGTGGGTTGATATACTGGAAATGACCATTTTGCCCTTGCCGTAAACAGCCCCCCTCCGAGAGAGAACTGTTTCCGGCGATTCTTTCTGTGATCATTCCGCACTTCTTCCTGGAGTCTCCATCACCCCAGGCAAGCCACAATATCCACTTGCTTGATAGTCATGTAGTAGACATGGTTTTCAACTTGAATATTTATTAAAAGTTTGCTCGTTTAAAATATGAGTATCGTTGTTTCGGTAATGCTTCGGGGTTATTGTTTATTTTCTTGCTATGTTGTTATGCACCTGGTTATCATGCCCTGCTAGTTGCTAGTATTCTATTCATATGTTTATGCTTGCTAGTAGTACATGTTGATGTTGGTGATGGTCTTCGGTGCATGACTGCCGCCTGCCCCGAGTACTGTTGTTATGCATGTACCTTTGCATCCAGTTAGTTATATGCTTGCATGTTGGTATTGTTGACATGTTCTTGTATGATATTTTTATTGTCAATGTTAGTAGTCATGCTATGTTTCGGAGAAGTATGTACTTATGATGTTCATGCTAGTCAGTATGCCATGCTTATGGTTCATTGTTGATATGGTAGATAGTTATGTGGTTCTCTCATGATTATGTTGATATTCATGCTCATGTATTGTAATTGCATCATGTTTTTATCATGACTCAGCATATTTGCATTCAAGTTTAACCGGATTAAACTGAACTTGAACAACTGTTGGCTGAGTCATGGTGCCACCATATCGAACTGACCAGTGCAACCACGTTTACCTTTATGGGAAGGTCCTAACTGGGGCTATTGTCATGCCTCTCGCCGGTGCCTCCAACGAGGGAAGGTTATGGGCGTGCGGTACCTTGGCCCGGTAAGCAGACATAACCTTGTGAGCCCGTTGTTGTTGATTGTATCCGGGTCCCCGTTTGGGACCGTTTATGTTTGGCCACGACGGTGGTCGTTGTGTCTTTGGTAGACACGGGGCCACCTAGGACTTAGCCCAAAGGGGCGTTGGTCGGAGTGGCCGGGTGAAAGCACATTTGCTCCCTGGGTGGTTTTGGTAATTAATGACAACATACTTTGTGGTCGGACTAATGCTTTTATCAAGTATGTTTCAGGAAACTCAATCACATTAGCATGGCAAAAGGACTAAAGAAGTGGACCCCTCAAAATGCTAAGGCAAGCATTGGCAAAAGCTCAAGACTGCATTTTTGTTTTAGTGATCCAAGATCACATTGAGTCGATAGGAAAAGCCAATACTATTAAAAGGGGATGAGGTTATGTTGATGATCTGGTTGCTCAAGTGCTTGGTGATATATCTCCTTAAACTATCAGCAACCTTCACTACAATATACACTCATAAGTAATCTCGGTCCCACCGATTATCCAAACTCAGTCACACCGAGATGAACCACCTCAACCATAAGCCAAACCCTAGAAAAATCGGATATTCCGAGTTTGAAATCGGTTTCACCGAAACATGGGCTGCCAAGCTTCTGTAACCTTCTGTCATCAAATCGGTGTCACCGAGATGATGAAGTCGGTCCCACCGAAACTGGCATGCTCCTGTCTTTGCTCAAATCGGACTAACCGAGATGGTATTTTCGGTCCCACCGAAAACCCCAACGTTCACATTATTTGAACTTTCGGTCTCACCGAGTTGTCCACTTCGGTCCCACCGAGATTGCTCAAATATGTGTGTAACGGTTGGATTTTGTGTGGAGGCTATATATACCCCTCCACCCCCTCTTCATTCGTGGAGAGAGCCATCAGAAAGAACTACCACTCCTACCTTACATTTCTGAGAAGAGAACTACCTACCCTTGTGTTGAGATCAAGTTGCTCCACTCCCACCATATGAAACTTGATCTCTAACCTTCCCAAGTTGCTTTCCACTCAATCCTTTATTCCACCACAGCCAAATCAGTGAGGAGAGTTGAGTGTTGGGAAGATTATCATTTGAAGCACAAGAGCAAGGAGTTCATCATCATCTACAACATCTATTACCTTTTGGAGGGTGGTGCCTCCTAGATTGGTTAGGTGTCGCTTGGGAGCCTCCGTCATCGAGATGTGGAGTTGAACCAAGAAGTTTGTAAGGGCAAGGAGATCGCCTACTTCGTGAAGATCTACCCCGAGTAAGGCTAGCCCTCCGTGGGCGTAGGCCATGATGGAATAGACAAGGTTGCTTCTTCGTGGACCCTTCGTGGGTGGAGCCCTCCGTGGACTCGCGCAGCCGTTACCCTCCGTGGGTTGAAGTCTCCATCAACGTGGATGTACGATAGCACCACCTATCGGAACCACGGGAAAAATCATTGCGTCTCCAAATTGCGTTTGATCTTCTCCACTTCTCCTTACTACTTGTGCAATTTACTTTCCGCTGCCCATACTCTAGAATTGCATGTGTAGTGTGCTACTTGACTTGTGTGCTATGCAAAATCTGCCAAAATCTGTCCTTGATAAAAGACAGAATTTTTAT
The DNA here is from genome assembly GCA_902687465.1 of Secale cereale. Lineage (NCBI taxonomy): Eukaryota > Viridiplantae > Streptophyta > Magnoliopsida > Poales > Poaceae > Secale > Secale cereale. The sequence continues at coordinate 773,818,588 of LR738715.1, read as the reverse complement.
CTTGTCGAGTAGTCTAATCACCCCCCCTCTAGACACTCTCACCTTCTTCGATCCCTCAATTGGTATCAGAGCTTTGGTCTCCATTGCTTTGGTTTACACACCATTGGAGGAAGATGGACGTGTCTACGTTTGGGAGTGTTAGCCATAGAGTGCCTATTCTTAATGGAGTGTCCTATAACTCATGGAGGTCTGAAATGCTTAGTATCTTTAAGATGTACAATTTGTGCAAATATGTTGAGACCCCCTATGTGCCTCCATTTGATCCCTTGCACCCTACCATGGATGAAGAGCTTGATTTGCTTCGTAACCTTAGGACTGTAAATCTTATCATTAGAGGGTTACCCGATAACTTGCTTAAGCTTGTTACAAACTTTGAGTGCGCCTATGCTATGTGGAAGTTCTTGAAAGAACTTTATCCGGACTACTCTATGAGAGGTCTTGATAAAATTCTATACAAGACTATTGAATTTGATATGATGCACCCTAATGATCCCAACTTTGATAAATGCTTCTTTGAGCTTCGTGATCTTATGAAAAAGAAGGGTGATCCCGGTCTTATCAATGTTTTAGTTAGAAATGCTCTTATATTGCATTCCGAAGATTATTGTCACATTGACAAAACTAATGCAAGTGGTTATCAAATTGACCTAGGTGTTGATGATGAACAATCTATGGGTCAATATGATGATGAGCATGAGCATGATGATGATTACTCCGATTCGGACACCGAACTAGACAAGATCATGAAGAGTCTCAATCTTATGGCAAATCTGAGAGACTACATGTCCGGCGGAAAAGAGTGGATTCTTGATAGTGGATGCACCGACCACATGACCGGAGACAAAGACATGTTTCGAGAGCTTGCAAAGAACGATGGTCCACGCAAGTATGTGACTTTTGGAGACAACTCCAAGGGTAAGGTACTTAGCCTTGGTAAGGTGGCCATATCTGATGATAGCTCTATTCAAAATGTCATGCTTGTAGAATCTCTTGGATACAATTTACTTTCCGTGTCTAGATTAGCTGACTTTGGATTCAATGTGCTATTCACCAAAGTAGATTGCCAAGTCTTTCGTCGTGACAATCAAAACATGGCGTTTACCGGTATCCGTAGAGGTGATCTATATATTGTTGATTTCACTAAGAAAGCCCAACCTAGAGCTTGTTTCATTGCTAAATCCTCTAAAGGTTGGTTATGGCATAGAAGGCTTGGACATGTTGGTATGCGTAATCTAGACAAGCTGATCAAAGGTGATCATATTCTTGGTGTTAAGGATGTTTTCTTTGACAAAGATAGACTTTGTAGTGCTTGTCAAGCAGGAAAACAAGTAGGTGGAAGTCATCCCGTGAAGAACATCATGACCACAAGGAGACCGCTTGAGCTTCTTCATATGGATCTCTTCGGTCCCAATGCTTACAAAAGCCTTGGTGGTAACTCCTTTGGTCTAGTTATAGTTGATGATTATTCCAGATTTACGTGGGTATTTTTCCTTGATGACAAATCGCAGGTTTAGAGAATCTTCAAAACCTTTGCCAAAAAGGCCCAAAATCAATTCGAGGTGAAGATCAAGAAAGTTCGGAGTGACAATGGAACGGAGTTCAAGAACGCAAATGTAGACTCCTTTCTCGATGAGGAAGGGATTCTACATGAGTTCTCGGCTACGTACACTCCTCAACAAAATGGAGTTGTTGAGAGGAAGAACCGAACGCTCATAGAGATGGCGAGAACGATGCTTGATGAATACAAGACACCGAAGCATTTTTGGGGAGAAGCGGTCGAGACAGCTTGTCATGCTATCAACAGGCTTTATCTTCATAAGCTCCTCGGCAAGACATCATACGAGCTCCTCACCGGTAACAAACCCCAAGTGGGATACTTTCGTGTCTTTGGTTCAAAATGCTATATCCTTGATAAGCATCGTCGGTCTAAATTTGCTCCTAAATCTCATGAAGGTTTTCTCCTTGGTTATGGATCAAACTCCCACACCTACCGTGTCTACAATAATTTCACCCGAAAGGTTGAAGAGACGGTAGACGTAAAGTTTGATGAATCTAATGGCTCGCAAGTAGAGCAAATGCCTATTGATGTAGGAGACAAGGACCCATCGGAAGCTATCCAAGATTTATCTATTGGAAAGATCCGTCCCATGGAAGTGAAGGAGAGTACCTCATCTACATATGTGGAGCCCCCTACCTCACGGAGAGATGAACCTCAAGGAAACATGGAGGCCTCCACAAGTGGAACTCACCAAGATGAGGAAGTGCAACAAGAAGATCCACCACAACCTCCTTCTCCACCGCCTCAAGACAACACCAACAACAATGAAGAAGAAGAAGAAGAGGAAGATGAAGATGATGAGGAAGCTCAGCCACAACCTCAACAAAAGCTATCCCGAGTCCGAGCAAGAGTCAAGAAGAATCATCCCGTGGAACAAATGATGAACGACATCAACTCCGGGAGAATTACTCGCTCTAAAACTCGCTTAGCTAACTTTTGTGAGCATTACTCATTTATCTCTAGTATTGAACCTATGAAGGTAGAAGAAGCACTTGAAGACCCGGATTGGGTGAACGCTATGCACGAAGAACTACACAACTTCGAGAGGAACAAGGTATGGACTTTGGTAGAGAAGCCCAAGGATGATCAAAACATCATTGGAACCAAATGGGTGTTTCGGAACAAGCAAGATGAAGATGGACAAGTCATCCGCAACAAGGCTCGTCTCGTAGCTCAAGGTTACACACAAGTCGAAGGTATGGACTATGGTGAGACCTATGCCCCCGTTGCTAGACTTGAGTCCATTCGCATTCTTCTTGCTTATGCCAATCACCATGATATTACTCTCTATCAAATGGATATCAAAAGTGCTTTCCTAAATGGTGAAATTGAGGAGGAAGTATTTGTGAAACAACCTCCCAGATTTGTGAATCCCAAAAAGCCTAATCATGTTTACAAGTTGCACAAAGCTCTTTATGCTCTTAAACAAGCTCCTAGAGCTTGGTACAAATGCTTGACTAGCTTTCTTCTTGAAAAAGGCTTTGAGATTGGAAAGATAGACTCAACGCTGTTCACGAAAAGGGTTAATGGTGAACTATTTGTGTGCCAAATATATGTTGATGATATTATCTTTGGTTCAACTAACCCTCATTTTAGCAAGAAGTTTGGACAGCTCATGTCAGAGAAGTATGAGATGTCCATGATGAGTGAACTCAAATTCTTCCTTGGGTTGCAAATCAAGCAATCTAAGGAGGGTACCTTTGTCTCACAAACAAAGTACACCAATGATCTCTTCAAGAAGTTCAACATGCAAGAAAGCAAAGGTATGAGTATGTAACGCCCAGGATGGGACTATATCTCCTACGTGTCGAGGCACGACTTAAAGATATAATCCCATCCTAGAATGATCTCAAGTTTGGTATCTTTGCACGACTCATGTAAAAGAGGGATTAAAATTGCAAAAGGAGATAGTTGGCTTACACTCGCCACTTCACACAAAACAATACATAAGCAATACATCATTCAAAACATCACAACCCGACTACGGGCGAAGATCCAAAAGAAAGATACCAAAACAACATAAAGCCACAGGTCAGGATCGAATCCTAGTAGAAACCACTACTGACTAACGAAACGTCACAAGCAAACGGCCACAAACTTCATCGGACTCCCGGGTGAAGAACTGATCCAACTCCTGCATCAAGCTCGGCTGAACCTGCATCTGGTGTGGTGAAGTAACTGTGAGCCACAGAGGACTCAGCAATCCCGTTCCCGGGTAACACGACTATTTAAGCCTTGGGTGTGGACAAGGCTGAAGAAAGAACGAGAGGTGAAGGAGCAACAAGAGTCTGCAGCAGCAACTAGCACTAACTTACGTAAAAGAGAGCGAGAAGAGAAGTGCATCGGTCGAAAGATGATCACGAAGTGATCCTAGCTAAAACCGGACAAACATAACCCCACCGTGTTCAACTCCCGAATCCCTATTCGGAAATTGACAGTCACGGAACACACGCTGGTAGTGTATTAGTAACATTTGTGTCAAGTTATCTACAACCGGAATTAACAAGCTCCCATCTGCCACATAACCGCGGGCACGGCTTTCGAAAGTTCAAACCCTGCAGGGGTGTTCCAACTTGGCCCATCACAAGCCCACGATCCGCGAAGTCGCAACTCCATAGGTGGGAAGACCCGAGTATTCTCGGAATCCCGTGCTCAAGTTAAACCGAACTAAGGTAAGGCTAATCCAGCAAATCCTCCCGGCGTGTCGACACCCTGATAGTAGCCGCGCGTATCTAAGTCTCAGGACACGACCGGATGGGCGATTCTACGGGTGGATACCAGATACCTCGGGTTGCCCCAAGGCGGCCCCGCAGAACCCCCGTTTGGGACCAACGCCATCAGCACTGGCCCCCCCTGCTATGTAGGAAAGAATCTCCAAGGAGCGTCCCCCTTATGCAAATTAATTAATTAAGTTGTTATTATGAGGCAAAACTAAAGAACGATACTCTAGCAATAGGCAAAGATAGTAATGGTATCCGGGTTCGGTCATCTTGCCTGGAATTCCACGAGGGAGAAGAACGAATCCAAGAAGAAGACGTAGCAACAGTCGAGCGAAAGCTCACAACTCCGGAACGAAACCGAAGCTATCAAGAGAAGCAAACCGGAAAGAAACAAACAACACGGTAAACACACACATCATAAACATGGCATACGATGCACAAACAAGTATGATGCATGTCTGGTTTAAATATGCATGGCATGGCAAAGGTGCACAAACAACACTACAAGTTAAGTGGAGCTCAATATGCAACGAGTTGCATATTGACAAAACACCACATTTAATTATTTAATTGTCTCTTGTTATTTACAAGACAAGATTAAATGTTATTAACATAGCAAGAGGTGAAGCATAAAGAAACTACACTATTTAGGCATTTTAAATGAGGCCGGAGAATAACAACAACAAGTCCGGAAAATCCCCATAAGCATGTTTAATAATTATAAAGCAACAACAATTAACATTTATAATGTTGTTAACTTGATGCGGATGACATGATCAAGTTTATCCAATTTTATTAAAAGGTTGACAATTAACAAGATATGAAGCATTTGTCACCGTGGTGGAAGAAAAGGGTGCCACGGCAACGATCCGAAATGATGCCACGCAACATATCGGTTCCCGTAACTCGTTGAGAGTCCGGTGCAAAAGATAGATGGCGTGAGCGAGTCAAACGAGATGAAAGTGGGTTGATCCCGTCTCCGGGTTCCCACGAGTCGGTGACGAGGCAATCGAGGAACATGACAAAAGGTGGAACGGGCACGAGCACACACGGGAAACAACATTTCATACCACACAAGCAAGCATCCACGGGTCATCGACGGGGTTATACCTTCGGAACAAACGTTCATGGGGCGGTTCGAGAGCGTCGAGGAACGTAGCGGAAGTAGAGGAAGTAGTCGTTCACGCAGGTCGTAGAGGAAGTAGACGTTCTCATTTCTTCACCGAAGGTAGTCGTTCTCGTAGCGGTAGTTGTACTCGGGCGACGGTAGTGGTACTCGCGGTCGTCGAGCGACGGTAGTTGTACATGATCCGTAGATGTACTTGTCATCGTCTCGTTCGGTCGTCGTGGTACTTGACAAAAGGTTGTGGTCTCGATATCGTAGTTGTACACGTGGTGTTCGTGGGAAGTAGTGGAACTTGGTCGTTTTCCGGGCGTCGGTAGTGGAAGTAGTGGTACTTATCGCATCGGTAGGGGTACTCGTTCACGGTTCATCTGACAAGTCAACAGTACAACACAAAACAAAAAAAAACAAAAAAACAGGAGCTAAACAAAAGGGCAGCACGGCGCTGCGGGAAGGGCCACGAGGCCACGGCAGCAGCACGGCACCGAAGGAGGCCGGCGACGAGGTTTGCAGGGACGCTGCAGAAGGAGGCGGGGCCGGACGCCCTCTGCGGTGTAGCTGCAGATCCTGGAGGTCGACGGGATGGAGCCCCGGGCGCGCAGGAGGGTGCGAGCGCCGCGGCCAGAGGAGGAAGAGCCTGCGCGGCAGCACTTCGGCGGCGACGACGGCGACCTTGGCGCGCGCTGGAGAGGAAGAGGGCGCTCGGGGACGGGCGAGGCTGGAGGGGCGCCTCGGGGTCGCGGCTCCCGCGCAGCGAGGGAGGAAAGGGGTCGCGGGCGAGGCCCTGACGCGGCGCTGCGGAGATGCGGGAGTGGCGGCGGTCGGGCGGAAGGGGCGGAGAGGTGAGCGAGGGGATCCTGGGGTCGGGGTGCGGGGATGAGGAGCGAGGCAGAGCGATGGGGTGAGCGGTCGGGACGACAGAGGGAGAAGGGGAATTGGGCCAGAGAGCGAGAGAGACGAGCGGGTTCGAGCGGGAGGTGAGTGCGGCGGCGGCGCACAGGGAGGAAAAAGGGAGAGAGCGAACGGGGATTAGGGTTCGGAGCGCTGCGGGGAGTGGCCTTGGGCCAGAAGGCCCAAGAGGCTGGAGGGCCGGCCCGAAGGAGGAGAGGGAGATAGCTGGGAGAAAAGGCCTTGGAGGAGAAAAACAAAAGGCTGGGCTGCCTCCGATTATTTAAAAAAAACAACAAAGAAGAGAAGGAAAGTAAAAGAGGTTAGGGAAGGAATTTGGACATGAGGTCAAAATTTCCTGGACCCGCAAAATGTAAGGAATTTAATAAAATTATTGGAGGGGTTTTTGGAGGAACCTCGATGAACGAGAAAAAGAAATAAAGGGAGGTTTGAGGCCAGGAATGCGAAGACAAGGCATGGGGAAAAATGCAAGTGTGTTGGGGTAATTCCGAAGCAATGGAATATTTATTAATATAGCTCCCTAAATATTGAGAGGCTTTTATATGTTTTAAAGAGAAGACATTCTTCCCTCGATTTAAATGGACCGAAGGCCCACACGATTTATTTAAGTTGAGATGCAAAATAAAATATGACATGATGGCATGATGACATGATGCAATGCAAAAATAAATAACACAAGCTCAAAAGAACACACGGGCAACCCGGAACATCTGGAATCTTCGGGAATCTTCTGGAATCTTCTGGGACGTCGGTCTTCGGGCGTCACAACTCTCCCACACTAACAGAGGATCTCGACCCGAGATCCTAGAGATATCACCGGGTAAAAACGGAAGAGGAAGAGGTAAAACAAAGTTGCTTCTTTTGACAGAAGAGTGAAACCAAAGAACCTTGAGTGGTTAACCAAAAAGAAAGAATAAGGATACAACGGAGATGAACGAAGTTAAGAGCACTCCGGTAAGCAGGAGGAACATTACAAGAACCTTGAAGGTTGAAAGACATGAAACAAGAGCTTACGAACCAAAAGAATATGAAACTGCAATGGTATAGCCAAGGAATAAGAATGAGAAAATTTGGACAGCACTCTGTCTGAAAATGGAAGGAATTGAAGATGAACTTGCCAAGTTGGAATGATACTTGATGAAAACAACAACATATTGCCTCCGAAACAATTAAAAGAATGGCACAAGGTGTAAGAAAGATTCAGACAGCACTCCGGTTGAAAAGAGAGGCAAAACATGAAAGGATGACGGAACTAGAATGAAGAATACAACACTCCGGTTAAAAGACAAGCAAGGGAAGAATATGATCTCGATAAAACAAGATGATGGTTTGGAGAGAGCAACATCACAAAGCCTCCGGAATGAAAGAATAGCATAAAGATCAACGAAAGAAAAGAATGGAGAAGAAAAGACAACTTCTCCGGCAAATGAATTGAAAGAGCATCCTTACGAAGAAGGGTTGAACGGAGTTGTTGGAAATTCAACAGCGAAAGAATAAGCTTGTTGTGGACTTATGGAAAACATCTCAAAATTAAGAGGTGATAACCAGCCACTGAGGAGAACATTTGATTGGATTGAGATCAACAGGGAGATGAAAACTTAACTCACCGGAATGATAATGAAGAACTTGGGTCATTTATAAGCACCATACTACAACAATCCTTAGGGAAAGCTTTTAGGTGAAATACAACCCAAGATAACTCCAAGAGATAAAATGAGGGGTTGAAGGGTCTCCTAAAGAGAAAGAAATGATGGTTTTAATTATCTCATTCTTGACAACTCGTGAATCATAAAACATGATGGAATTGTCAAGAATGGCATAACACCACCTGAAAAGATAAGGTAGAAAGAATTGCAATTGGAATGCATGATGAAGAATGCTTAAGCTCCAACAAGAATCTTGATGAAGACTACGAGGATGAATTGAATCTTGATGAACCACAATGAAAACTCCGGTAATGGAACATGAGAAGTGAAAGATGGAAAGAATAAGATTCAAGGCCTGTGCTGAATTAGATGGAGCTTTGAAATGATATAATTGAAATAACTTGAATCTCCGGAAAAACAAGATGAAGAATTTAGAACCGAGAATAGGATATGATGAACAAGCTCCGGACAAAAGAATTAAAACACCTGACGGAACAAGAATAAGAATTATGTTATGCATCTCCTTCACCAATTCAAATTGATGACAACCAAAGGATTTGGCATACTACTTATTCTCGTTGAAAAGAATTAAAGAGAGATCTAGCACAAGCTCGGATTCAACGAACCACCGGTAGGATTATGACAAGAACAAATGAATTGATATGGTAACAAGGAAGAGTAAACTTGAATGAACCACCGTAAGAATATGGAGACGAACGAAGAGGCATCAATGAAGAATAGTTGGAGGACGAAGTTGAAAACTGAGAACGAAGAAATCTTCTGAAATGATGGCCTTCGGAGGAACATAAAGAAAAGAATTCATGAAATGCTTCGGACGGGTATAAAAAGAATTCCTCACAAACTGAACAATAATGAGGATGGCAAGAAGCTAGAACCATGAATCTTCAAGAGAAGGGCCAAGAATTAAGAGAAACACTTCTCCGGTCTTCAATTGTTGAGAGTGAAGACGAGAAATGCCATAAGAATTGTTGAGCACTCCAGAAGAATAAAAAGATGGGAGGTGGAGCTAAAGATGGAAATAATTGAAAACAAGCTTGGAGAAGGCATGTGACTGATGGAAATCATTCTTACGTCACACTTGAAGAGAATTTGAGTATAACTCCGGAAAATAGAAGAGTCAGGTAAGATCCTGGGAAAAGACCTGTGGGTTAGGGCCCACTCAAAAGAAATCACCGTTGAAAAAGATTGATTAAAAGATATTGCACCGGTTGAATTAAAATGGCTGAATAAGATTATAATGCTAAAAAAAGCTTGAACGGATTAAGAATGGAATTATGAATCTTCAGCACTCTGGATATGAACAGCAAGAGGATAATGATTAATTGGTGCACCGGAATAAGAAAGCATTGTGAAATGAGGAAAAAGGATAAGATCATCACCGAAAACTTGAATTATATCCACCGGCGGAATATGAGAACAAAAGAATGATGAACTTGAAGTTCTTGAGCATCTTCACGATAAATCACCGGATAAAGACATTGAAGGAAAAGAAAGAAGAAACATCACATGAATAAAATGGATATTTCATTAGAGAATTGCTGGCTCCAAGAAGAAGAAGGGTGGGAGGGTGGGGAAAAACGAAGACAACTTGGAATGAACAAAATGGACACCGGTTGAAAAAGAATTTAACATGACCATCTTGATGATCAAGAAGAAATAGCACTCCCATAGAAGTATGAGAACACCGATTAGGAAAGGTATGGAATCAACATTTGACATCGAAGCAACTCGAATACCAGAATCAAAACAAAAACAAAGGGTAGATATGCAACATGATCTTCACATTATCATTCGAACAGAGGATTGAACGAATGAATTCCGCAGGTACATCAACTTGACGAGAAGCCACTTAGGGGACAAAAATGAAAATAAGGAAATAACAAGGTACGGATGGGAACAAACACAAGAGATGAGTTTCGTTCTAACATCTTTGTGCTGAAAGCATATGAACGCGTTACGAAAAGGTTTTGCAATCCCCGGATCAGCATAGCCAAGGATCCTTTAAGAAGCAACTCCTGATAGTAACATCGGTCATATAACCCCTTCACTCAATGTAGAACCCCGAACTCACTAGCCTGCATTCGTTGGAAGAATGCCTACGATCTACTGGATAAACCCACCTATAGATTTCCGAAAGTTTCCAGTTATGCAATCAGGTGTTGGGGATACACGGGAAGCACCGCGCAATCAACTCTAAACCTACATCCAGGTGTATCCATCCTTCAACACATAACCAGTCTTTCTCGGAAACTGTTTACCTCGGACCTTCGAAAAGCATCCACTATAACAAGCTATGGCAATACTCTCGAACTACCTCCCCAGTACTGGGTGATGTCGGGGTTATCTTGCCACTGGCCGTATAGGAGAGATTTTCGATGTCGGCCGTCTTAAGTATTTAGTACTGCCGCGATATGCTTGTGTCAATGATACCCCGAAGCTCAACTCCTCGGTAACAGGAGGCATCGAGAACAATATCCTTGTCACAAGAACATCGAAACAATCCCAGAATACTCGCGGGATCCTAAATAAAATTTTGGTGCAATTTTTGAAAGTAGAAGAGGCAAGAGTAATCGTCAGGAGTCCTCACCAGAGAGAAAGGGGATGAGAAGCAAAGAAATCCTACTCTCCGATATAATATAGGACTCAAAATATTTTCAAGTGTGTGCCTAGACTCAACCGTCAACGATTCGATCAATCAGTGGGGGCTTCTAGGTCGGAGAAGGCTCTGAATACCCCTACCGATGCGACAAGTACCACTACTTCCACTACCGACGCCCGGAAAACGACCAAGTTCCACTACTTCCCACGACGACCACGTGTACAACTACGATATCGAGACCACAACCTTTTGTCAAGTACCACGACGACCGAACGAGACGATGACAAGTACCTCTACGGATCATGTACAACTACCGTCGCTCGACGACCGCGAGTACCACTACCGTCGCCCGAGTACAACTACCGCTACGAGAACGACTACCTTCGGTGAAGAAATGAGAACGTCTACTTCCTCTACGACCTGCGTGAACGACTACTTCCTCTACTTCCGCTACGTTCCTCGACGCTCTCGAACCGCCCCATGAACGTTTGTTCCGAAGGTATTACCCCGTCGATGACCCGTGGATGCTTGCTTGTGTGGTATGAAATGTTGTTTCCCGTGTGTGCTCGTGCCCGTTCCACCTTTTGTCATGTTCCTCGGTTGCCTCGTCACCGACTCGTGGAAACCCGGAGACGGGATCAACCCACTTTCATCTCGTTTGACTCGCTCACGCCATCTATCTTTTGCACCGGACTCTCAACGAGTTACGGGAACCGATATGTTGCGTGGCATCATTTCGGATCGTTGCCGTGGCACCCTTTTCTTCCACCACGGTGACAAATGCTTCATATCTTGTTAATTGTCAACCTTTTAATAAAATTGCATAAACTTGATCATGTCATCCGCATCAAGTTAACAACATTATAAATGTTAATTGTTGTTGCTTTATAATTATTAAACATGCTTATGGGGATTTTCCGGACTTGTTGTTGTTATTCTCCGGCCTCATTTAAAATGCCTAAATAGTGTAGTTTCTTTATGCTTCACCTCTTGCTATGTTAATAACATTTAATCTTGTCTTGTAAATAAAAAGAGACAATTAAATAATTAAATGTGGTGTTTTCTCAATATGCAACTCGTTGCATATTGAGCTCCACTTAACTTGTAGTGTTGTTTGTGCACCTTTGCCATGCCATGCATATTTAAACCGGACATGCATCATACTTGTTTGTGCATCGTATGCCATGTTTATGATGTGTGTGTTTACCGTGTTGTTTGTTTCTTTCCGGTTTGCTTCTCTTGATAGCTTCGGTTTCGTTCCGGAGTTGTGAGGTTTCGCTCGACTGTTGCTCCGTCTTCTTCTTGGATCCGTTCTTCTCCCTCGTGGAATTCCAGGCAAGATGACCGAACCCGGATACCATTACTATCTTTGCCTATTGCTAGAGTATCGTTCTTTAGTTTTGCCTCATAATAACAACTTAATTAATTAATTTGCATAAGGGGGACGCTCCTTGGAGATTCTTTCCTACATAGCAGGGGGGGCCAGTGCTGATGGCGTTGGTCCCAAACGGGGGTTCTGTGGGGCCGCCTTGGGGCAACCCGAGGTATCTGGTATCCACCCGTAGAATCGCCCATCCGGTCGTGTCCTGAGACTTAGATACGCGCGGCTACTATCAGGGTGTCGACACGCCGGGAGGATTTGCTGGATTAGCCTTACCTTAGTTCGGTTTAACTTGAGCATGGGATTCCGAGAATACTCGGGTCTTCCCACCTATGGAGTTGCAACTTCGCGGATCGTGGGCTTGTGATGGGCCAAGTTGGAACACCCCTGCAGGGTTTGAACTTTCGAAAGCCGTGCCCGCGGTTATGTGGCAGATGGGAGCTTGTTAATTCCGGTTGTAGATAACTTGACACAAATGTTACTAATACACTACCAGCGTGTGTTCCGTGACTGTCAATTTCCGAATAGGGATTCGGGAGTTGAACACGGTGGGGTTATGTTTGACCGGTTTTAGCTAGGATCACTTCGTGATCATCTTTCGACCGATGCACTTCTCTTCTCGCTCTCTTTTACGTAAGTTAGTGCTAGTTGCTGCTGCAGACTCTTGTTGCTCCTTCACCTCTAGTTCTTTCTTCAGCCTTGTCCACACCCAAGGCTTAAATAGTCGTGTTACCCGGGAACGGGATTGCTGAGTCCTCTGTGGCTCACAGTTACTTCACCACACCAGATGCAGGTTCAGCCGAGCTTGATGCAGGAGTTGGATCAGTTCTTCACCCGGGAGTCCGATGAAGTTTGTGGCCGTTTGCTTGTGACGTTTCGTTAGTCAGTAGTGGTTTCTACTAGGATTCGATCCTGACCTGTGGCTTTATGTTGTTTTGGTATCTTTCTTTTGGATCTTCGCCCGTAGTCGGGTTGTGATGTTTTGAATGATGTATTGCTTATGTATTGTTTTGTGTGAAGTGGCGAGTGTAAGCCAACTATCTCCTTTTGCAATTTTAATCCCTCTTTTACATGAGTCGTGCAAAGATACCAAACTTGAGATCATTCTAGGATGGGCTTATATCTTTAAGTCGTGCCTCGACACGTAGGAGATATAGTCCCATCCTGGGCGTTACAGAGTACCCCCATGCCTACAAGTGGACATAATGACTTGACAAAAGATGGAGAACCCGTTGATCAAAGGGTTTACCGATCTATGATTGGTTCTCTACTATATCTTTGTGCTTCTCGTCCTGACATAATGTTGAGTGTATGCATGTGTGCGCGATATCAAGCAGCCCCTAAAGAATGTCATCTTAAAGCTGTTAAAAGGATAGTGAGATATTTGATACACACACCAAACTTTGGCATTTGGTATCCTAAGAGGGCCTCTTTCGACCTTGTTGGCTATTCCGACTCAGACTATGCCGCTGACAAGGTTGATAGAAAGTCAACTTCGGGTACGTGTCAATTCCTTGGTCGATCCCTTGTATCTTGGTCCTCCAAGAAACAAAATTCGGTATCATTATCCACTACAGAAGCGGAATATATTGCTGCTGGTTCGTGTTGTGCTCAATTGCTATGGATGACACAAATGCTTAAGGATTATGGGATACATGTGAGACATGTTCCCTTGCTTTGTGACAATGAGAGTGCGATTAAAATTGGACATAATCCCGTGCAACACTCTCGAACGAAGCATATTGAAGTTCGTCACCATTTTATTCGTGATCATATTGCCAAGGGTGACATTAATCTTAAGCATGTTCGTACTGACAAATAACTTGCTGATATCTTTACAAAACCTCTTGATGAGAAGGTGTTTTGTCGCTTAAGGAGTGAGTTGAACATCATTGATGCTTCAAACTTGGAGTGAGAACTCCATTGATGCATGCAAGGCATGAGCCCACTTGACTAATCCTTGATATTTCTCTTATGATGGTGATCATATGTCTTGGACACATTTGCCTCCTTGTATTGCATCTAACTCCTTGCAGGTACTTGGATGATCTACATTCCACAAGATTACCACACACTCAAATCATGAGTAATCTTGTCATTGACCAAGTATCTAGCCCTTTGGGATGTTGAGTTCAAGGAACAAAATTCCACATATCCTTTTTGACATCTTATACATCTAGTATTTCACTCTTGTCATCTTGGATATCCTTGAGTATTTCCTTGCTTGCCTAACCCATGTAGGAAGATGAACTATACAAGTAGAAATGGCGCTCCAACTTCACATTCAATGAGCACCTACATCAAGTTTACCTACATGAGCAAAGCAACAACAAGCCCAAGGTATGTTCTTCACATCTTTAAGGAGCTTTGCTCAAAGTCATGAGTACAAGCAGCTTCATAAGATGTGATCACATCAAATGCTTAATCGAAAAATGGCAACCCCATTTTAAGCTTAAATGATGAGTATGACCTATGATCAAATGTCCTCATTTGACTCCTAAGTCAATATACTCAAACATAGGTGACCTTGTCGCCGACCTTTATCTAGATGAAGTACATATAATTTGAGTCTTTCTATTTTCTCTTATGTTCTCTCATTGAGTTTTCATTAAAAAAACTTCATCTAGGAATCTTTTTCATTTCTATTCTTCTGACTTTGTGAATATCCTTCTGGCTCTGATCAATTCCCCAAAAATCTTTCACAAATTCATTGCAAATCCTTTGAAACATTCCTTGCAAGTGAGCTGAATTATTTCTGTATTTCCTTGGAATTAAACTCGGCGTCACCGATTTCAATCTTTCGGTCTAACCGAAAAGGATCTACGCTAACTCAATTCGGTGTCACCGATTTATTTCTTCCAGGATATCATCTTCTACAGCTTCACTCAATGATTCTCTATGCATGTTCCTATTTGCCCTGTTGTGATTCTTAAGGATCCCACTTCTTTCTTTCCATCTTCCCTGACCTTCCTAGTTTGCTGTCCTTTTCGGCACTTGGTGTCAAAGGGGGAGAAGACTTAGGGGGAGAAGAGAAGATTTAGAGGGAGAAGAAGAGCAATCTTACCTTAAGGGGGAGAGAATCACATCAAAGCTTTTTACATTGGACATTACAAT
The DNA here is from genome assembly GCA_902687465.1 of Secale cereale. NCBI lineage: Eukaryota > Viridiplantae > Streptophyta > Magnoliopsida > Poales > Poaceae > Secale > Secale cereale. The sequence goes on along the minus strand of LR738715.1, from coordinate 773,803,517 downwards.
TGGCATCATTCTTTTGATTTTGCTCTTTCCATCAAACTCAAAGGGAGAGGAATCTTCACAATTGATATCTTATGGAAAGCAAAATCTCTCAGAGTTCATTGAAAATCTTTTAGTTTCGGAGACATGTTTGCTGATTCAAGCTTGTGCTCAATATGAGACACTCTTCATACATGTCATCCCTGGCTTGGTACTCTTGATGTTCTTGCAGTTGGTTGAAGAAACACTCTTGTGTTATCTAACCTTGTTTTCCCAAGTTTATCTCTTCAGGTACAATGCCAAGGAACCTCAAGGTAAGTATATGCACTTTGCAGAATGTGCATGATGGTAACTTGCTTGTGAATACTTGTTTGCAAGAAATCACCATGCACATATGCATTATCACTCACTTCTTTTCATCTGCTCTGAAGCATATAGCCAAGCTACATGTAGCACATCTTGCTTATCTCTCTTGTGTGCTTGTGGTAGTCCAAAACCATAATTTATGAAAATCTTGCACACTTGTAGGGGGAGCCTGTGTACTACATGCTTGTCAAAGCTTTCGTGATAATTCTGTCTTTCTTTCAATAAGCTTTGATGTCTTGTTTAGTGTGATTTTAGTGTGTTGCCATCAATTACCAAAAAGGGGGAGATTGAAAGCACATTTGCTCCCTGGGTGGTTTTGGTAATTAATGACAACATACTTTGTGGTTGGACTAATGCTTTTATCAAGTATGTTTCAGGAAACTCAATCACATTGGCATGGCAAAAGGACTAAAGAAGTGGACCCCTCAAAATGCTAAGGCAAGCATTGGCAAAAGCTCAAGACTCCATTTTTGGTTTAGTGATCCAAGATCACATTGAGTCCATAGGAAAAGCCAATACTATTAAAAGGGGATGAGGTTATGTTGATGATCTGGTTGCTCAAGTGCTTAGTGATATATCTCCTTAAACTATCAGCAACCTTCACTACAATATACACTCATAAGTAATCTCGGTCCCACCGATTATCCAAACTCAGTCACACCGAGATGAACCACCTCAGCCATAAGCCAAACCCTAGAAAAATCGGATATTCCGAGTTTGAAATCGGTTTCACCGAAACATGGGCTGCCAAGCTTCTGTAACCTTCTGTCATCAAATCGGTGTCACCGAGATGATGAAGTCGGTCCCACCGAAATTGGCATGCTCCTGTCTTTGCTCAACTCGGACTAACCGAGATGGTATTTTCGGTCCCACCGAAAACCCCAATGTTCACATTATTTGAACTTTCGGTCTCACCGAGTTGTCCACTTCGATCCCACCGAGATTGCTCAAATATGTGTGTAACGGTTGGATTTTGTGTGGAGGCTATATATACCCCTCCACCCCCTCTTCATTAGTGGAGAGAGCCATCAGAAAGAACTACCACTCCTACCTTACATTTCTGAGAAGAGAACTACCTACCCTTGTGTTGAGATCAAGTTGCTCCACTCCCACCATATGAAACTTGATCTCTAACCTTCCCAAGTTGCTTTCCACTCAATCCTTTCTTCCACCACAGCCAAATCAGTGAGGAGAGTTGAGTGTTGGGAAGATTATCATTTGAAGCACAAGAGCAAGGAGTTCATCATCATCTACAACATCTATTACCTTTTGGAGGGTGGTGCCTCCTAGATTGGTTAGGTGTCGCTTGGGAGCCTCCGTCATCGAGATGTGGAGTGGAACCAAGAAGTTTGTAAGGGCAAGGAGATCGCCTACTTCATGAACATCTACCCCGAGTAAGGCTAGCCCTCCGTGGGCGTAGGCCATGATGGAATAGACAAGGTTGCTTCTTCGTGGACCCTTCGTGGGTGGAGCCCTCCGTGGACTCGCGCAGCCGTTACCCTCCGTGGGTTGAAGTCTCCATCAACGTGGATGTACGATAGCACCACCTATCGGGACCACGGGAAAAATCATTGCGTCTCCAAATTGCGTTTGATCTTCTCCACTTCTCCTTACTACTTGTGCAATTTACTTTCCGCTGCCCATACTCTAGAATTGCATGTGTAGTGTGCTACTTGACTTGTGTGCTATGCAAAATCTGCCAAAATCTGTCCTTGATAAAAGACAGAATTTTTATCTTGTCGAGTAGTCTAATCACCCCCCCTCTAGACACTCTCACCTTCTTCGATCCCTCAATTGGTATCAGAGCTTTGGTCTCCATTGCTTTGGTTTACACACCATTGGAGGAAGATGGACGTGTCTACGTTTGGGAGTGTTAGCCATAGAGTGCCT
>LR738715.1:773720395-773801275 GCA_902687465.1 Secale cereale | reverse complement strand
GGAGAGTGTCGTGACAGTATATCGGTTTTGTTGGAACGCCGTTGATCCACCCGAATGGGAGAACGAGGCCATGGGTTTCTTAGTGTGGGTAAAGTGCGCTACCTCTGCAGTGTGCATATTAAATCTATCGATAGCCGCGCCCGCGGATAAGGGCCCAGTTCGTAGTTGGTCACACTATGAGTCAACAGTAATAATAATAATGTGCTTAAAAACAGCCCCGGTTCGATGATGAGATAAGTTGGTTGTGATCGCCGGAAAGATCACTGTTTGATACCAAGTGTTGGTCGTGGCTGTGATCGCCGGAATGATCACCGTGGTAACGAAGATACCGAGTTGTTGGACATTCGTGATCTTGTCCGAGAATCGTGCGTAAAGATCAAGCTCCTTGTGGTCATTTGATGATTACTACGGTATTGTTTATACCAAGCTTGATTTGATCCTGAGATGATCGTGTAATGTCCGAGGTTAGTAAGTGATGCATGTGATGGTTACGAGGTAACCCGAACAAAATAAATGGTGCATGTAGTGTCATCATGTTGCATGCTAGTATCATCAGATTTATATGTTCATGCCATGCTCATATTGTCTAGCTGTATCATGTTCATGTTGTTCATGCTATGTTATCCTGATGATCTCATGATAATTCCTGATTAACCTGCAATTGCCATGCTATTATTTGTCTTGAATGCTTCTGGCTATTGTGAGCTTGCAAGTACATTCAATGTACTGACCTGGCGTGTCATGCCAGCTTGCAGGTCGTGCGTACATTGCTTGCTTGTTTGGTGTTGTTCCTGTGTTTGCGAGCTAGGATAAACGTTCTAGCCAAAGTCCCTACGGATTGGAGTCCATCATCGCCGTTCGTTGTTCCGCTGCCAGTAGTTGTTCCACTGCTTAGAGTTGTTATGCTGCTTGTATAGAGCAACCGTGGTTGGCGTAGTGTCGCCATGCCGATGTTATTCATTGTAATATCGGAACCCTTGTAATCATATTCGTATTGTAATAGAGAGCTGGTTTGTTCTATACTAAGCAGTGCCGTATTCCAGAAGACTTCATCTCGATCTCTGGGCTGGAATACGGGGCGTTCTGGTTTTCTCTGAGCCGGGGTGCCACAATGCAAGCAGCTGAACAACACGAAGCAGTGGAATGACTACTGGCAGCAGAACAACGATGACGGTGGTGAACTCCACTCCGATGGGACTCTAGCTGGAACACTTACCCTAGCTTGCAAAACAAGGAATCAACAGCAAACAAGCAATCATATCCGGCATGACCTACAAACTGGCATGACACGCCAGGTCACTACATTGAATGTACTTGCAAGCTCACAGCAACCAAAGCAATCAAGACAAACAATTGCATGGCAATTAAAGGTTATCAAGCAATGATGAACACGATACTATCAGAACAACATGGCATGTACAACATGATGCGGCTAGAACAATATGAGCATGGCATGAACATATGAACATGATAATACTAGCATGCAACATGATGACAATATCATTTGCCAACTTACTCTGCTCGGGTTACCTTGTAACCATCACATGCATCACTTACCATTACGGGCATCACACGATCATCTCATGATCCAATCAAGCTTGGTATTAAAAATATCGTAGTAATCATTTATGACCACAAGGAGCTTGACCTTTACCGTTGACTCTCGCATGACATCCCAAATATCCAACTAGTTGGTACTCACGATACCACAGTGATCCTCTCATGATCACATAAGTATCCACCAACTTCTTTCATCATCGAACCAGGGTTGTTATTAGGTACATTATTATTATCCTTACTGTTGACCCACAGTGTGACCGACACGAACTGGGCCCATATCTGCGGGCACGGCTATCGATAGATTTAACACACACACTCTGCAGAGGTAACGCACTTTACCGACACCACAGAACCCATGGCATCGCACTCCCATTCGGGTGGACCAACGGCGTTCCGACAAAACCGTCCTACTGCCATGACACTCTCCCGAGCACTCCGACCAACTCCCCTTTGGGCTAAGTCCTAGGTGGCCCCGTGCCTACCAAATGCACCAACGGCCACTGTCGTGGAAAAACATAAACGGTCTCGAATGGGGACAAGGATCCTTACAACAACAACAGCGGGCACACAAGGTTATGTCTGCTTACCGGGCCAAGGTACCGCACGCCCATAACCTTCCCTCGTTGGAGGCACCGGCGAGAGGCATAACAATAGACCCAGTTAGGACCTTCCCATAAAGGTAAGTGTGGCTGCACTGGTCAGCTTGATATGGTGGCACCATGACTCAGCCAATAGTTGTTCAAGTTCAATTAAATCCGGTTAAACTTGAATGCAATTGATGCCGAGCCATAATAAAATAACATGATGCATCTACAATGCATGAGCATGATACCAACATGAACTTGGATGTGCAACCATAATCAACGAGCACAATAACAACATTTAATCATTTATCTAGATCGGCATGGCATACTGACGAGCATGAATATCACAAATAGAACACTACTCATAGCATAACCTGACCACTAGCATGAACAATAAATATCATGCAAGAACATATTAACAATGCTACCATGCAAGCATTTAACCAACTTGCTGCAAAGGAACATGTATAACAACGATACTCGGAACAGACGACAGTCATGCACCGAAGACCATCTGTAATGCCCCATATGTGATACTTTCCTATAATGGCAATAAAACATTCTCATTTTGATCCTTGTCCTTTTCCTTGGGGGTTCTTGTCTTTTGAGCTCATTTATTTTGCATTGCCGTGTCATTTATTTTATTTTTGCATCCTTGCATAGCTTCATCATCATGGCATCATGGCATCTTAGTTTACGTTTGTTGTGTGATGTTGTGAGGCACCTTGTGATGTTGTGAGTGAGGTTCTAGATATGACTTGCTAAACCATAACCCCCTCCTTTGTTTTCCCTCTTCTTCTTATTTCTTTTTCTTTTCTGTCCTTTCTTTACTCCATTGTGCAAGCCACCTAGCCAAGCCCATTATCGTTCTTTCTTTTCCTAAAAACCTTGCACCATGTCTACGCCCTCTCTGCCAAATATCACCCTATTTGTAAATGATTTGGTTGGGATTTAAAATGACAAGAGTTTGAACCATATTCAAACTCCTTTTATTTTTCTGCCTCTAAAAATGTCCAAGTCAATTTTATTAAATAGGGCATAAATCAAGGAGCATGGGGATATTTTTCTTTTCCCCTAACTCTTTTCGTTTTAGTCTGTGCTTTTCTTTTCTTTTCTGGCCGAGGAAAAAATGAAAAAAAAGAAAAGAAACAGAAGCTCCAGCAGTGGCCTGGGCCTCCTCCTCTTTCTCCTTCTCCCCAGGCCCAGTTTTTCCCCCACAGCTGCGCGGCCCATCTCTCTCCCGCGGGCCCACAGAGCGCTCGCAGTCGCGCTGTGTCTTTTTCCCCCTGGCCCCACTTGGTAGCTGCACAACCACGCGTCTCCGTCTTCCTCCATCATGTGATGCAAACCAGAGCGTGCCCTCGCCGTCGCGCCGTGATCACGAACGTCGAGGTCTCGTGATCTGAGCCCCCCATTTAAACCTGCACTGTGTCCAACCCCTCTCCCTAGGGTTCCTCTTCTTCCTCTCGTCGCCTAGAGAGCCAAGCTCCACCAGATCCGCCGCTCCAGTGAATACCCACACGCATCTGAGAGCGCCAGCTCGTCGCCGGCGAGCCTCCCGTTGACCTCAGCCTCGCCAAATGTGTCCAGCTGCTTCCACGATGTCGACTACTTTGACTACTTCCTCTACGCGGAGCCGATCGCCTCCTCGCCGACGTCTTCTTCCTCTTCTTTGTCTCTGGCGCCCGTAGCTCTTCGAGACTCGCCGCCGTCGACTTCATCCACGTCTGGGCCAGCCGAACACATCTCCATGTTCGGTGTGAGCTCCTCTTCCTCCTCGTGCCCTTTTCCCCCTCCTTAGCACCCTCTAGGTCCGAGTTCCTCGAGCGCTCGAGCTCGTCGCCGTCGGGCCTCGTCGCCGGCGAGTGTTCCGACCCCTCTAGGCCATCGCTTGCTGTCCGTTCGCTTCGTCTCGTCGTGTAGATGATGCCTGTGTTGTCGTTGCTCCGCCTAGCCACTGCATCGTCTCGCCGTTGCTCGTCGCCGCCGTTCTGTCGTTGCTCACCGCCGGTGTCGTAGTGCTCGTTAGGTGCTGCAAGTGCGTCGTTTGGATGAGGGACTCCTCCAGGAGCACTTCGCACACCTCCGCCGTCTCGTTTGGTTGCCGGAGCAGCTCCGACGAGCCCTGCATTTTCCCCTGTATCTGCACCTTCAGTTACTTCTTCAGAGTTCGCTCCTGTTATCTGTCAAGATCCGATCGACAGCACAGTGGTTTGTGTCTCCGTCAGTTAGCAGTAGGGCGTGGGTTCGAATCCATTGCGGGGCAGTGGCTATTCGCCCCCTTTTATTTTTCGCGAGAGGCTGACAGGTAGGCCCCACCTGCCAGCCACTCAGCTGCTTCCACTCTTGCGCGCACCCGCTGGCGCCAGCTCAGCACAGCCTGGCCCCCTCGTCAGTGACTTGGGCTCGCGCAGCCCTGGGTCAATCTGACCCCTGCGCTTATTGTTTTTGTTTTTCTGTTTCTGTTTCTTTTTCTTTTTTGCTTTATCTTTGTTTAATTATTATCTGTTGAAATATTCTTCTGGTGCAAATAAGTCATATATGAAAAGTGCTTAGAATTTCATGTAGATTATAAATATGCTAGTTGTTACCATGTTAAAAAAACATTTAAAATGTTGTTTGAATTTATTCTTGTTTTAAATATGCTTAAACTTGTAAAATTCATAACTAAATATCTACACCTCCAAATTTAACAAAGTTTATATGCATTTGGGATGGAAAAATGTGTAGAATATTTTGGTGATGTTGTTAGCATGTTTGGCAACTCTATCACAGAAGTTTTTCAGATCTGTCCCAAATGCATTTAAATTAATATGGGGGTTTCTGGAAATTGTTGTTTATTATTTCCAGCCCATTTAAACGAGCTAGCATGTTGCTGTAATGTTAGTTGCACCTTGCCATGTTAACCACCTCTTTTAAAACTTGTTGGATGCTTGTTTGAATAATCAACATAAACTTGGTAGTTGTTCTTTAGTTGTTCTCTTTCATGTGGGTGATCTTGTTGCTTTGATGTGTTGCTCTCTTGTGAACCTAGGACATGCATCATATCTACTTTTGTCTTTGTTCATCATGTTCATGCATCATGTGCCTGAGCATTGCATTGTGATTGATTGTGTTCCGTTGTTGCATTGTTGTGTTTGGTTAGAGCCCGGTGACGATACGGAGTACGAGGTTCCTACAGAGGTTGAGTTTGAGGAGCAAGGTTACGATCCCTCCGTGGAATCAACAGGCAAGATGACCTTACCCAGATATCACTACTATCTTTGCCTATGCTAGATGTATCGCCCTTTTAGATATTACCTCGATGCCTATGTCTGTTTGTCAGCCCTCCTATTGTTGCCATGAAACTCTCTAACCAGCCACCTAGCAAACCGTTGTTTGGCTACGTAAGCATCGCTCAGCCCCTCTTATAGCGTTGTTAATTGCAGGTGAAGATTTGAAGATTCTTGCATCATGATGAAGTTATTGTTGGGATATCACAATATATAAATTGATAAACTAAATCATCTATATATTGGTAATGGGTGGAAGGCTAAGCCTCTTGCTTCGTGTTTTGTTCTACTCATGCCACCCTAACAACCGTTAAACCAGTGTTATGTTCCTTTCTTTTCCGTCCCTAACACGGTTGGGGTTTATGGGCCTTCCCTTGATAACCCGCTTAGCGCTAAAGCTTTTCCAGCAAGGCCCAACATTGGTTTTACATTTGCCTAATAACTAAAACTTGCATAGGGCGTTGCAAACCCGAGTTCTTAATTAACAACCCTGGGCCAGTGCTGGTCCAAACTGAGCATACTGTGGGGCCACCTCGAGGAAACTCAAGGGCTGGTATACACCTGTAGGATGACTCATCCTGTCCTGGCCTGAGATGAGATACGCGCGGCTACTATCAGGGTGTCGGCACGCCGGGAGGTCTTGCTGAATTAGTTTTATCTATGTCGGAATATCTTGAGCATGGGATTCCGAGAATACTCGGGTCTTCCCACCTTGGAGTTGTGACTCCGCAAATCGTGAGCTTGTGATGGGCTAAGTTGGGACACCCTTGCAGGCTTTGATCTTTCGAAAGCCATGCCCGCGGTTATGGGGCAGATGGGAATTTGTTAATATTCGGTTGTAGATAACTTGACACCATGTTCATAATACACTACCTGCGTGAGTAACCGTGACGGTCTCTTTTCGAAGGGGTTCGGGAAGTGAACACGGTGGGGTTATGTTTGACGTGAGTAGTTAGGATCACTTCGTGATCACTTTGACGATCATTGGCACTTATTCTCTTCTCACTCTAAACACGTAAGTTAGTGCTAGTGCTGCTGCAACCTTGTTCAAGCCTTTTCCACACCTAAGGCTTTGATAGTTTTGTTACCCGGGAACGGGATTGCTGGGTCCTCCATGGCTCACAGATTCTACACAACACCAGATGGAGGTACCGTTGAGAACTACACAGGTGGTGGTTCAGAGTTGTATTGGGAGTTCGATGAAGAGCGTGGGCGATACTACGTGTCTTACCCCGAGGATCAGTAGGGCTCTTACTAGGATGATCGGGACCTTGTGTTGCTTTATTTATGGTATCTTTCGTTTGGATCTTCGTCCGTAGTCAGACTCTGATGTTATTTGGATGATGTATGTTAACGTATTACATTGTATGATGTGGCGAGTGTAAGCCAACTACTATTTTACATTTTCATCCCCTGTTTACATGAGTTGTGCAAAGATACCATACTTGAGATCATTCTAGTATGTGCTTATGCCGTTAAGTCGTGCCTCGACATGTGGGAGGCATAGTCACATACTGGGCATGACAAGTTGGTATCAGAGCCTTCTCTGACCTAGGAGCCCCCTGGTTGATCGAATCGTTGACGGTTGAGTCTAGGCACACACATAAAAATTTTTTGAGTCCTATATATATCGAAGAGTAAGATTTATTTTTACTCCTCCTCCCTTCATCTCTCTGGTGAGGATTCCTGACGATGTTCTATCTCTTCTACTCTCAAAAATTCACTATTTTTTTAGGATGACGCGAGTATTGTTTGGATTGTTCCGATATCTTTGTGACGAGAACATTGTTCTCGATGCCTCCTGTCATTTAGGGGTTGTGGCAGTGTTCGGGGGAGTTGAGCTCCGAGATGTTGTCGTCACAAATGTATCGCAGCGGTTCTAGAATACTTAAGACGGCTGACATCGAAAACTCCTCTATGCGGTTAGTGGTGAGATAACCCCGACATCACCCAGTACTGGGGAGGTAGTTCGGGAGTATTGCCATAGCTTGTATAGCAGATGCGTTTCGAAGATCCGAGGTAAACAGTTTTCGAGGATGACTGGTTATGTGTTGAAGGATGGATACAGCTGGATGTAGGATTAGAGTTGAGTGCGCGGTGCTTCCCCTGTATCCCCAACACCCGATTGCATATGTTAGTTGCACCTTGCCGTGTTAACCAACTCTTTTAAAACTTGTTGGATGCTTGTTTGAATAATCAACATAAACTTGGTAGTTGTTCTTTAGTTGTTCTCTTACATGTGGGTGATCTTGTTACTTTGATGTGTTGCTCTCTTGTGAACCTAGGCCATGCATCATATCTACTTTTGTCTTTGTTCGTCATGTTCATGCATCATGTGCCTGAGCATTGCATTGTGATTGATTGTGTTCCGTTGTTGCATTGTTGTGTTTGGTTAGAGCCCGGTGACGATACGGAGTACGAGGTTCCTACAGAGGTTGAGTTTGAGGAGCAAGGTTACAATCCCTCCGTGGAATCAACAGGCAAGATGACCTTACCCAGATATCACTACTATCTTTGCCTATGCTAGATGTATCGCCCTATTAGATATTACCTCGATGCCTATGTCTGTTTATCAGCCCTCCTATTGTTGCCATGAAACTCTCTAACCAGCCACCCAGCAAACCGTTGTTTGGCTACGTAAGCATCGCTCAGCCCCTCTTATAGCGTTGTTAGTTGCAGGTGAAGATTTGAAGATTCTTGCATCATGATGAAGTTATTGTTGGGATATCACAATATATAAATTGATAAACTAAATCATCTATATATTGGTAATGGGTGGAAGACTAAGCCTCTTGCTTCGTGTTTTGTTCTACTCATGCCACCCTAGGAACCGTTAAACCGGTGTTATGTTCCTTGCTTTTCCGTCCCTAACACGGTTGGGGTTTATGGGCCTTCCCTTGATAACCCGCTTAGCGCTAAAGCTTTTCCAGCAAGGCCCAACATTGGTTTTACATTTGCCTAATAACTAAAACTTGCATAGGGCGTTGCAAACCCGAGTTCTTAATTAACAACCCTGGGCCAGTGTTGGTCCAAACTGAGCATACTATGGGGCCACCTCGAGGAAACTCAAGGGCTGGTATACACCTGTAGGATGACTCATCCTGTCCTGGCCTGAGATGAGATACGCGCGGCTACTATCAGGGTGTCGGCACGCCGGGAGGTCTTGCTGAATTAGTTTTATCTATGTCGGAATATCTTGAGCATGGGATTTCGAGAATACTCGGGTCTTCCCACCTTGGAGTTGTGACTCCGCAGATCGTGAGCTTGTGATGGGCTAAGTTGGGACACCCCTGCAGGCTTTGATCTTTCGAAAGCCATGCCCGCGGTTATGGGGCAGATGGGAATTTGTTAATATTTGGTTGTAGATAACTTGACACCATGTTCATAATACACTACCTGCGTGAGTAACCGTGACGGTCTCTTTTCGAAGGGGTTCGGGAAGTGAACACGGTGGGGTTATGTTTGACGTGAGTAGTTAGGATCACTTCGTGATCACTTTGACGATCGTTGGCACTTATTCTCTTCTCACTCTAAACACGTAAGTTAGTGCTAGTGCTGCTGCAACCTTGTTCAAGCCTTTTCCACACCTAAGGCTTTGATAGTTTTGTTACCAGGGAACGGGATTGCTGGGTCCTCCATGGCTCACAGATTCTACACAACACCAGATGCAGGTACCGTTGAGAACTACACAGGTGGTGGTTCAGAGTTGTATTGGGAGCTCGATGAAGAGCGTGGGCGATACTACGTGTCTTACCCCGAGGATCAGTAGGGCTCTTACTAGGATGATCGGGACCTTGTGTTGCTTTATTTATGGTATCTTTCGTTTGGATCATCGTCCGTAGTCAGACTCTGATGTTATTTGGATGATGTATGTTAACGTATTACATTGTATGATGTGGCGAGTGTAAGCCAACTACTCTTTTACATTTTCATCCCCTGTTTACATGAGTTGTGCAAAGATACCATACTTGAGATCATTCTAGTATGTGCTTATGCCGTTAAGTCGTGCCTCGACATGTGGGAGGCATAGTCACATACTGGGCATGACAAGTTGGTATCAGAGCCTTCTCTGACCTAGGAGCCCCCTGATTGATCGAATCGTTGACGGTTGAGTCTAGGCACACACATAAAAATGTTTTGAGTCCTATATATATCGAAGAGTAAGATTTATTTTTACTCCTCCTCCCTTCATCTCTCTAGTGAGGATTCCTAACGATGTTCTATCTCTTCTACTCTCAAAAATTCACTAATTTTTTTTAGGATGACGCGAGTATTGTTTGGATTGTTCCAATATCTTTGTGACGAGAACATTGTTCTCGATGCCTCCTGTCATTTAGGGGTTGTGGAAGTGTCCGGGGGAGTTGAGCTCCGAGGTGTTGTCGTCACAAATGTATCGCAGCGGTTCTAGAATACTTAAGACGGCTGACATCGAAAACTCCTCTATGCGGTTAGTGGTGAGATAACCCCGACATCACCCAGTACTGGGGAGGTAGTTCGGGAGTATTGCCATAGCTTGTATAGCAGATGCGTTTCGAAGGTCCGAGGTAAACAGTTTTCGAGGATGACTGGTTATGTGTTGAAGGATGGATACAGCTGGATGTAGGATTAGAGTTGAGTGCGCGGTGCTTCCCCTGTATCCCCAACACCCGATTGCATAACTGGAAACCTTCAGAAATTAATAGGTGGGTTCTTCTAGTAGCTCGTAGGCATTCTTCCAACGAGTGCGTGATATGGAGTTCGGGGTTCAACATTGAGTGAAGACGTTTTATGGGCGTTGTTCCAATCGGGAGTTGCATCTTAAAGGGTCCTTGGCTATGCTGATCCGGGGATTGCAAAACCCTTTTGTAACACGTTCCATGAGCTTTCAGCACGAACATGTGGGACGAAGCTTCTATCATGTATTTGTTCTATCTGCTCCTTGTTGTTTTTATTTACCTTTTGTTCTCCCAAGTGGCTTCTCGAGAAGATTGTTGTATCATTTAACTATGGAATACATTCGTTCATTTTGTTCGAATGTTCTTGTGAAGACTTATGTTGCAATTTCTAGCCGTTGATTCAGCTTTTATATTATCAATCAATGGCTAATAGTTGTCATCTCATTCAGGATGGCTCATAAAAGGGTTCCCAACGCTAACCCAGAGGGTGAAGAAGAGCGTGTTCCTGAACGCCCTCCTTCCCCTCCTCCTCCGTGTGAGGCCTGGAGAGCAATTATGCAAGCGACCAACCAGAACACCCATATGCTTATGCAAATGATGCAAAACTTTCAAGCCAACCAAGCAAATCAAGGTGGTCATGGGAACCAAGGCCAAGGCAATCTGTTCAATCAACCTCACTTTGCAACCCTCAACCAATTCCTGGCAAACCAACCGAAGTCGTTCAGTTACTGTGTGGATCCGCTAGATGCTGAAGACTGGATAAGAGACATCAAAAAGCACTTCGAATGCAGTAACGTGAGACCTGAGGATTATGTCAAGTTTGCCGCCTTACAACTCAAAGATCAAGCTGCTGATTTGTGGCAACAGTACAAAGATTCCAGAGGTGGACGTGAGATTTTGTGGACTGACTTCTGCAAGGATTTCCACTCCCACCACATTCCAACCAGTGTCATTAAAGGCATGCGTGAGCAATTCCACAACCTGAAGCAAGGCACCATGTTCGTCTACCAATACAATGTCAAGTTCCAGAATCTTGCATGCTATGCCAAGCAAGACATCCCAGATGCCAAGAGCAAGATTTATCAGTTCTGTGGTGGTCTGAAGGATGAACTCCAACTAGCTCTCACCTTGTTAGAGCCGGATGAATTTGACCAATTCTACAATATGGCTCTTAAGCAAGAGGCAGCCCAGCTCAAGATTGAAGCTTCCAAAAAGAGGATCAGAGATGTTGTTCACTCCTCCTCTTCTTCCCAAGTGGTTGCAAAGCAGCAGAAGTTCTGGCTACCGCCTCCTCCAGTGCTCCGTCCTCCAAACAACAATAAGCACTCAGGTGGCCGTGGTTTCTCCCACCCACCCAACCCAAGCAATCAGTCCAAGCCTCAGTTTCAAGCTTCAAGATCAAGTGTTTCTTATCACCGGCCTCTCTCAAAAGTGATTTGCAACAAGTGTACTCAGAAGGGTCACTATGCTAACAAGTGTCCCAACCCAAGACGCCTTCCGTCTCCTCCACCTGTCAGCACTGCTATTGTCAAGCACAACCCCAAGGTAGCAAGAGTGAATCTGATGAATGTATCTCAAGCAGAGAATTCTTCAGATGTGATACTTGGTAACCTTCCAGTCAACCTTAAACCTGCTAAAGTTTTGTTTGATTCGGGTTCATCACATTCCTTCATGTCATTTCCATTTGCATCCAAGCACAATGTGGGCACAGTGACTTTGCCAAGGGAGTTGCAAATTATTTCTCCGGGCAAACACATGACTTCTAGCTTGTATGCTCCTGATATATCTATTCATATGGGTGATTACAGTTTGCTGGTTTCTCCGGTTATTCTCGGCAACTCCGACATTGATCTTATTCTTGGGATGGATTGGCTTTCCAGGAATGATGCAAACATTGATTTTACAAATAAGGAAGTCAAGCTTACTCATCCTGACGAAGACGTGATTATCTTCGCCTCTCGAGATAACACAATCAGGCTAATCTCTCTCAATGACAAGGGCGAGATTAATGCCATTTCTTAGATTCTGGTGGTCAATGAGTATGAAGATGTTTTCCCTGAAGAGCTTCCAGGCATGCCTCCGCATCGTCAAGTTGAATTCGTCATTGAACTCGAACCCGGTACTGAGCCAACATGTCGGCGTCCGTACAAGCTTTCCCCTGATGAGTTGAAAGAGTTGAAGAAGCAACTCGATGAGCAAGAGCGTATGGGTCTAATCAGGCCTAGTACTTCTCCTTGCAGATGTGGTGTTCTATTTGTCAAGAAGAAGGATGGCACGGAACGCCTTTGCGTTGATTACCGGCCATTGAACAAGAAGACAATAAAGAACAAGTATCCGCTCCCCAACATCAATGAATTGTTCGAGCAGCTCAAAGGAGCAAAGCTGTTCTCAAAGCTCGATCTCCGGATGGGTTACCACCAGATCCGTATCCGTGAAGAAGATATTCCCAAGACCACATTCAGAATGAGTTTTGGCTCTTATGAATACACGGTCATGTCTTTCGGCCTCGCAAATGCTCCACCCACCTTCTCGAGGATAATGCACTTCATATATAACCCCTACACCAATGAATTTGTTCTTGTCTATCTGGATGATATCTTGGTATTCTCCAAGAATGAAGAAGACCATGCCAAGCACCTCCGTTTGGTCCTGGACAAGCTCCGTGAACACAAGTTCTATGTGAAGTTCTCCAAATGTGAATTCTGGCTGGATAAAGTCTTATATCTTGGCCATATCATCTCTGCCGAGGGCATTTCTGTGAACCCTGAGAAAGTTGAAGCTATTGTCAACTGGGAACCCCCGCATAATGTCAAGCAACTCCGAAGCTTCCTTGGTCTCGCTAGCTATTGCAGAAGGTTCGTTGAGAACTTCTCCAAGATTGCCAAGCCTATTTCCAACCTGTTGCAGAAGAATGTCAAGTACTTCTGGACTCCTGATTGTGATGTGGCATTCAAAACACTCAAAGAGAAGCTTATTTCTGCTCCGGTTCTTACTCCTCCGGATGAGTCCAAGCCCTATGAAGTCTTTTGTGATGCTTCTTTGCAAGGACTTGGTGGTGTTCTCATGCAAGACAAGAAGATTGTGGCATACACTTCTCGTCAGTTGAAACCAAATGAGAGGAATTACCCCACACATGATCTCGAGCTAGCAGCAGTTGTGCATGCCTTGATCACGTGGAGACACCTTCTGTTGGGCAGAAAAGTGGATATCTTCACCAATCACAAGAGCTTGAAGTACATCTTCACACAGCCAAATCTGAACCTTCGCGAGACTCGTTGGGTTGAGATGATCCAAGAGTATGATCCAAGCATTGAGTACACACCTGGCAAGGCCAATGTCATTGTAGATGCTTGAGCAGAAAGGCATATTGCAACAGTGTCCTTCTCAAACCATTCCAGCCTGAACTTTGTGAATCATTCAGGAAGCTCAACCTCCAAGTTGTTCTGCAAGGCTTTCTTTCAAACCTTCAAGTTGCTCCTACCTTGGAAGATCAGATCCGTGAGGCCCAGATCAGTGATGCTATGGTGCAGAAAGTGAAACATGGTACTGCCAAGGGTACTCCCAAATACAAGTGCTATCGTGTTGATGAGAAAGACACCTTGTTCTTTGAGGACAAAATTGTGGTTCCCAAGGGTGATCTCAGGAAGCTCATAATGAACGAAGCACATGAATCCCTCCTATCGATTCATCCCGGAAGTTATAAAATGTACCAAGACCTCAAGAAATCGTACTGGTGGACTCGCATGAAAAGGGAGATTGCCCAATTCGTGAATGAATGTGATGTCTGCAGAAGAGTGAAGGCAGAGCATCAATGTCCAGCCGGTCTCCTTCAACTTCTACCTATTCCCGAGTGGAAATTCGATCACATTGAAACGGATTTCGTCACTGGGTTTCCTAAGTCCAAGAAGGGGAATGATGCTATCTTCGTAGTGATTGATAAGCTAACTAAAGTAGCTCATTTCCTTCCCATCAAAGAATCCATCAACGCAGCTCAGCTGGCAGAGCTGTACACCTCCAGAATTGTTTCTTTGCATGTCATTCCTCAAGTCATCTCCTCAAACCGTGGAAGTTTGTTCACATCCAAGTTCTGGGACTCCTTTCAGTCAGCCATGGGCACAAAAATTCGCTTCAGCACGGCGTTTCACCCTCAGACTAGTGGTCAAGTCGAAAGAGTGAACCAGATGAAGACATGCTGAGAGCTTGTGTCATCTCTTTCGGTATGAAGTGGGAAGATTGTCTCCCGTTTGCCGAATTCTCATACAACAACAGTTTCCAAGCAAGTGCCAGCAAAGCTCCTTTTGAAATCCTCTATGGCAGAAAGTGTCGTACCCCGCTCAACTGGTCCGAGACTGGTGAACGTCAACTTCTTGGCAATGATTTGATCTCAGAAGCCGAAGAAATGTGCAAAGTCATACGTGAGAATCTCAAAGCCGCACAATCGCGTCAAAAGAGTTACTATGACGGCAAGCATCGTGATTTGGCTTTCGACATTGGGGATCATGTCTATCTCCATGTTTCACCTATGAAAGGAACCCAAAGATTCGGTATCAAAGGAAAGCTTGCTCCGAGATACGTGGGCCCTTTCAAGATTCTTGGAAAAAGAGGCGATCTAGCCTACCAACTCGAGCTTCCCTCCAACTTTGCAAATGTTCATGATGTGTTTCACGTGTCTCAGCTCCGCAAGTGCTTCAAGACACCTGAACACACCATTCCATTCGAGGAGATTGATCTTCAACAAGACTTGTCTTATCGTGAGCACCCTGTTGCTATTCTTGAGGAAACTGAGCGCAAAACCCGCAACAAGTCCATCAAGTTCTTGAAAGTAAAGTGGTCACACCATACCGACCGAGAAGCTACATGGGAACGAGAAGATCACCTTCATTCCGAGTATCCTTCATTCTTCCAGTCCTAGATCTCGGGATGAGATCTTTTTGTAGTATAGGAGAGTTTGTAAGGCCCCATATGTGATACTTTCCTATAATGGCAATAAAACATTCTCATTTTTATCCTTGTCCTTATCCTTGGGGGTTCTTGTCTTTTGAGCTCATTTATTTTGCATTGCCATGTCATTTATTTTATTTTTGCATCCTTGCATTGCTTCATCATCATGGCATCATGGCATCTTAGTTTACTTTTGTTGTGTGATGTTGTGAGGCACCTTGTGATGTTGTGAGTGAGGTTCTAGCTATGACTTGCTAAACCCTAACCCCCTCCATTGTTTTCCCACTTCTTCTTCTTTCTTTTTCTTTTCTGTCCTTTCTTTACTCCATTGTGCAAGCCACCTAGCCATGCCCATTATTGTTCTTTCTTTTCCTAAAAACCTTGCACCATGTCTACACCCTCTCTGTCAAATATCACCCTATTTGTAAATGATTTGGTTCGGTTTTAAAATGACAAGAGTTTGAACCATATTCAAACTCCTTTTATTTTTCTGCCTCTAAAAATGTCCAAGTCAATTTTATTAAATAGGGCATAAATCAAGGAGCATGGGGATATTTTTCTTTTCCCCTAACTCTTTTCCTTTTAGTCTGTGCTTTTCTTTTTCTTTTCTGGCTGAGGAAAAAAAGAAAAAAAAAAGAAAAGAAACAGCAGCTCCAGCAGTGGCCTGGACCTCCTCCTCTTTCTCCTTCTCCACAGGCCCAGTTTTTCTCCCACAGCTGCGCGGCCCATCTCTCTCCCGCAGGCCCACAGAGCGTTCGCAGTCACACCGTGTCTTTTTTTCCCTGGCCCCACATGGCAGCTGCACAGCCCCCCGTCTCCGTCTTCCTCCGTCACGCAACGCAAAGCCAGAGCGTGCCCTCATCGTCGCGCCGTGATCAGGGACGTCGAGGTCTCGTGATCTGAGCCCCCCATTTAAACCCGCACCATGTCCAACCCCTCTCCCTAGGGTTCCTCTTCTTCCTCTCACCGCCTGGAGAGCCAAGCTCCACCACATCCACTGCTCCAGTGAATACCCGCACGCATCTGAGAGCGCGAGCTCGTCGCCGGCGAGCCTCCCGTCGACCTCAGCCTCGCCAAACGTGTCCAGCTGCTTCCACGATGTCGACTACTTCGACTACTTCCTCTACGCAGAGCCGATCGCCTCCTCGCCGACGTCTTCTTCCTCTTCTTTGTCTCCGGCGCCTGTAGCTGTTCGAGACTCGCCGCCGTCGACTCCGTCCACATCTGCGCCAGCCGAACACATCTACGTGTTCGTGGTGAGCTCCTCTTACTCCTCGTGCCCTTTTCCCCCTCCTTAGCACCCTCTAGGTCCGAGTTCCTCGAGCGCCCGAGCTCGTCGCCGTCGGGCCTCATCGCTGACGAGTGTTCCGACCCCTCTAGGCCGTCGCTTGCTGTCCGTTCGCTTCGTCTCATCCTATAGATGGTGCATGTGTTGTCCTTGCTCCACCTAGGCCACTGCATCGTCTCGCCGTTGCTCGCCGCCACCGTTCTGTCGTTGCTCGCCGCCGGCGCTGTAGTGCTCGTTAGGTGCTGCAAGTGCGTCGTTTGGATGCGGGACTCCTCGAGGAGCACTTCGCACACCTCCGCTGTATCGTTTGGTCGCCGGAGCAGCTTCGATGAGCCCTGCGTTTTCCCCTGTATCTGCATCTTCAGTTGCTTCTTCAAAGTTCGCTCCTGTTATCTGTCAAGATCCGATCGATAGCGCAGTGGTTTGTGTCTCCGTCAGTTAGCAGCAGGGCGTGGGTTTGAATCCTTTGTGGGGCAGTGGCTATTCGCCCCCTTTTATTTTTTGCGAGAGGCTGACAGGTAGGCCCCACCTGCCAGCCACTCAGCTGCTTCCACCCTTGCATGCACCCGTGATGGCTTCAAGCCCCTCGTTGGTTACCCCAAGTGGAAGGTTTGAGATGCAGTGTAGCGGAAGTTTTCCCTTGGCAAAGATACCAAGGATCGATTTCCCTGAGACTCCCAGTTTCAACAAGAAGGTGTCAACTGCTAACGGCGCCAGATATTAGCAATCAACGTGGACCTGTGTCACATCCCTAGTTTAGCACTTGCATTAGGGCTAGCTAGAGTGTGCATCATGTTTACTTTCAAAGAAACTTGAAATGGAATTAACAGAAACCCCAGCACCCCTCTCCTAACAACTAGGGTTTGTTAAAATATTTTCCAATGTACCCAAAATGCCCTTCAAAAATGTTCATCATTTCTGCCTTGGTCTTAAACCTCTGCCAAAAATGGTGCACATTTTTCTAGGACACTCAAGGGCTTTGGATTAAATCATATGGTATTTGTATTTGGGCATTTAAATACTTTAAAATATTTTAAATGCTCAAATAATCATGAACTATAATGTTTCCTACTGTTCATATTATATACAGTGGGCATGACAAGTTTCATGAGTTATAAAAATGCTCTAGAATTTTTATTAATTACACAAAGATGCAAAACAAATGAAACAGAAAAGAAAATAGGAAAAAGAAAAAGGGAGAAAGCACTTACCTCGGGCCCAGCCCTGTAGCAGGCCGGCCCAGCCCACAGCCCTCCTTTGTCGTCTTCCTCCTCGCGCCAGAAGGACGCGCGCGTGGCCGCCGCGTGCCGGCACTCGTCCGGCCACCTCCACCCTGCTAGCCTGCCTCCCCGATGGCCTGGATGATTCCATGAATCGACACGCAGCTGCCCCAACCGCTCTCACTTCTCCCCCTCGTCTCCATCGCCCTCCCCTGGCTCTCACCTCCTCCATCACCGAGCCGCCGTCGCCGCCGCTCGCCGTAGCCGCACTTAGAGCCACCCCCTCGCCCCGTGAGTGTGTCCAGAAGATCCGTCGCGTCGTCCACTTCCTCCTCGCTGAGCCACGAGCCGCCGGAATCCCTGCAACGTCCTCACGCCGCCGTCCCCTTCCTCGGATCGCCGGAGCACCTCGCCGCCGTTACGAAGCTACAGCGCATCCCCGACCCCTCCGTCGAGCTCGTTAGCACCGCAGTGAGCCACTACGCCGTTCCCCTCTCTTCTCCGCCTCGTTTGCACCATGTAGCCGCCGCTCCGTTGATCACCGTAACTCACCGCCGCCGTGCTCGCCGCCGGTGACGCTCCGGTGACCATTTGGTCACTGGCACCCGTCCATCACACTCACCGCAGCGCGTAGATGCGATAGGTACTACGCACGCAATGCCCAGGCCTCTGTAGCTGCTTCTCCACACACGCCCGACGCCGGTCGCCGCCGTCGAGCTTGTTGTCGTCGTCTCCGGCCGCCCCAGGTCCGGCGACCACCACCATCCAACGCGCGATGGCAAGAGCTTTCCAACGCGCCTAGCCGCAGCTCGAGCCATGCCCCGTAGACGATTTTCGAAGCACGCCTCCATACTTCGCCTCGCCGGCGTAACGTCGCCGACGGGTTTGACCTGTTTGACCAGGGGGTTGACCACCCCTGAGTCACTGACGTGTGGGCCACCTTTTACTAATTAGTTAGTTTAATTAAGTTTCTGTTAATTTAATTAGTTAATTAAGTTAGTCACTGACCCGTGGGCCCAGACCCCACTGACAGCTAATTAGTTTTAGTTTAACTCTAATTAACTTAGTTAATTAGCTGTGACACTGACATGCAGGGCCCACATGTCATGTTTGACTTGGACTAGCTCCTGTTGACTGACTGACGTCAGCATGATGTCATGCTGACGCAGTAAAGGTTTTTCTGGGATTTTTAGATTAAAAATAATTCAGGAAATTCCAGAAAATACCCAAAACTTCTAAAAATCGTATAAAATCAACCATAGCTCAGATGGAAAAGAGTTATATATGAAAAATGATCAGAAAAATCCAATCTTTCCAATGGCACTGGTTTCATGCATGTTTGAACAAGTTAACTTGCTGTATACATCAAAAACATGATAATGCACTTATTTAAATAATAGCTAAAATGCCAATTTGAATCTTTGATTCAAATAGGTTCCAACCCTTCTGGTTTTAGTTGCATTAGCCAACACACATGCATCTTGCCATGTCATGAGCATGCATCATATTGTTGCATTTGTTTGTTAATGATTGTATCGCCGGTATTCTCTGTGTTAGGTCCTGCTCCCGAGGATACTGCTGCGTATCCAGTTGAAGAGCAGTACCCGACAACTACTTTGTCAGGCAAGCAATCATTGATCATTCCGATACAAACCCAATCTTCTCGCTCCTACTCTCTTTTACTGCATTAAGGCAACAGCGTGTGAACTACTACTTGCTGCGGTAGTTGAACCCTATTCCCTTGCATGACCTGTCATTGCCACAGTAAATAGCTGAAACCCACTAGCATGTGTAGGAGTTGATTGAGCCATGTGATGTGTGATCCACCATGCTATTTGTTTATGTTGCCTGCTATGCTTAGAGTTGTGTCTGGTCTGGTTCATCTGGCTGATGGGTCAGAGTGAAATGATCATACCGATAAAGAGAAGGAAGTGTGAAATACGCTTGGTAAAGGTATCGATGAAAGGCCATGTAGGAGTACGTGGTGGGTTGTTTCATTGGAATCGTCCATAGGACCCGAGATCTGTGTGTGTGACCCAAGTTACAGTTACTACCACACATTGGGCCCTGAAATATGACCCCGCTCGACTTATTGACTGCCCTTGTACTCTGTCCAGGAGTTGCAACTAGTTTCTGGTGTTTACAGTTTACTGGAGGTCGTGCACAGCGCTGACCCTCGGGGTGGGCTGTGATGCGACAGGTACGTGGCACGGTGTACCGGTTGCCCGTTTGGTGACTCGGGAACCCTGTACACATCGTTTGGCGCCGTGAGCGACACCTCGGCCGGATCTCCCCACGGATGGAACCCAAATAGGCGATAAACCTGGACGAGAGACTTGAGTGGTTGGTTAGGTCGTGGTCTACACCAACGTCGGCTTTCGCTTGAAGTCTGCCGAGCACATGTCGTGTGCAGACGCTAAGTGGTGAAAACATGTGTGAAGAAGTACACCCCTGCAGGGTCATCAATCTATTCGAATAGCCGTTGTTCGCGGTACGGACTACTTGGTTACTCTTACAGTTCATAGACAAGTTGATGGATACTACTAAAATCCTCAAGATAAGTATGAGTGCCGTGGATGGCCTTCCGTAGGATGACGGAAGAGGATCCTCGGTAGCGTATTGATGTGGTGAGTAGAGGACTCGTGTTCGTAATAACATTTTGCAATCTGTTGAGAGTTGTAGTATAGGTTAGCCAAGGTCAAAGCTGGCATTCTGCTATGAACTCCACTACCCCCCTTGATAATGTTGCATGTATGATAGGTTCTGTGGTAAGACTTGCTGAGTACCTTTGTACTCATGTTTGCTTAATAACTGTTGCAGAGGAGAACCCTGCCCCTGCTGATGGGTTCTACATAGACGTTGACATCGACGAGTAGCCTGACACCCAGACGGAGATCTGGAGCTTGTGAAGGGCCTTGTAGATAGTCAGGCTACACCAAGCCTGTTTTATTTTCTAAGTTGTCTGTACTCAGACATGTAGCTTCCGCTTGTGCTTGTATGACTGTATGACTTGTGTGTTGGGTCATGTGACCCCTACCTGTATGGATATGTTATGTATGGCTCTTGGAGCCTTTTAAATAAAGTACTTTGAGTCATAGAGTTCTGTTGTGATGCAATGTTGTATTTGCACATATTGAGCATATTGCGTGTATGATTGAAATGCTTGGTATGTGTGGGATCCGACACCTTGTTGTTTTCCTTTGGTAGCCTACCTTACAGGGAAATGCCTCCTAGTGATTCCAATGAGCCTTGGTAGCTTGCTACTGCTCGGAACACGTAGGCTGGCCGGCATGTGTTCGTCTTCGTTCCTGTGTCTGTCCCTTAGGGGAAACGTCACGCGTTGTTCCTTTAAGTCCATGTAGCTTGCTACGACTTGGGTTCATACGTTGATGACCGACACGTTCGTTGCTGTGTCATGGATGCCTGTCTCTGTAATCTAGTGCCACTTTTGGTTTATAACTAGCCATGTCGGCCCGGGTTCTCTGTCATATGGATGCTAGCGACACTGTCATATACGTGTGCCAAAATGCGCAAACGGTCCCGGGCCAGGTAAGGTGGCACCCGTGGGGTTTACCGTGCGTGAGGCCGCAAAGTGATATGACGTGTTACAGCTAGATTGGTGTGACTTAGGATCGGGGTCCTGACAGCGTTGGCATCAGAGCTGGACTGCCTGTAGGTTTCTCAAGCCAAACTGGTCGATGTTGAGTCTAGAAAAATTCTTAGTTATATGTAGGGGAATTGATTGTGGAAGGGAACGTAAGGCTCTTTTTACTCCTTTACCTTATGCCCTTCTGATCTGAGTCAGTCTATTCATTCTACAGGGATTTAGGACTAGGCCTCTTATCCTTACTAGGTTCACGTGTTACTAATTCGTAGACTCTTAGGATTGTTGGTTTCAAGCCTCAGTTCAGTTTCTATCCTTTTAGTATGATGATTGTTGGACCGGAACCTTGATATGGATTGTTGAGTGGCTATGCTATCATTTGTATGATGTCTCAAATCTTTGTTTGAGCATTTACAGTTGTTATGCTGCCCGATTTCTTCCAGAAACACTAATGCCTTTGCATTATTTCGTGTTTCAGATGTCTGGCCGCATCCCTCACCAAGTGGTTCGTTTGACTCGGTGCATTAATGTGCCCGGTCACACGGCCATGCTAGTCCGTGTGCTGACTGAGACTGGTTATCGCTGGTATCCTGAGTACATCGTGGAGGAACAGTACCGGGATTTCAATCAGAGTCAGTATTTCTGCACAGTCCGGATATACCCCTCATATCCTGGAGCTAACGACCCCATCCATTGGTCTGATGGACTCGGGGTTACCATCGAGATGGCAGTGCAGGATGCCGCTTATTCGATGATGACCATTCTCCGTGCTAGGCATGCCCTGTTGCTGAACACTGAGTTCTGTTACATGCCAGCCTCACTTCCCGGAGAGGAAGGCTACTACACTGGTCTGTATACTGATGCTGCTCATGAAGAGCCACTGCTTCAGACCACTGTTCAGATGCAAGAGGATCGGGACCGTGAGGTCCGTGCCCTCCGAATGGAGCTGTATAACACTCGAGCCGCTCATTGGACTACTTTGACACGGCTTGCACCTGCTGTGCACGCCGGATATCTGGACATGCGGGATTTGTACCCTGTGCGGACTCGTCTGCCTGATCGCATGGATTGGCGTGACGTTGGGGGTATTACACCTCCACGTGGGCGTCGGTTACCACCAGCATCGGGACCGAGGCCACATCCATGTCCCTATGGTCCACAGCCTTCGAGTGCTCGCGAGTTTCAAGATCCATCTGTTCCACTTCCAGGCTACAGTGGTAATCTTTATGAGGATTACTACGCGAATGTCTGAGCTAGACCGTGGTAGTAGTAGTATCGTAGTAGTTGTATTTCCACAGTCATGCGCGTCTTGTGGTATATGACTTAGTGTGTACTGAGTTCCGGAGGTGTAGTTAAATAATGTATAGGAGCTTGAAATGCCTCTGATGGGATGTATCGTCTTTCACCGCAGTTGTACTTTAGCCTTGGCTTGTACTGAACTATGTATGGTGTGTATGACCACTGGTGCATATATAGCAGTTTCTATATTACCATGTCGTACAGATGAACATCCTTGCATTCCGTGTCATCCATTACATTCTGCACTTCTATGTCAAATTTTTGCCATCCTTGTCTAAACCGTTGTTTTGTTTTCCTAGGATGGTCAACACTCGCAACACTCCTGCTGCTCAGGAGCAGGGTACGGCTAGTGGGGCTAGAGATGGAAATCTGCCCCAGCCACCCTCTTTGGCGGAAGTTATGCTCGAGGCAGAACGGAACAAGAGAGAGACCAACCGTCTGCTGGAACGCATAGAGCAGAACACTGGGTTCCGCCAGAGGAATGACGTGGTGTCAATCAATGACTTTATCAAGATGTGTCCACCGAAGTTCCATCACTCCACTGAGCCTCTGGATGCTGATGACTGGCTACGTAGTATCACCCACAAGCTACACTCTGCGCGTGTGGCCGAAGCTGACAAGTTTACCTACGCTACCTACCATCTGGAAGGCCCTGCCAGTCTTTGGTGGGAAAACTTTGAAGCTATGCGTCCTGCTGGCCAAATCACTACTTGGGTTGAGTTCAGTAAGGCATTCCGTGAACATCACATTCCGGAAGGTCTCAAGGATCGCAAGCGGGAGGAATTCTGCAATTTCACCCAGGGCCGGTTAACTATGGATGGCTATAGCCGCGAGTTTGGCAACTTGGCACGCTATGCACCTGAGGAAGTATCCACCGATGCCAAGAAGCAGGCGAGGTTCCGCAAGGGACTCAGCCCTGAACTCCGCCGAGATCTACGTCTGCACGAGTGCACTTCCTTCCAGAAGTTGGTAAACAAGGCTATCAGTGCTGAAACAGGCCAGACCGACTTCGAGGCCACCCGCAAGCATACTCGAGACCTTGATTCCTCATCCGGCTCTGGCTCTCACAAGCGCCGTGTGTGGGTTCCTAACACTGCTCTGCCACCCAAGTACACACCGAGGCTATCCTATGAGGCGCCTCGCCCAACTCAACAGTTTGCACCTGCTAATACCTATGGAGGACCACCTTCCAACTTTGCTCCATGCACTACCACTGTGACATGCTTCAAGTGTGGAGAACCGGGGCACTACATGCGTGAGTGTCCTCAGAACCAACCAGGAAAACCCGTTGGCCGTGGTAAGCCAACTGGCAAGGTGAATTATGTCAAGCCAATCCCCACTGCACGTGGTCATGTCAACTATGTCTCTGCTGAGGAAGCTTATGAGGATCCTAACGTCGTCCTTGGTACGCTTCTCGTCAACTGCCATCTGGCATCTGTTCTTTTCGATACTGGAGCATCACATTCGTTCATGTCTGAGAGCTATGCTCGATTGCACAACATGACTTTTTGTGACATGCCTACTTCCATGGTTATTCAAACTCCTGGATCAAAGTGGCAAACCTCTAGGGTAAGCCATGGAAATGAAATCCTTGTCGATAGACTTGTTTTCCTAGCATCTTTAATCGCTCTCAAGTCCTCGGACATAAACATCATTTTGGGTATGGATTGGATGACAACTCATTACGCCAAAATTGATTGCTATACTAGGACCGTTCAACTTACACATCCATCCGGCAAGATAGTCAATGTCTTGGCCCGAATGGCTGAACGTCAGCTCTACTCTCTTAATGCCAGCCCTCTACCAGAACTCGAAGATATCCCGGTAGTCCGTGACTTTCCGGATGTTTTTCCAGAAGAACTGCCAGGAATTCCACCTGACAGAGATGTCGAGTTCGTGATAGATCTTATCCCTGGAACTGTCCCAATCTCTAGGAGACCTTATATGTAACGCCCCGGACACACCCGCCGGTGGTCGTTACTCCTGGCGGGATCTAGACTGGCCCCACATATCAATACTAGTCTTTTCTGCGCACTTTGTCCTCACTTGTGCGCACCCGGGAGCAACTTCCCGGTCGGTCACCCATCCTGAAACTACTCCAAGCTGAGCACGCTTAACTTTGGAGTTCTTTTCGAATGGGCTCCCGGAAAAGAAGGAATTCCTTATTGATATGAGTAGTCTATCATCCCTAATAAGCCAGGCTATCACATACACCCCCACTCAGAGGAACCGACGTCCTCGTCGGGCCACAGGAACGTTCCCTCTTGGCACAACCGTCTGTGCTTCCAGGACAGCACATGTGCCATGCCGTGTGCCACGACGGGTCACAAACGTCATGCACAACATGACTGCAAACTGTCCGCAAACATCCGTGTAACCGCGAGGGTCGGCTCTGATACCAACTTGTAACGCCCCGGACACACCCACCGGTGGTCGTTACTCCTGGCGGGATCTAGACTGGCCCCACATATCAATACTAGTCTTTTCTGCGCACTTTGTCCTCACTCGTGCGCACCCGGGAGCAACTTCCCGGTCGGTCACCCATCCTGAAACTACTCCAAGCTGAGCATGCTTAACTTTGGAGTTCTTTTCGAATGGGCTCCCGGAAAAGAAGGAATTCCTTATTGATATGAGTAGTCTATCATCCCTAATAAGCCAGGCTATCACATTATAAGATGGCACCACTAGAATTAGCTGAGCTAAAGAAACAACTCGATGAGTCCTTGCAAAAAGGTTTCATCCGTCCTAGTTCTTCCCCTTGGGCTTGCCCCGTCCTCTTCGTCAAGAAGAAGGATCCAACGGAGCGGATGGTTGTAGATTACCAACCTGTCAATCTGGTCACCATAAAGAATAAGTATCCGCTCCCCAGGATCAACGACCTGTATGATCAGCTCGCTAGATCCTCAGTCTTCTCTAAGATGGATTTGAGGTTGGGCTACCATCAAATCAAAATCAAGAACGGGGACATTCCTAAAACGGCTTTTGTTACTCGTTATGGCCAATATGAGTACACTGTCATGTCCTTCGGATTAACCAATGCCCCAGCTACCTTTTCTCGGTTAATGAATTCTATATTCATGGAGTACTTGGATAAATTCGTCGTGGTATACCTCGATGATATACTCATCTATTCCAAGAACAAGGAAGATCATGCCGAGCATTTAAGGCTGGTATTGACGAAACTTCGAGAGCACCGCCTTTATGCCAAGTTCTCCAAATGTGAATTTTGGTTGCCAGAAGTAACCTATTTAGGTCATGTGATCTCTGGCAAGGGTATTGCTGTTAATCCCGAGCGAGTTCAAGCCGTCCTTGATTGGACTCCCCCTGAATCGGTCAAGCAAGTTAGGAGTTTTCTTGGCCTAGCAAGCTATTGCCGACGCTTCGTCGAGAATTTCTCCAAGGTTGCTAAACCTCTAACTGAACTCCTCAAGAAAGATAAAAAGTTTGAGTGGACCCCATAGTGCGAGTCCAGTTTTCAGGAACTGAAAAGACGCCTGACATCTGCACTTGTACTGGTACCACCAGACTTTTCCAAGGATTTTATAATCTATTGCGATGCCTCGCGACAAGGACTAGGTTTCATACTCATGCAAGATCGTCAAGTGATTGCATACGCATCTCGACAGTTGCGTCCACACGAGGATAACTATCCTACTCATGATCTAGAGCTTGCAGCTGTAGTCCATGCACTCAAAACATGGCGACATTACCTCCTGGGTAATCATTGTGAAATCTTCACTGATCAGCAAAGTTTGAAGTATATCTTCACCAAACCGGATTTGAATCTCAGGCAAAGACGTTGGGTTGAGTTGCTCACAGACTACGACTTAGGAATCACTTATACCCCTGGAAAGGCCAATGTCATGGCTGATGCGCTAAGTCGTAAGTCTTATTGTAACAACTTGATGTTACAACAAGGTCAACCACTTCTCCACGAGGAATTTCGTAAGCTTAACCTTCACATTGTTCCTCGAGGATTCCTTTCCACCTTGGTGGCGAAACCTACCCTTATGGATCAAGTTATAGCTGCCCAGAAGCGTGATAAAGGTATATCCCGACTCCAAGAGAACATTGCTAGCGGACTCGCTAAAAGTTTCTCTATAGATGATCGAGGTGTTGTTTTCTTTGAGAACCGTGTAGTGGTTCCCAAGAACCACCATCTACGGCAGTTAATCCTTAAGGAGGCTCATGAATCTCCTCTCACGATTCATCCCGGTAGTACCAAAATGTATCAGGATCTACGCCAGAGATTCTGGTGGACTAGGATGAAGAGAGATATCGCTCAATTCATTGCTAACTGCGACGTTTGTCGTCGAGTTAAAGCAGAGCATCAACGGCCTGCTGGCACCCTTCAACCTTTAGCTATTCCTGAATGGAAATGGGACAAAGTCGGTATGGACTTCATTACCGGATTTCCCAGGACCAGGAAAGGGAATAATGCTATCTTCGTCGTTATCGACCGCCTCTCTAAAGTAGCTCATTTCCTACATGTTCGAGAGAGTATTACCGCTAGCCAGCTAGCAGACTTGTATGTCTCTCGGATAGTATCACTTCATGGTGTGCCGTTGGAGATTAACTCAGACCGTGGAAGTCTTTTCACCTCACGATTTTGGGAAAGTTTCCAGAATGCTATGGGAACTCTTCTCTCCTTCAGTACCGCCTTCCATCCCCAGTCAAGTGGTCAAGTGGAACGAGTCAATCAAATTCTGGAAGACATGCTTCGAGCCTCTGTCATTTCTTTCGGTATGGAATCGGAAAAATGTCTTCCATTTGCCGAATTCGCTTATAACAATAGTTATCAAGCCAGCTTGGGCAAAGCCCCCTTCGAAGTTCTATATCGACGAAGGTGTCGAACACCTCTTAACTGGTCAGAAACCGGGGAAAGACAATTCTTTGGCCCGGATATGATCCAGGAAGCAGAGGAACAAGTTCGCATCGTTCGTGAGAGATTGAAAACAGCCCAGTCTCGCCAGATGAGCCAATATGATAATCATCATAAGGCTGTGACTTTTGAAGTCGGCGATAAGGCTTACCTTCGGGTTACTCCTCTTAAGGGACCCCATCGCTTCGGTATCAAAGGCAAATTAGCCCCTCGTTTCATCGGTCCTTTTCGCATTCTTGCCAAACGAGGAGAAGTTGCCTACCAATTGGAGCTACCTCCGCACCTCTCCAAAGTTCATGATGTTTTCCACGTTTCTCAACTCAGGCGTTGCTTCTCGGATCCTATCCGCGGAGTGGACCACGAAACGCTTGATCTCCAGGACAATCTCACATATCGAGAATACCCCGTTCGTATTCTTGATCAAACCGAGCGCACCACTCGACGCCACAATATCAAGTTTCTCAAGGTTCAATGGTCACATCATTCCGAGAGTGAAGCTACTTGGGAAAGGGAGGATCGTCTTCGACTTGAGTACCCCACCCTCTTTCCAGAGGAACCCGAATCTCGGGACGCGATTCTTTTAAGTGGGGGTGAGTTGTCACATCCCTAGTTTAGCACTTGCATTAGGGCTAGCTAGAGTGTGCATCATGTTTACTTTCAAAGAAACTTGAAATGGGATTAACACAAACCCCAGCACCCCTCTCCTAACAACTAGGGTTTGTTAAAATATTTTCCAATGTACCCAAAATGCCCTTCAAAAATGTTCATCATTTCAGCCTTGGTCTTAAACCTCTGCCAAAAATGGTGCACATTTTTCTAGGACACTCAAGGGCTTTGGATTAAATCATATGGTATTTGTATTTGGGCATTTAAATACTTTAAATTATTTTAAATGCTCAAATAATCATGAACTATAATGTTTCCTACTGTTCATATTATATACAGTGGGCATGACAAGTTTCATGAGTTATAAAAATGCTCTAGCATTTTTATTAATTACACAAAGATGAAAAACAAATGAAACAGAAAAGAAAATAGGAAAAGGAAAAAGGGAGAAAGCACTTACCTCGGGCCCAGCCCTGTAGCAGGCCGGCCCAGCCCACAGCCCTCCTCTGTCGTCTTCCTCCTCGCGCCAGAAGGACGCGCGCGTGGCCGCCGCGCGCTGGCACGCGTCCGGCCACCTCCACCCTGCTAGCCTGCCTCCCCGATGGCCTGGATGATTCCCGAATCGACACACAGCTGCCCCGACCGCTCTCACTTCTTCCCCTCGTCTCCATCGCCCTCCCCTGGCTCTCTCCTCCTCCATCACCGAGCCGCCGTCGCCGGCGCTCGCCGTAGCCGCACTTAGAGCCACCCCCTCGCCCCGTGAGTGTGTCCAGAAGATCCGCCGCGTCGTCCTCTTCCTCCTCGCTGAGCCACGAGCCGCCGGAAGCCCTGCAACGTCCTCACGCCGCCGTCCCCTTCCTCGGATCGCCGGAGCACCTCGCCACCGTTACGAAGCTACAGCGCATCCCCGACCCCTCCGTCGAGCTCGTTAGCACCGCAGTGAGCCACTACGCCGTTCCCCTCTCTTCTCCGCCTCGTTTGCACCATGTAGCCGTCGCTCTGTTGATCACCATAACTCACCGCCGCCGTGCTCGCCGCCGGTGACGCTCCGGTGACCATTTGGTCACTAGCACCCGTCCATCACACTCACCGCAGCGCGTAGATGCGATAGATACTACGCACGCAACGCCCAGGCCTCTGTAGCTGCTTCTCCACACACGCCCGACGCCGGTCGCCGCCGTCGAGCTTGTTGCCGTCGTCTCCGGCCGCCCCAGGTCCGGCGACCACCACCATCCAACGCGCGATGGCAAGAGCTTTTCAACGCGCCTAGCCGCAGCTCGAGCCGTGCCCTGTAGACGATTTCCGAAGCACGCCGCCGTACTTGGCCTCGCCGGCGTCACGTCGCCGGCGGGTTTGACCTGTTTGATCAGGGGGTTGACCACCCCTGAGTCACTGACGTGTGGGCCACCTTTTACTAATTAGTTAGTTTAATTAAGTTTCTATTAATTTAGTTAGTTAATTAAGTTAGTCACTAACCCGTGGGCCCAGACCCCACTGACAGCTAATTAGTTTTAGTTTAACTCTAATTAACTTAGTTAATTAGCTGTGACACTGACATGCAGGGCCCACATGTCATGTTTGACTTGGACTAGCTCCTGTTGACTGACTGACGTCAGCATGATGTCATGTTGACGCAGTAAAGGTTTTTCTGGGATTTTTAGATTAAAAATAATTCAGGAAATTCCAGAAAATACCCAAAACTTCTAAAAATCATATAAAATCAACCATATCTCAGATGGAAAAGAGTTATATATGAAAAATGATCAGAAAAATCCAATCTTTCCAATGGCAGTGGTTTCATGCATGTTTGAACAAGTTAACTTGATGTATACATCAAAAACATGATAATGCACTTATTTAAATAATAGCTAAAATGCCAATTTGAATATTTGATTCAAATAGGTTCAAACCCTTCTGGTTTTAGTTGCATTAGCCAACACACATGCATCTTGCCATGTCATGAGCATGCATCATATTGTTGCATTTGTTTGTTAATGATTGTATCGCCGGTATTCTCTGTGTTAGGTCCTGCTCCCGAGGATACTGTTGCGTATCCAGTTGAAGAGCAGTACCCGACAACTACTTTGTCAGGCAAGTAATCATTGATCATTCCGATACAAACCCAATCTTCTCGCTCCTGCTCTCTTTTACTGCATTAAGGCAACAGCGTGTGAACTGCTACTTGCTGCGGTAGTTGAACCCTATTCCCTTGCATGACCTGTCATTGCCATAGTAAATAGTTGAAACCCACTAGCATGTGTAGGAGTTGATTGAGCCATGTGATGTGTGATCCGCCATGCTATTTATTAATGTTGCCTGCTATGCTTAGAGTTGTGTCTGGTCTGGTTCATCTGGGTGATGGATCAGAGTGAAATGATCATACCGATAAAGAGAAGGAAGTGTGAAATACGCTTGGTAAAGGTATCGATGAAAGGCCATGTAGGAGTACGTGGTGGGTTGTTTCATTGGAATCGTCCATAGGACCCGAGATCTGTGTGTGTGACCCAAGTTACAGTTACTACCACACATTGGGCCCTGAAATATGACCCCGCTCGACTTATTGACTGCCCTTGTACTCTGTCCAGGAGTTGCAACTAGTTTCTGGTGTTTATAGTTTACTAGAGGTCGTGCACAGCGCTGACCCTCGGGGTGGGATGTGATGCGACAGGTACGTGGCACGGTGTACCGGTTGCCTGTTTGGTGACTGGGGAACCCTGTACACATTGTTTGGGGCCGTGAGCGACACCCCGGCCGGATCTCCCCACGGATGGAACACAAATAGGCGATAAACCTGGACGAGAGACTTGAGTGGTTGGTTAGGTCATGGTCTACACCCACGTCGGCTTTCGCTTGAAGTCTGCCTAGCACATGTCGTGTGCAGACGCTAAGTGGTGAAAACATGTGTGAAGAAGTACACCCCTACAGGGTTATCAATCTATTCGAATAGCCGTTGTTC
The DNA here is from genome assembly GCA_902687465.1 of Secale cereale. Taxonomy (NCBI): domain Eukaryota; kingdom Viridiplantae; phylum Streptophyta; class Magnoliopsida; order Poales; family Poaceae; genus Secale; species Secale cereale. The sequence goes on along the minus strand of LR738715.1, from coordinate 773,770,408 downwards.
GCTGTACGGACTACTTGGTTACTCTTACAGTTCATAGACAAGTTGATGGATACTACTAAAAGCCTCAAGATAAGTGTGAGTGCCGTGGATGGCCTTCCGTAGGATGATGAAAGAGGATCCTCGGTACCGTATTGATGTGGTGAGTAGAGGACTCGTGTTTGTAATAACATCTTGCAATCTGTTGAGAGTTGTAGTATAGGTTAGCCAAGGTCAAAGCTGGCATTCTGCTATGAACTCCACTACCCCCCTTGATAATGTTGCATGTATGATAGGTTCTGTGGTAAGACTTGCTGAGTACCTTTGTACTCATGTTTGCTTAATAACTGTTGCAGAGGAGAACCCTGCCCCTGCTGATGGGTTCTACATATACGTTGACGTCGACGAGTAGCTTGACACCCAGACGGAGATCTGGAGCTTGTGAAGGGCCTTGTAGATAGTCAGGCTACACCAAGCCTGTTTTATTTTCTAAGTTGTCTGTACTCAGACATGTAGCTTCCGCTTGTGCTTGTATGACTGTATGACTTGTGTGTTGGGTCATGTGACCCCTACCTGTATGGATATGTTATGTATGGCTCTTGGAGCCTTTTAAATAAAGTACTTTGAGTCATAGAGTTCTGTTGTGATGCAATGTTGTATTTGCACATATTGAGCATATTGCGTGTATGATTGAAATGCTTGGTATGTGTGGGATCCGACACCTAGTTGTTTTCCTTTGGTAGCCTACCTTACAGGGAAATGCCTCATAGTGATTCCAATGAGCCTTGGTAGCTTGCTACTGCTCGGAACACGTAGGCTGGCCGGCATGTGTCCTTCTTCGTTTCTGTGTCTGTCCCTTAGGGGAAATGTCACGCGTTGTTCCTTTAAGTCCATGTAGCTTGCTACGACTTGGGTTCATACGTTGATGACCGACACGTTCGTTGCTGGGTCATGGATGCCTGTCTCTGTAATCTAGTGCCACTTTTGGTTTATAACTAGCCATGTCGGCCCGGGTTCTCTGTCATATGGATGCTAGCGACACTGTCATATACGTGTGCCAAAATGCGCAAACGGTCCCGGGCCAGGTAAGGTGGCACCCGTGGGGTTTACCGTGCGTGAGGCCGCAAAGTAATATGACATGTTACAGCTAGATCGGTGTGACTTAGGATCGGGGTCCTGACAACCTGCACACAGATACAAATAACTTTGCTCCCAACGAGTACAGAGAGGTTGTCAATCCCTCCGGCCTTGTCGTTTACAAAGGATCAAACGCAAGGATAATAGTGATATGTATTGCTGCAATAGTAAGTAAAAGCTGAAAGTAAATAGCGGATGTGATTAATGATGGTAATATGGACCGGGGTCCCATGATGTTCACTAGTGATGTCTCTCTCATAAAAGACGATAAAACAGCTATGTGAGGTAAACGAATTACAGCTGGGCAATTGACAGAATTATGTGCGCAAACCAATGCTAACTATGTTACAAGAAAGGTAGAGGTTCAAAGCTTGGGCGGCACGCCAAGGCAAGTAGACCGAAATCCATCTGCATCTACTACTAATCATCCACCTTGAGATATCTATCCAGAACATCTCGCTGGTATTAAGTTGCGAGTCCCACCCATAGTGTGAACTCAAAGCAACAGACAACTGCATTAAAAGAACTTTGCGTAAAGTAAACAATCCTTGCACCCGCGGGCACAAGCACCGTTGTTTTCCCCCTTGTGGCAACAGCACATCCCCTAGACTCATGTTTCTGTCACTCAAGCTAGTCATCGAGGGGCATGAACCCACAATCAAGCATAACGTTCCCTCTTGGAGTCACTACCTACTACTTGGCCAAAGCAATAAATAACTACGGAGAACATGCAAGAATTACTTACGAACATAAATATAAAAGAGGTAGATCAAATATATTACTCAAACACAATCTGAACATAATCTCACAATCCATCGGATCCCAGCAAACTCATCATAGCAACATCATAAGGATTACATATGTGCCTCGATCATGTAGGGCAGCTCACGAGGACTAATTAGTGAAGCACAAGAACGGGAGGAGAACATCACATAGCTACTGGTCATGGACCCATGGTCCAAGGGAGACTACTCACAACTCATCCGGGAGGCGTCCATGGTGGTGGAGAAGCTCCCGGTGGTGATCCTCCTCTCCGGCAGGGTGCCGGGAAGAGTTCTCCTGGTGCTCCCGATCTTGGAAGCGCGGCGGCGGCGGAACAGAGATGAGATCACGAAAAAGGGTTCCCATCTCGAGGGTTTCGGGGCACGATATAAATATATGCCAAAGGAGGGCATCAGCGGAGGCCCGGGGGGCCTAGGCGCCCCCCGGCGCGGCCAGGAGGGGGGCCGCGCCACCTGGGCGCCTGGAGCCCTGGTGGCCCCCCTCCGGCTGTACTTTGGCTACCGGGAAGCTTCTGGAACGCTGATTTTTTATATAATTTTTCCGGGATTTTTCTGGCAGTTTTCGTAATGGGAAAACCTGAAATACAAAAACAGCAGAAAACAGAAACTAGCACTGGGGTGCACTGAGTTAATAGGTTAGTCCAAATATGATCAAAAGTGTATGGAAGTGTATAAATATCATAGCAATATCACCCAAAAGAGGCATGGAGCAAGCAGAAATTATAGATACGTTTTGGACGTATCAACATCCCCAAGCTTAATTCCTGCTCGTCCTCGAGTAGGTAAATGATAACAAGAATAATTTCTGTGGTGACATGCTATTAACCATATAAGGATTCTTCATAGTCATATGACAAAAGCTTACTGAGACAATGAATCTGTAGTAATTAAGTTTCCTCATGAGAAAATCACAAAGAACTGAAAGTTTTACAACATGATACTGAAACATAAAATAGATTTGTAATGAGCATGGTGTGCAAATATGACAAAGTGATATCTCACTTGCCCCCTTTAGTGAAGCAAAACATAAATGCAGGGGCACCTCCAAGGTTTAAGTGATGACTAGATACAATGATTTCAAAATAAACGATATCATAATCATGCAAAAGACAATGCTACTTTGGGACAATGCACATTACACACAGAATGACAATCATGCTCTCAGTAGTTGGTGCTTTAAAAGAAGGTGGAGACTCTCGAACCGTGGCTTTTGTTGGCAAGGTTGAAAACTTGTAGTCGGAAACAAAGACAAAACATGTACCAGAGCTCTTGGTTTTAAAAACAGAAGTAATAATTATTTTTTTGATTATGCATGTTCCGTCAACGAATGCTAGCAGACAACTCAATCACTTCTTGAGATGGACAAGTTTCGAGGAACAGCTCCCGAATGAGGACGATCACATCCTCTTAATCTCCTTTGTTTATCACTGCCAAAGTTTTCTGATTTGTCATGAACAAAGCGTGAAGGAGGGTTTGTTTGTTATATTAATTTTGAGCCGGGCGCACTCAATGCCAGTTCCTTCTCGTGTTATGGGTTTGCACATTAGACATGCAATCCCGGGGTGAAGCTTGTCCAACTTAAAAAGATCATGAATTAACTACTACTTCCTCATGAACTTAAAACAGAGGCACAAAATAGGAATGCATTTTTTTGAATAATTTCGAGATGGTACATGCAAGTCTCCGTTAGGAATGGCAGGTAAATACCATGTAGGAAGGTATGGTGGACTCATATGGCATAACTGGTTTAAAAGAATTTGGATGCACAAGCAGTCAGTCCGCTTAGTACAGGTGGAGGTTAGCAAAAGACTGGGAGCGACCAACTAAGAGAGATGACGGTCATAATCATGCAGAGCGACAAAGCAACATTGAATCAGGCATGGTAGTTATATCGCTACTCAGAAACAAAAGATCATCAAGGCTTGACAGACTTTCTTTACAGTCTTAAATATGCGTGAGCATACGCCAAGTCAATCAAAATAAATTCTTGAAGGAAGATATTACTAAACCATACCACATCATAGGCAAACAAATCATGTTGGTACTCCAATAACACATTGGGAACCCCCCAGCTATTTGAGACTAACCATAAGAAAACATGAATTACTAAGCACCATTATGCACGTAGCATCTTTATCATAGACATACCAACCAATGCAACGGAAGCAAACTCTCTTAATAAGATAATCATGATAATTAAAGAGAGTTCAAGCAACCAACAACAAAAGCTCTTTAAAAAGATAAGCATGAAAAATAAGAGCTGAGCATGATAGTAGCTATTGAAAGACAAAGAACACACACAGCAAAGATAAACATGAAAATTCTATGTTATGTTCTAGGTAGAAGTGGAGCGTGTTTCTCTCCCACACAAAGAAAGCTGAGTTCCGACTCGTTATGAAAAGCTAAGGAAAACTAAAAAGGAAAACTAAAAGCAAGACGCTCCAAGCATAGCACATAACACATGAAGTGATAAAAATATAGTGGAACGAAAGACGAACTGATAATGTTGATGGAGAAGGGGATGCACGGGGGCATCCCCAAGCTTAGACGCTTGAGCCTCCTTGAATATTTCTTGGGGGTGCACGGGGTCATCCCCAAGCTTGAGCATTTGACACTCCTGAATCTTTTTATCATCTTCCCTCGCACACTTGAAAACTCCCTTCATACATAACTCATCATAATCTGATTAGCGAGGTTAGTACCCTTAATAAAATAATTGTTCCTTGCTGGAAATAAGGATATTCTTGAAGGTCTACTGTTTCTCAAGATTGCAAAAATGTTTTTGCAAAGAAAAAGCAAGCTCTAGGTTTGCAAAATGAAGGAAAGGCAAAAGAGGACAGAATCTATGAAAAACAGAACAGCATGTAGTAAATGATTTTTTCGGGGCACTTCTGCAACTCTAATAAAAAAACTCAGAACAGACGCACGAAAGACAATTATATAGAGCACACTGTCGAAACAATTCAGACCAAAAAGATGACCTGGTGATTTTATACGAATTTTTCTATCCAAGGAGAGAATCTGTTTCCTGGACAGCTCGTCACAACTTTTGAACTTTCTTGCAATTAGAGGCTACACTTGGCACAAAGTTGAAAAGCAAAGATACAATGATGATGCTACTGTAGTAACAACATCAAGACACAACAAAAAGCAAAATAAAATTTTTATTCATGTGGGCTGCCTCCCAAAAGCGCTTTCTTTTATGCCTTTAAGCTAGGCATAATGCAAAGAGATCAAGTTTTATCAAGAGTAAAAGAATAGCTAGCCCGTATAACGGACTCAAAAGGTAACTTAATCTTCTTTCTAGGGAAGTGTTCCATCCCTTTCTTGAGAGGAAATTGGAATTTTATATTCCCCTTTTTCATGTCAATGATAGCACCAACGGTGTGTAGAAAAGGACGTCCCAAAATAATTGGACAAGAAGGTTCACATTCAATGTCCATAATAGTAAAATCAACGGGAACATAATTTTCATTGACAATGATAAGAACATCGTCGATCCTCCCCAAAGGTTTCTTTATGGAAGAATCAACAAGATGAACACCAAAAGAACAAGAATCAAAAGGTTTCAATTTAAGCATATCATATATTCTTTTGGGCATAACGGAGGTACTAGCTCCAACATCACATAAAGCATAGCAAGAGAAGTTATTCAACTTAATTTTTATCATAGGATCCCAACCATCTTCTAGCTTTCTAGTTATGGAGGCTTCTACTCTAAGTTTCTCCTCCCTAGCTTTGATAAGAGCATTAGTGATATGCTCTGTGAAGGCAAGGTTAAGCGTGCTTGTGCGGGGATCTCTAGACATCTTGTGAAGGAAATCAATAACTTCGGTAAGAGTGCAACTATCAAAATCAAGGTCACTACTATCAAGTAAGGTGGTAGTGGTGTCCTTTAGGTTCACTTGTTTGGTAGTTTCTATAGTCATGGCATCACCATTAATAGGTCCAATGGGCCAGGAGTGCATTGGGTTCTAAGAGTTTGGATATCCTTAACAACTTGGATAGTAGCAACAGTGTGGTGGGTAGGAAGGTTCTTAATTCTATCTTCTTCCTCCCTTTCTCTAGCCCATCCCTCTTTAAGTTTAGCCAACATCATAATGTTTTCATTAATTTGCACTTAAATAGCATTCATAGGAGTGACCTTCCTCTCCTCAAGAGGAGAAGTTCTAATTTTAAGCAATTCTACCTCATTGGCTAAATTGTCTACCTTTGAAGAGAGATCATCTAGTTTGTTTAGTTTTTCTCCTACACTCTTATTAAAGGCTTTTTGGGTAGTGATGAAATCTTTAAGCATAATCTCTAGTTCAGTAGTGGAGTTCTTGGTGATAGGATAAGCATTGTTGTTCCCATAAGAATTAGAGGGGAACGGTCTAGGATTGTTACCAAAGTTACTCCTATAAGCATTGTTGTTGAAATTGTTTCTAGAGATAAAGTTCACATCTACTTGTTCTTGAGCAATCAAAGAATTTAAAGGAACATCACGAGGATCAACAGAAGATTGCTTCGAAAGTAGAGACATGATCAAGTCAACTTTTTCATTTAGGGAGGAAATCTCCTCGACAGAGTTTACCTTCCTACCTGTTGGAGCGCGTTCGGTGTGCCATTGGGAATAGTTGGTCATCATCTCATCGAGAAGCTTCGTGGCAGCACCAAGTGTAGTTGACATAAAGGTTCCTCCCGCGGCCGAATCTAACAAGTTCCGCGAGGTAAAGTTCAAGCCTGCATAAAAAGTTTGGATAACCATCCAAGTAGTCAAACCATGAGTAGGGCAGTTCTTGATAAGAGATTTCATACGTTCCCAAGCTTGGGCAACGTGTTCTATATCCAATTGTTTAAAATTCATTATGTTACTCCTTAGTTGGATAATTTTAGCAGGTGGATAGTATTTTCCAATAAAAGCATCTTTGCACTTGTCCCATGAATCTATGTTATTTCTAGGCAAAGACTGAAACCAAATTTTAGCTCCTCCTCTCAAGGAGAAAGGAAAAAAGCTTAAGCTTAACAATATTACCATCTATTTCTTGGTACTTCTGCATATCACAAAGTTCAACAAAATTGTTTAAGTGTAAAGCAGCATCATCTCCAGCACCGGAGAATTGATCTTTCATAACTAGGTTCAGCAAAGCAGGTTTAATTTCATACGAAGGTGCTGAAGTGGCAGGTGTAGTGATAGGTGTGCAGATAAAGTCATCGTTGTTGTGACTAGTGAAGTCACACAACTTGGTGTTCTCGGTGGAACCCATAGCAGCAAGCAAGCAAGATAACTATTTTTGTGATTTTCGATAAAAGATACTAAAGCAAAAAACTGAAAGGTAAACTAACAAGACTAAAAGCAAAGGTAAAAGATAGCGTGCAACTCCCCTATCTTGAAGAGTGGAGTCCCCGGCAACGGCGCCAGAAAACTTTGCTTGATGGCTTCTCGCCCCTCGTTGGTTACCCCAAGTGGAAGGTTTGAGATGCAGTGTAGCGGAAGTTTTCCCTTGGCAAAGATACCAAGGATCAATTTTCCTGACACTCCCAGTTTCAACAAGAAGGTGTCAACTGCTAACGGCGCCAGATATTAGCAATCAACATGGACCTCCACACAGATACAAATAACTTTGCTCCCAACGAGTACAGAGAGGTTGTCAATCCCTCCGGCCTTGTCGTTTACAAAGGATCAAACGCAAGTGATAATAGTGATAGGTATTGCTGCAATAGTAAGTAAAAGTTGAAAGTAAATAGCGGATGTGATCAATGATGGTAATATGGACCGGGGTCCCATGATGTTCACTAGTGATGTCTCTCTCCCAAAAGACGATAAAACAACTATGTGAGGTAAACGAATTACAGCTGGGCAATTGACAGAATTATGTGCGCAAACCAATGCTAACTATGTTACAAGAAAGGTAGAGGTTCAAAGCATGGGCGGTATGCCAAGGCAAGTAGACCGAAATCCATCTGCATCTACTACTAATCATCCACCTTGAGATATCTATCCAGAACATCTCGCTGGTATTAAGTTGCGAGTCCCACCCATAGTGTAAACTCAAAGCAACAGACAACTGCATTAAAAGAACTTTTCATAAAGTAAACAATCCTTGCACCCGCGGGCACAAGCACCGTTGTTTTCCCCCTTGTGGCAACAGCACATCCCCTAGACTCATGTTTCTGTCACTCAAGCTAGTCATCGAGGGGCATGAACCCACAATCAAGCATAACGTTCCCTCTTGGAGTCACTACCTACTACTTGGCCAAAGCAATAAATAACAACGGAGAACATGCAAGAATTACTTACGAACATAAATATAAAAGAGGTAGATCAAATATATTACTCAAACACAATCTGAACATAATCTCACAATCCATCGGATCCCAGCAAACTCATCATAGCAACAGCATAAGGATTACATATGTGCCTCGATCATGTAGGGCAGCTCACGAGGACTAATTAGTGAAGCACAAGAATGGGAGGAGAACATCACATAGCTACTGGTCATGGACCCATGGTCCAAGGGAGACTACTCACAACTCATCCGGGAGGCGTCCATGGTGGTGGAGAAGCTCCCGGTGGTGATCCTCCCCTCCGGCAGGGTGCCGGGAAGAGTTCTCCTGGTGCTCCCGATCTTGGAAGCGCGGCGGCGGCGGAACAGAGATGAGATCGCGAAAAAGGGTTCCCGTCTCGAGGGTTTCGGGGCACGATATAAATATATGCCAAAGGGAGCATCAGCGGAGGCCCGGGGGGCCCAGGCGCCCCCCGGGCGTGGCCAGGAGGGGGGCCGCGCCACCAGGGCACCTGGAGCCCTGGTGGCCCCCCTTCGGCTGTACTTTGGCTACCGAGAAGCTTCTGGAACGCTGATTTTTTATATAATTTTTCCGGGATTTTTCTGGCAGTTTTCGTAATGCGAAAACCTGAAATACAAAAGCAGCAGAAAACAGAAACTGGCACTGGGGTGCACTGAGTTAATAGGTTAGTCCAAATATGATCAAAAGTGTATGGAAGTGTATAAATATCATAGCAATATCACCCAAAAGAGGCATGGAGCAAGCAGAAATTATAGATACGTTTTGGACGTATCAACCCGCTGGAGCCAGCTCAGCCCAGCCCGGGCCCCTCGTCAATGACTTGGGCTAGCGCAGCCCTGGGTCACTCTAACCCCTGCGCTTATTGTTTTTCTTTTTCTGTTTCTTTTTCTTTTTCTTTTCTGCTTTATCTTTGTTTCATTATTATCTGTTGAAATATTCTTCTGAGAAAATAAGTCATATATGAAAAGTGCTTAGAATTTCATGTAGATTATGAATATGCTACTTGTTGCCATGTTAAAAAAACATTTAAAATGTTGTTTGAATTTATTCTTGTTTTAAATATGCTTTAACTTGTAAAATTCAAAACTAAATATCTACAGCTCCAAATTTAACAAACTTTATATGCATTTGGGGTGGGAAAATGTGTAGAATATTTTGGTGCTGTTGTTAGCATGTTTGGCAACTCTATCATAGTAGTTTTTTCAGATCTGTCCCAGATGCATTTAAATTAATATGGGGGTTTCTGGAAATTGTTGTTTATTATTTCCAGCCCATTTAAATGTGCTAGCATGTTGCTGTAATGTTAGTTGCACCTTGCCATGTTAACCAACTCCTTTAAAACTTGTTGGATGCTTGTTTGAATAATCAACATAAACTTGGTAGTTGATCTTTAGTTGTTCTCTTTCATGTGGGTGATCTTGTTGCTTTGATGTGTTGCTCTCTTGTGAACCTAGGGCATGCATCATATCTACTTTTGTCTTTGTTCATCATGTTCATGCATCATGTGCCTGAGCATTGCATTGTGATTGATTGTGTTCCGTTGTTGCATTGTTGTGTTTGGTTAGGGCCCGGTGACGATACGGAGTACAAGGTTCCTACCGATGTTGAGTTTAAGGAGCAAGGTTACGATCCCTCCATGGAATCAACAGGCAAGATGACCTTACCCAGATATCACTACTATCTTTGCATATGCTAGATGTCTCGCGCTTTTAGATATTGCCCCGATGCCTATGTTTGTTTGTCAGCCCTCCTATTATTGCCATGAAACTCTCAAACCACCCACCTAGCAAATCGTTGTTTGGCTACGTAAGCATCGCTCAACCCCTCTTATAGCATTGTTAGTTGCAGGTGAAGATTTGAAGATTCTTGCTTCAAGATGAAGTTATTGTTGGGATATCACAATATATAAACTGATAAACTAAATCATCTATATATTGGTAATGGGTGGAAGGCTAAGCCTCTTGCTTGGCTAAACCGTTAAACCGGTGTTATGTTCCTTGATTTTGCGTCCCTAACACGATTGGGGTTTATGGGCCCCCCTTGATAACCCGCTTAGCGCAATAGCTTTTCCAGCAAGGCCCAACATTGGTTTTACATTTGCCTAATAACTAAAACTTGCATAGAGTGTTGCAAACCCGAGTTCTTAATTAACAACCATGGGCCAGTGCTCCTCATGAGCGTTGGTCCAAACTAAGCCGACTACGGGGCCACCTCGAGGAAACTCAAGGGCTGGTATACACCTGTAGGATGACTCATCCGGTCATGGCCTGAGACGAGATACGCGCGGCTACTATCAAGGTGTCGGCACGTCGGGAGGTCTTGTTGGATTAGTTTTACCAATGTCAGAATATATTGAGCACGGGATTCCGAGAATACTCGGGTCTTCCCACCTTGGAGTTGCGACTCCGCAGATCGTGAGCTTGTGATGGGCTAAGTTGGGACACCCTTGCAGGGTTTGATCTTTCGAAAGCCGTGCCCGCGGTTATGTGGCAGATGGGAATTTGTTAATATCCGGTTGTAGATAACTTGACACCATGTTCATAATACACTACCTGCGTGAGTAACCGTGACGGTCTCTTTCCGAAGGGGTTCGGGAAGTGAACACGGTGGGGTTATGTTTAACGTGAGTAGTTAGGATCACTTCGTGATCACTTTGACGATCGTTGGCACTTATTCTCTTCTCGCTCTAAACACGTAAGTTAGTGCTAGTGCTGCTGCAACCTTGTTCAAGCCTTTTCCACACCTAAGGCTTTGATAGTATTGTTACCCGGGAACGGGATTACTGAGTCCTCCGTGGCTCACAGATTCTACACAACACCAAATGCAGGTACCGTTGAGAACTACACAGGTGGTGGTTCAAAGTTGTATTGGGAGTTCGATGAAGAGCATGGGCGATACTATGTGTCTTACCCTGAGGATCAGTAGGGCTCTTACTAGGATGATCGGGACCTTGTGTTGCTTTATTTATGGTATCTTCCATTTGGATCTTCGTCCGTAGTCGGACTCTTATGTTATTTGAATGATGTATGTTAATGTATTACATTGTGTGACATGGCGAGTGTAAGCCAACTACTCGTTTACATTTTCATCCCCTCTTTTACATGAGTTGTGCAAAGATACCATATTTGAGATCATTCTAGTATGTGCTTATGCCTTTAAGTCGTGCCTCGACACGTGGGAGGCATAGTCACATACTGGGCATGACACCATCACCAACATCAACATGTTCTACTACCCAGGGACGATTTCAAGGGGGGGCGAGGGGGGGGGGGCGAGACCCCTCCTGACGATGTCGTTTCTTCTCAACAGCGATTAGATTTTTTCTAACCGTGCGTCTTCCCAAAATGGTTTGCCCCCCCCCTATGCCTATCTGTAATGTAACGTATGGCCCTCCCAAGCCCAGCCCATGTACATTAGATTATTGGCAAAGCCCAATTTCCAGTTAATGAAGTAAAGCCCAGCCTAGAAGGTAATAGGGTCAGGTCACGCACGCACAGGTTCCTGGCTACTACGAGATCGACATCTCATGCCCGCTCGTCCGCCGCCTGCTGCTCCAGGGGGGGAGCTTCTAGGGCAGTTCCAGATCCATCGATGTGCAACTTCCTATCTATCAATCCACAACTTGCATGGACGCACAACCAATCTGCCGGCCACATACACATAGCCAACAAGAGGCGAAACGAGGGCCTAAAAAAATGGTTAGGTTACTTCTCGTCTCGTCTCTCAATTTACATTACCTAGTCCATGAATTGTGTGTTAAGATTATATCAACACTTGTGCCTTTATAATCTACGTGATTTGATCTGTAGAACCTACAAAAAAACACGAGACAAGGTTTGCATTGGTTATCCCCTCCTGTAGTAGAAATATTTAGTTACATATGAATTGACTTTTGCATTTGCTTTATGGAAATTTTAATAAAAAATCAATTGCTCATTGCTATCGCAATTTCTCTTCGTCTGATTAGAATATAGTTCATCAACCTAGGCTATTGTCGAACTGGAAAAACCTAGGCTATTGTCTCTCCATGATCATTTTATAAGTCACCAGACTGAAGGTAAAATCTCGCCCCCCCCCCCCCTATGTTAGAATCCTGGCTCCGTCCCTGCTACTACCAAGCATGGCATACGACAGAAATACTAGCAACTAGTAAATGATAATCAGGTGCATATGAACATAGCATGAAAGTAAACACAGATCCATAGCATAACCGAAACAACGATATTAGTAGCAAAAAAATAAATAGTTAATAAAGATTCAAGTTGGAAACCAAGGCTACTGCATGGCTATCATGCAAATGGTGGTTGTGGCTTTCCTGGGGATGAAGGATACACCGGGAAGAAGTGTGGAAAGCTCGCGGAAAGATTCACCGGAAACAGTTCTCTCTCGGAGGGGGCTGTTTACGGGCAAGGGCAAAGTGGTCATTTCCAGTATATCAAACCATAGTGAAAATGTTACCAACAGAACGGGCTCAACGAGACGAAGAAGTGGGCTTTGGATTCACCTCGTTTGGAGTTACGAGCAAAAAGATATAGCAAAATGAAGTTTAGGGGCCAATCTGTGAAAAGATTTCTAGAAACAGGCCCCTGAGCTGAAACAGAAAGCGTATTCCTCAAATTACACCTTCGGAATAGGGAAAACGTATTTTTGGATAAAGCAGAAGCCGAATACGCTTACCCCACACGAAAACGTACTTTCAGAAGTACGCTTCCACTTAAATGACATGGCATCGAGGGCCCGGGGTGTTGTGCAGCTGACGAGTGGGGCCCGCCTTATCCTCTCTTTCTCCCACGTCTGCTCCTTCCTCCTCTCGATCGGGAACATAGGCGAGGCACTGTAGCGCGCTGCCAGCGAGGGCCCTGCCGGCTCCGGTAACCTCCGGCCGAGGCGCTGGTACCGGCGGCCTCCGCACGGACCACCGCACCTATCCAGCACCGCAGCAGCGCCGGGGAATGGCCGAGGGCGACGGTGACTCGCGGCAGCAGAGAAGCAAAGGGCGGCGGCCAAGTCTTGGTGTTGCGGCCACAGTGGCTCCAACGACAAAACGAGGAACTGGGAGGGTCCGCCAGAGTTTGGTAGGGCTCATGGAGGTGGAAAGAAGGATAGGGGGCATGGGTGGCCGAAATTTAGCCGATGCCGAGCGGCGGCCATGGGGGTGAGGAGCGGCCAGAAAAGCCTCTGGAGCTCGTTTGAGAGTCGGGGAAGGGGCAGAGGAGTGAGGCAAAGCTGCTGGTGAGCTCGAATGGCCTCGGGGTGGCCTATTTATAGGCAAGAAGGGGATGGCTGTGGGTACGTGTCGCCGTGCACGTCTGGCCAAAGCTCTGGCGACCGCAGCGATCACGGGGAGGTGCGGGATCACGACGAAGGAGGTGCGGATGAGCGACAGTGGTGCACACGGCAGGAGGGGCCGAGGGCGCAGGAGGTAAACGGCCGAGGCGCCATTAATGCTCGGTCGGCCATAGTGCACCCGTGGGCGCGCGGCGAAGAGCGCTGCGGAGGGGCTGACGGAGGGGGAGAAGGGTCCGGGGAGAAGAAGACGGCGAGAGGGTGCTGCTAGACATGCCCATGCTCGCTGAGACGCTGAGCAGAGGAGGGGCCCGAAGCAAACGACGGCCAGCTCGCACACACTGCATGCCAAAGCGGTGGTCACCACGCAGACTAGCACTTAGAAGATGCCAATGGCTGGGAGATGATGTCTAGTGGTAAGTTCAGCCAAGGGAGGTTTCAACTGCGGTGGTAGCTCGATGAAAGGTTCTATGGTTAAATGGTAAGTGAGCTCTGAATGTTACTGCATCTAACTTAACCATGATGCAGTGATCACCATAGGTGAGATTAGAGCCAAATAGAATGTCAAGGGATCTTAGGTTAGGAAGGACTACAGTCCTGATAAGTTTGAGGTGATTTGGACCAATAATAAATAAAGTTGCTTCACAACTGCATATTTGGTCTAGAAACTAGATTTGGATGGTGCACTCGCATGGTGAGGCCACTTGAGATGAAATTTTTCAAGGCTTGGTCATTTTGACATATAGAGATGCTGTAAAATTTTCATACCAATTGGACAAGCCAAAATGGTACTTCCTTCACAAGCATCCTCTTTGTCCAAAATCTTGCAATAATTACTGAGGGAAAATGGATAGATAGAATTTGCCCAAAATTTGTGTAGATAGGTTATATGGGTAGGAGAAGATTCTGGAAAATTTTCAGCCATAATGGAGCAAGATAAAATATACTTGCTTCACAAGCTGAAATTTCGGACAAAAACAAATATTTGAAGGTGTGCTCACATGGATGCAAGGAATGAGCTCCAATTTGGTGTAGAGCCATTATTTTATGGTATAGAGGTCATACAAAAATTTCAACTCATTTTGATATGCCTAGCTTGTACCTCCTTCACAAAGTTTCTTTCTAGGTAGAAAATTTTGGAAAATAATAATTAAATAACTACTAGGCAAATGAAGTTGAATTTTTGGCATGTGGCAATGATATGGACATGAAAATATGTCCAAGAGGTTTGGAGTCAATTGGACAAAGATAAGTAGAACTTGCTTCACAAAGTGCCATTTAGGGCAGAATAGGAAAATGAATATTGGAGGATTATTTTTGAACATGGCAAGGAAAAGTTTTGCCATATTTGATGAAGATATGACCCAAACAATTTATGAGAATTATTTGGGAATTTTAGGAGTGATGCAAATATAGGTTGCTTCACAACCTAGGGCAGACAGGGTTATTCCTTTAATAGAAAAAGGAATATTCCCAATAAAAGAATATTGGGATTTGGGATACGATGAAAATGGCAAGGTCTAGGGAAGGAATTGAGGATGACAAGCCACTCTGGAAAGAAAGAAGAGGTCATCTTCTTCAGTTTCCAGACCACAAAGCCACGGAAAAAGAAAACTCAAGCAAAAACCATAGAAAAACAAAGGAAAAAGAAAGGGCGAAAAAATTAGGCTGTGACAAACCTTCCCCCCTTAAATAAATCTCGAGATTTGGTTGCTTAGGGAACAAGTATAAATATCCTGACATAAGGAAACCATCTCCAACTCGGGTATCCCTTTTTTTCCTTTATTGATTGTTCCCCACTGAATTTCATCTGACTGTCTGGCTGGCTCGGAATGGTTTGCTTCGTTGTATTCTCATTCTGACAGATCTTACCTTACATGTTCAGGCTCATAATGGCTCCAATTATTTCCATACCGGCTGACCCAGCTGAGTGTGATAGATTATCATGACTAAAACATATGTTTGCCTCACAAGTGCAAGAGTGATTTCCAAGGGATGTGCCATTCAGCACTGACAACCTTCCCTGAAGTTCTGAAAAGATTTTTTTTTCTGGTGGACACCCAACCTTTTACTCCTTGCATTGGGTTTCTCAACTAACTATAGGTCCTCCAGGATCAAAACAGTACAGTGGATCATAATTGTTCTTCTAACTGATCCTGATTTCCTGCGGGTGTTTCTGAAGCATCTTGACTGGCTCCACTATCTTGAGTGTCAGATTCGTACCAAATAGTTGGTTGGCACCTTTATCCTCATCTCCAGGTTCACAGGTACTTGTACCGAGCTCACTGTTGTCGTCAATCTTTATAGTACGTTGGCACACTCAGGGGTATATCTGGCTCCCTTCACATAGGTATGAGAATCCGGTTCCCAAGGAAAACTTGTGTTCTGACTGATTATTGATGCTGACCAACTGTTGCGGATCTGATTCTCAAGATGCACTATCATATGCTATCAATTCAAAATTTAATATCTTGTACAAATGTCGTACTTAGGACGATTGGGTGGCTTATGGTCGAAACCATCGAGAGCATCTTGCTGGGGAATAATGGGTACCGTGCTTCAGAAGCTTCCCCCTTAAAGAATTGCTAGGGAAAACTTGGTACCTTATGCCGGAAGCTTTTTGCGGTTGCTTACTGGAGAAGACAGAGTACCTTGCACGGGAAGTCATCCATGTATCGTACTGAGGAAGATAGAGGAATGTTGCACTGGAAGCTTCTCTAGTAGCTTGCGAGGCAAGACTAGATTGATTACAGCAGAAACTTCTCACTGTGATATGCGGACCGATTACCGCATATATATCATCTTAATATTTCTATTGTTGATTACCTTTGACTGATAATATATTGTTGATGTTGCACACAATTTACCTTTTTGCTGATTTGATCATTACTGCTATGAAGGGTGCATACAAAGGTAGTCCTGATTATCCATACTGTTGTGAGGAGTGCACGCTAATGCAAATTTGATTATCAGAATCTAGTTCAGATATTCCCCATTTTACTGCAGTCGGCTGAGAATTCCATTCTGCTTAGCTGAGTTTCCAAATACTTGAATTCCTTGCTGACTCTTCGGGTCCGATGTCGGTTGACGGGAAACTTTAATAAGGGGAAAATAATGCCACACCAAAGGCCCAAAGAAAGAAACAAAAGAAACGACTAAAATAAAAGCACACAAGCATACTAATAATATAAAATCAAGCAACATCACATATTACTGCTACTCACAACAATAATATGCATGCACACCTAAGCACACAAATCTTTCGGAAACTCCAGTATTGTGGTCTAACATGCTATGGCAGTGTGCACGAAAGTGAATCTGTGTGTGGAAGGAGTTGGAGTAACCAAGGCTACACCAATTGGTGGCTGAACTCCGGTTGCAACTACATAGATACGGAGGCGAGGACGGACTTGGTGATCATGTAGCGAGACACAAGGTCATGACCACATCATCATCAAGTGTACGGAAGGGAACCATACATGTCCAAATAATGAAGATGACTGGGTAAGATAACGGTGGAAAACTGGGTTTGCTGGCATTGCCCTTTTTCTGATGACCAAGATCAGTAAGGGTTGCCAAAGGGACGAGATGAAAGGCATGGTTCAGGATATAAACAAGTCTATCACCGAAATAATATGGGTGGATGGCGGAAAAATTACTGACGCGATATCCGAGTATAATTCCTGCAAATGTTGCCTGGAACACTCGGTACCAGGGCATCATTCTGCTGGGACAGAGGTGACACCAAACATCGAAAAACAGGTATGCGAAAGGGAAATGGTGCAGCCAGTGGATCGAAACCTATACCACCTACACATGCAAAACGTTAACGACCAATTAATAATCTATATGCATGCTATGCGACAAACAAATGTAGCAATCAAGTGCAACAAACCAACTGGGCTCTATACTACCGCATTCTAACACTCGCGCGGTCTAGGGCATCCTACAGCCAAACCTGCTCTGATACCAAGCCTGTGGCACCCCGGCTCAGAGAAACCGGAACGCCCCGTATTCTAGCCTAGAGATTGAGGGGAAGTCTTCTGGAATACGGCACTGCTTAGCATAGAACAAATCAGCTCTTTATTACAATCTATGTGGGTAGAAGGGGTTACATCGGCACAGCGAAACTACGCGTGCCACGTTTGCTCCATGCAAGCAGCAGAACAACACGAAGCAGCGGAATGACTACTGGCAGCGGAACATCGACGACGGTGGTGAACTCCACTCCGCAGGGACTCTGGCTGGAACACTTATCCTAGCTCACAAAACAAGGAATCCACGAAAAACAAGAAATCATATCCGCCATGACCTGCAAACTGGCATGACACGCCAGGTCAGTACATTGAATGTACTTGCAAGCTCACAGCAACCAAAGCAATCAAGACAAACAATAGCATGGCAATTATACGATATCAAGCAATGATGAAAACGATACTATCAGAACAACATGGCATGTACAACATGATACAGCTAGAACAATACGAGCATGGCATGAACATATGAACATGATAATACTAGCATGCAACATGATGACAATATCATTCGCCAACTTACTCTGCTAGGGTTACCTTGTAACCATCACATGCATCACTTACCATTATGGGCATCACACGATCATCTTAGGATCCAATCAAGCTTGGTATTAACAATACCATAGTAATCATTTATGACCACAAGGAGCTTGACCTTTACCATTGACTCTCGCATAACATCCCAAATATCTAACTAGTTGTTACTCACAATACCACAGTGATCCTCTCATGATCACA
Organism: Secale cereale; assembly: GCA_902687465.1. NCBI lineage: Eukaryota > Viridiplantae > Streptophyta > Magnoliopsida > Poales > Poaceae > Secale > Secale cereale. The sequence goes on along the minus strand of LR738715.1, from coordinate 773,752,167 downwards.
TAAGTATCCACCAACTTCTTTCATCATCGAACCAGGGTTGTTATAAGGCACATTATTATTATCATTTCTGCTGACCCATAGTGTGACCGACATGAACTGGGCCCATATTCGCGGGCATGACTATTGATAGATTTAACACACACACTCTGCACAAGTAGCGCACTTTACCCACACCGTGGAACCCATGGCCTCGCACTTCCATTTGGATGGACCAACGGCATTCCGACAAAACCGTCCTAATGCCATCACACTCTCCCGGCCACTCCGACCAACTCTCCTTTGGGCTAAGTCCTGGGTGGCCCCGTGCCTACCAAAGGCACCAACGGCCACCGTCGTGGCAAAACATAAACGGTCCCAAACGGGGACAAGGATCCTTACCACAACAATAGCGGGCACACAAGGTTATGTCTGCTTCTTGGGCCAGGGTACCGCACGCCAATAACCTTCCCACGTTGGAGGCACCGGTGAGAGGCATGACAATAGACCCAGTTAGGACCTTCCCATAAAGGTAAGTGTGGTTGCACTGGTCAGCTCGATATGGTGGCACGATGACTCAGCCAACAGTTGTTCAAGTTCAATTAAGTCCGGTTAAAATTGAATGCAATTAATGCTGAGCCATAATAAAATAACATGGTGCATCTACAATGCATGAGCATGATACCAACATGAGCTTGGATGTGCAACCATAATCAACGAGCACAACAACAACATTTAATCATTTATCCAGATCAGCATGGCATACTGACAAGCATGAATATCACAAATAGAACACTACTCATAGCATAACCTAACCACTAGCATCAACAATGAATATCATGCAAGAACATATTAACAATGCTACCATGCAAGCATTTAACCAACTTGATGCAAAGGAACATGTATAACAACGATACTCGGAATAGATGACAGTCATGCACCGAAGACCATCACCAACATTAACATGTACTACTACTAAGCATGGTATACGACAGAAATACTAGCAACTAGTACATGATAACCAGGTGGATATGAACATAGCATGAAAGTAAACACAGATCCATAGCATAACTGAAACAACGATATCAGTAGCAAAACAAATAGACAGTTATTAAAGATTCAAGTTGAAAACCAAGGCTACTGCATGGCTATCATGCAAATGGTGGTTCTATCTTGCCTGGGGATGAAGGATACTCCAATTTTTTCAAACATTTCAACTTTCACGCAATACATGAGCGTGAGCCATGGATATAGCACTATAGATGGAATAGAGTGGTGGTTGTGGAGAAGTCAAAAAGGTGGAAGATAGTCTCACATCAACTAGGCGTATCAATGGGCTATGGAGATGCCCATCGATAGATATCAATGTTAGTGAGTAGGGATTTCCATGCAACGGATGCACTAGAGCTATAAGTGTATGAAAGATCATCAAAAGAAACTAAGTGGGTGTGCATCCAACTTGCTTGCTCATGAAGACCTAGGGCATTTGATGAAGCCCATCGTTGGAATATACAAGCCAAGTTCTATAATGAAAATTCCTACTAGTATATGAAAGTGACAAAACAAGAGACTCTCTATCATGAAGATCATGGTGCTACTTTAAAGCACAAGTGTGGAAAAGGATAGTAGCATTGTCCCTTCTCTCTTTTCTCTCATTTTTTTGGGAGGGGCTTTCTCTCTTTTTTTAGCCCCTCTCTAATTTGTTTTTTGGGCCATCTCTTTTTTTGGCCTTTCCTCACACGGGACAATGCTCTAATAATGAAGATCATCACACTTTTATTGACTTACTACTCAAAGCTTGAACAAAATATGACTCTATGTGAATGATGATGAAGCATGTCATATGAACGAAACAGTGGAAAGTTGCATGGAAATATATCTCGGAATGGCTATGGAAATGCCATGATAAGCAGGTATGGTGGCTGTTTTGAGGAAGGTATATGGTGGGTGTATGGTATTGGTGAAAGTTGCGCGGTACAAGAGAGGTTAGCAATGGTGGAAGGGTGAGAGTGCGTATAATCCATGGACTCAACATTAGTCATAAAGAACTCATATACTTATTGCAAAAATCTACGAGTCATCATAACAAATTATTCAACAGATGCTCCTAGGGTAAGGGTTGGTAGGAGTTAAGCATCGCGCGATCCCGACCTCCACACAAAGGATGACATTCAATAAATACCTCATGCTCTAAGTTCGTCACATAGCGGTTCACCATACGTGCATGCTACGGGAATCACAAACTTTAACACAAGTATTTCTCAAATTCAAGATTACTCCACTAGCATGACTCTAATATCACCATCCTCATATCTCAAAACAATCATCAAGTATCAAACTTCTCATCATATTCAATGCACTTTATATGAAAGTTATTACTATACTCATCTTGGATGCCTATCATATTTGGACTAGTTTTATAACCAAAGCACATTACCATGCTGTTTTAAAAGACTCTCAAAAGGATATAAGTGAAGCATGAGAGATCAACAATTTCTACAAAATAAAACCACCACCGTGCTCTAAAAGATATAAGTGAAGCACTAGAGCAAAACTATCTAGTTCAAAAGATATAAGTGAAGCACATAGAGTATTCTAATAAATTCTAAACCATATTTATCTCTCTCAAAAGGTGTGTCCAGCAAGGATGATTGTGGAAAAAAGCAAAGACTCAAATCATACATGACGCTCCAAGCAAAACACATATCATGTGGTGAATAAAAATATAGTCCCGAGTATAGTTACCGATAGATGAAGACGAAAGAGGGGATGCCTTCCCGGGGCATCCCCAAGCTTAGGCTTTTGGTTGTCCTTGAATTTTACCTTGGTTTGCCTTGGGCATCCCCAAGCTTAGGCTTTGCCACTCTTTTTCCATAGTCCATCAAAGCCATACTCAAAACTTGAATACTTCACAACACAAAACTTAGCCAAAAATCTCATGAGCTCCGTTAGTATAAGAAAACAAACCACCACTCAAAGGTACTGTAATGAACTCATTATTTGTTTATATTGGTGTTAAACCTACTGTATTCCAACTTCTCCATGATTCATACCCCCCGATACTACTCATATATTCATCAAAATAAGCAAACAACACACGAAAACAGGATCTGTCAAAAACATAATAGTCTGTAGTAATCTGTAACTTTCGAATACTTCTGTAACTCCAACAAAATTGAAATATATTGGTAAACGTGAGGAATTTATCTATCAATCATCTACAAAAAAATCAGCTAAATATCACTCTCCAGTAAAAAATTACAGCCAAACTCGTGAGCGCTAAAGTTTCTGTTTTTTACAGCATGGTCATATAAACTTCACACAAGTCTTCCCAAAGGTTCTACTTGCCATAAACACTAATTAAAAAAAAACACATCTAAAAAGAATCTAGATGCCATATTTATTCCTAAACAAAAGCAAAAACAAATAAAATAAAATTGGGTTGCCTCCCAACAAGCGCTATCGTTTAACGCCCCTAGCTAGGCATGATATAAGAATAGATCTAGTTGTTGCCATCTTTGGTAGGCAATCCATAAGTGGTTCTCATAATAGATTCATAAGGTAATTTTATTTTCTTTCTAGGAAAGTGTTCCATGCATTTCCTTAACGGAAATCGGAATCTAATATTTCCGACCTTCATATCAATAATTGCACCAATCGTTCTAGGGAAAGGTCTACCAAGAATAATAGGACATGAAGGATTGCAATCTATATCAAGAACAATGAAATCTACGGGCACATAATTCCTATTGGTAACAATAAGAACATCGTTAATCCTTCCCATAGGTTTCTTAATGGTAGAATCCGCAAGATGCAAATATAAAGAACAATCATCAAGCTCGTGGAAACCTAACAAATCACACAAAGTCTTTGGAATTGTAGAAACACTTGCACCCAAATGACACAAAACAAAGCATTCAGGATCTTTAATTTTAATTTTAATAGTAGGTTCCCACTCATCATAAAGCTTTCTAGGGATAGAAACTTCTAATTCAAGTTTTTCTTCATAAGATTGCATCAAAGCATCAACTATGTATTTGGTAAAAGCCTTATTTTGAATATAAGCATGCGGAGAATTTAGTACGGATTGCAACAAGGAAATACAATCTATTAAAGAGAAATTATCATAATTGAATCCCTTGAAATCCAAAATAGTGGGTTCATCACTATGCAAATTTTAATCTCTTCAATCCCACTTTTAACAATTTTAGCATCAAGATCTAAAAACTCTGAATCATTGGGACGCCTTTTAACTAAAGTAGACTCATCTCCAGTCCCATCTTTATCAAGATTCATACTAGAAAACAAGGACCTAATAGGGGACACATCAATAACTTTCAGATCTTCATCTTTATTTTCATGATAATAAGAAGAACACGCTTTCATAAAGCAATCCTTTTTAGCACGCATCCTCGCGGTTCTTTCCTTGCACTCATCAATGGAAATTCTCATGGCTTTGAGAGACTCACTGATATCATGCTTAGGTGGAATAGATCTAAGTTTCAAAGAATCAACATCAAGAGTAATTATGTCCATGTTTCTAGCCAACTCATCAATCTTAAGCAATTTTTCTTCAAGCAAAGCATTGAAATTCTTTTGCGAATTCATAAACTTTTTAACACTGGTTCAAATTCAGAGGGCATCTTACCAAAATTTCCATAAGAGTTATTGTAGGAATTACCATAATTATTAGAGGAATTACTAGGAAAATGCCTTGGATTAAAGTTTCCTCTATAAGCATTGTTACCAAAATTATTCCTACCAACAAAATTCACTTCCAAAGATTCATAGTTATTTTCAATCAAAGTGGATAAAGGCATATCATTAGGATCAGAAGAAGCACTCTTATTAGAAAATAATTTCATAAGTTCATCCATCTTTCCACTCAAAACACTAATCTCTTCAATAGCATGCACTTTTTTACTAGTAGATCTTTCGGTGTGCCATTGAGAGTAGTTAACCATAATATTATCTAGGAGTGTGGTAGCTTCTCCTAAGGTGGTTTCCATGAAAGTGCCCCCCACGGCCAAATCTAAAAGATTTCTAGAAGCAAAATTCAAGCAAGCATAAAAGTTTTGTATAATCATCCATAAGTTCAAACCATGTGTAGGGCAATTACGTATCATTAATTTCATTCTCTCCCAAGCTTGTGCAACATGCTCATGATCAAGTTGCTTAAAATTCATAATATCGTTTCTAAGAGAGATAATCTTAGCGGGAGGAAAATACTTAGAGATAAAAGCATCTTTGCACTTATTCCATGAATCAATACTATTTCTAGGCAAAGAGGAAAACCAAGTTTTAGCACGATCTCTAAGTGAAAACGGAAATAGCTTCAATTTAACAATATCATTGTCTGTATCCCTCTTTTTTGCATATCACACAAATCAACAAAATTGTTTAGATGGGTAGCTGCGTCTTCACTAGGAAGGCCAGAAAATTGATCTTTAATGACAAGATTCAACAGAGCAGCATTGATCTCACAAGATTCAGCATCGATAATAGGAGCAATCGGAGTTCTAATAAAATCATTATTGTTGGTATTGGAAAAGTCACAAAATTTGGTATTGTTTTGAGCCATACTGACAAGCAAGCCAGCAAACGATAAACACACGGAAAAAGAAGGGCGAATAAAATGGCAAGGTTGAAGTGGCGGGAGGAAAACGAGAAGCAAATAATGTAATGCGAAGGATAAGGGTTTGTGATAGGTACTTGGTATATGACTTTTGCTTAAGCCTCCCCAGCAACGGCTCCAGAAATTCTTCTTGCTACTTATCGAGCTTGCGTTGTATTCCCTCGAAGAGGAAAGGGTGATGCAGCATAGTAGCGTAAGTACTTCTCTCAGTTTTTGAGAACCAAGGTATCAATCTAGTAGGAGACCACGCGCGAGTCCCTCGTACCTGCACAAACAAATAAGAACTTCGCAGCCAACGTGATAAGGGGTTGTCAATCCCTTCATGGTCACTTACAAAAGTGAGATCTGATAGATAGGATAGTATAATATTTTTGGTATTTTTGGTATAAGAACAAAAAGTAAATAAAGCAAAGTAAAGTAGATGGAAGATTAATATGTTGAGACTAGACCCGGGGGGCATAGGTTTCACTAGTGGCTTCTCTCATGATAGCAGAATTCTATGGTGGGTGAACAAAGTACTGTCGAGCAATTGATAGAAAAGCGCATAGTTATGAGAATATCTAGGCATGATCATTATATATAGGCATCACGTCCTTGACAAGTAGACCGAAACGATTCTGCATCTACTACTATTACTCCACACATCGACCGCTATCCAGCATGCATCTAGAATATTAAGTTCGTAAAAACAGAGTAATGCTTTAAGCAAGATGACATGATGTAGAGGGATAAACTCAAGCAATATGATAGAAACCCCATCTTTTTATCCTCGATGGCAACAATACAATACGTGCCTTGCTTCCCCTGCTATCACTAGGGAAGGACACCGCAAGATTGAACCCAAAGCCAAGTAGTTCTCCCATTGCAAGAATTATAGATCTAGTAGGCCAAACCAAACTAATAATTCGAAGAGACTTGCAAGGATATTATAATCATACATAAAAGATTTCAGAAAAGAATCAAATATTGTTCATAGATAATCTTGATCATAAACCCACAATTCATCGGATCTCGACAAACACACCGCAAAAAAGATTACATAGAATAGATCTCCTCGAAGATCGAGGAGAACTTTGTATTGAGATCCAAAAAGAGAGAAGAAGTCATCTAGCTAATAACTATGGACCCGAAGGTCTGTGGTAAACTACTCACAACTCATTGGTGAGGCTATGGTGTTGATGTAGAAGCACTCTGTGGTAGATCCCCCCTTCGGCGGAGCTCCGGAACAGGCCCCAAGATGGGATCTCACGAGAATAGAAGGTTGCGGCAGTGGAATTAGGGTTTTCTCTGTTGCCTCGATGTTTTCAAGGTACGTGGACATATATAGGAGGAAGAAGTACGTTCGTGGAGCAACGTGGGGCCCACGAGGGTGGGGGGAACGCCTTGCCCCCTCGTGGGCACCTCGTTTCTTCTCTGACTTGGTCCTCAAGTCTCTCATGAAGATACGGTTCCAAAAATTACTCTCTCGAAGGTTTCATTCCGTTTGGACTCCGTTTGATATCCCTTTTTGCGAAACACTGAAATTGGCAAAAAACAACAATTTGCACTGGGCCTTGGGTTAGTAGGTTAGTCCCAAAAATAATATAAAAGTGTATAATAAAGCCCATTAAACATCCAAAACAGAATATATAATAGCATGGAACAATCAAAATTATAGATACGTTGGAGACGTATCAGCGATCAGGACTTGTGGTTGTGGTATCTTTTCTCGTTTGATTTCGTTCATAGCCGGACCCTGTGTTATTTGGATGAATGTATGAATGTTGAATTAATTGTGTGACATGGCGAGTGTAAGCCAACTATTTATCTCTTTCATCTGTGTTCATTACATGAGTTGTGCAAAGATACCACGCTTGCGATCATTCCAGAATGTGATTATGCATCTAACTCGTACCTCGACACGTAGGAGCTATAGTCGCATCCTGGGCATTACAAGTTGGTATTCAGAGCCTTCTCCGACCTAGGAGCCCCCTGATTGATCGTACCGCTGCCGATGTTGAGTCTAGGCACACACACACACACAAAATTATGAGTCCTATATATATATCGGAGAGTAGGATTTCTTTTGACTCCTCATCCCCTTTGTCGCTCTGGTGAGGATTCATGACGTTGTTTGAATATCAATATCCTCAATTTTCACCAAAAATTATTTTAGGATCACGCGGGTATTGTTTGGATTGTTCCGATATCTTTGTGACGAGAACATTGTTCTTGGTGCCTCATGTCATTTAGGGGTTGTGGCAGTGTCGTTGCGGTTCTGGAATACCAGAGGCGGCCGACATCGAAAACTCTTCTATGCGTGTCTGGTGGTCAGATAACCCCGACATCACCCAATACTGGGGGGATAGTTCGGGAGTATTGCCACAGCTAGTATAGCGGATGTTTTCGAAGGTCCGAGGTAAACGGTTTCTGAAGGTGCGTGGTTATGTGTTGACGGATGGATACAACTAGATGTAGGTATTGCTAGTTGGGTGAGATATTGTTCTTCCCCTGTATCCCCAACACCAGATTGCATAACCGGAAAGCTTCGGGAATTAATAGGTGGGATTCAAGTAGCTCTTAGGTAATCTTCCAACAAGTGCATGATATGAGCTTGGGGTTCAACATCTAGTGGAGAGGTCATCATCGTTGTTATTACACTGGGGGATGCATCTTAAAGAGTCCTTGGCTATGCTGACTCGGGGATTGCAAGGCCCTTTGTAACACGTGCCATGGAGCATGAACACGAACATGTGGGACGAAACCTCTATTATGTATTTGTTCCATCTGTTACCTTGTTGTTTTATTCTATCATTTTATTCTCCCAAGTGGCTTCTCGACAAGTTGATGTACCATTAAGCTATCAAATTCATTCGTTCAATTTTGTTCGGATGTTTGTTGTGAAGATTATGTTGCAATATATCTATCCTTTGTTTTGTTTTGAGTTGTGGTATCCGAGTTGCTTTGATGCCAAGTGGTGATTCCATACCTTTCCTAATCGGTGTTCTCATATTTCCATGTGGGTGCTATTCCTTCTGATCATCGAAATTGTCATGTAAATTCTTCCCAACCGACGTGCTTCTCTTCAAGTTAATTCGACCATTTTTCCTTTATAAGATTAATTTTCATTTCTCAACAGTGTTTGTTTTATTCATCCCCACTCTCCCACCCTTTTTCTTCATGGAGCCAAAATTATTAGTCTAGTATCCATTTTATTCATGTGAAGTTTCTTCATTCTTTTCCTTCAATGTTCTTATCCGATGATTCTCGTGAAGATGCTCAAGAGATACAAGTTAACATTCTTCGTTCTCGTTTCTTCTCCGGTGGACTAAATCCCAGCTTCGGTATTGATCATACTCTTTCTTTTGTTTCACATGATTTCCCATGTTGGAATTTCTTATCCAAGGCTCTCTTATTTATTCAACTCTCTCTATTCATATCCGGAGGGTACAAGATATCTCAGAAGATTAGTGTTTCCATTCTTAATCTGTTCAAACTGTCTTGAGGCTGTTATCTCATTCAAGCCATTTAATTCAACCGGTGCAATCTCTCTTTCAAGTAATATTTTCCCGACGGTGTTTCTTTTTAGTGGCCCTAACCCACAGGTCTTTTTCCAGGATCTTACCTGACTCTTCTAATTATCCGGAGTTATTACGGAATTCTTTTCAAAGTGTGACATAAGTATGGATTCCATCAGTCATATGCCTTCTCCCAGATCGCTTTGAATTTATTTTTTCATCATTGGTTCAACCTTCTAATTCTTCATTCCGGAGTGCCTCAACAATTCATGGTGGTGTATCTCATCGTCTTTCTCAGATTTTGAAGACCGAAGAAGACTTGAATACTTACTCATTCTTCCAAAGATTCATGGTTCTAGCTTCATACCATCCTCATAAAAAATTTCGATTGTGAGAATTCTTTTCATACCCATTTGAAGCATTGCACGAGTTCTTTCCATCTTATTTCTCCAAAGGTCATCATTTCAGAAGATTTCTTCGTTCTCAGTTTTCAACTTCGTCCTCCAACTATTCTTAATTGATGCCTCTTCGTTCGTCTCCATAATTATTCCGGTGCATCATTCAGTTATTCTCCACTCTGCTCATGATCCCTTCGACTTTTGTATCTAAGTTTCCTCAAGTGCCTTTGTTCCTTTTCTAATTCTTCCCGACGATTCGTTCTCTTTTCTTCATTAGTTTCAATTCTTACGGTGGTTCGTTCAAGATTTCTATTCCTTTTTATCGTATTAATTCATTTGTTCTTTCTAAATCCTATCGATGGTCCGTTGAATTGTGACATGCATCTCTCCAATCCTTTTCAAGAAGAATAAGTAGTATGCTAAATCCATTTCTTCTCATCGATTTAAGTTAATGAAGGATAAGCATAACATAATTTCTTATTCTTGTTTTCCTCAAGGTTATTAATTCCTTCTTCTGAAGTTTGTTCATGATGAATAAACTCTTGGTTTGAAATGATCCATCTTTCTTCTCCGAAGGTCCAAGCTATATTAATTATCTCGCCACGAAGCTCCATCTAATCTTTGCAAGGTTTCTTCTTGTTCTTTTCAACTTTCACTCCCTACAATTTCTTTTGTTACCGGAGTTCAACATGGTGGTTCATCATGATTTAATTCATCCTCAAAGTGTTCTTCAAGATTCTCATTGTGGAGGAGCTCAAGTACTCTTCGTCTTGCATTCCAAAGTGCAATTATCTCTACCTTATCTTTTGAGGTGGTGGTATGTCATTTTTGACAATTTCCTTCATGTTTCATGATTCACAAGTTGTCAGGAATGAGATATTATAAAACCATCAATTTTTTCTTCGATCATGAGTTGTTTCAACCCATAATAATTTCCTTGTTGGAGTATCTTGGTATAGATTTCACCTAAAGCCTTCCATTTCGAGTGTTGCTATTGTGGTTCTTATCAATGATCCAAGTTATCTCTTTATCATCTTGGTGGAAGAAATTTTTCATCTCTTTGGTGCTCTCAATCAAATCAATTGTTTCCGTTAGTGGCAGAATTTCGCCTCAAGCTTTCAGATGTTTTCCATAAGCCCACATCAAGCTTATTCTTTTTTTTTGTTGAATTTCCAACAACTCTATTCAATCCATCTTCGTAAGGATGCTCTTTAAAATTCAATTGTGGGAGAAGTTGTCATTTTCTTATACGTTCATTTCTTTCATTGATCTATATTCTATTCTTTCATGCCGGAGGCATTGTGATATTGCTCTCTTTGACCATCATCTCGTTTTGTTAAGATCTTATTCTTCCATTGCTTGTCCATTTAACAGGAGTGTTGTGTCCTCCATTCAAGTTCTCTCATCTTATCAAGTTTTAACTCTCTTTTAACCGGAGTGTTGTCTGAAATCTTTCTTACCCCTTGTTCCATTCTTTCAATTGTTTCGGAGGCAGTGTGTTGTTGATTTCATCAAGTATCATCCCATCTTCTCAAGTGCATGTTAATTCCTTCCATTTACAGTCGGAGTGTTGTTCGAAGTACTTCATTCTTATCCCTTCTCTATCTTGTTTTAACCAGAGTGGTTTCGTTGTCTATCTTGTCATCTAAGCTATTCATTCTTGTCGTATTCCTTGTTCCTCTTGTCCAACGAACCGTTTTCAATTTCTTTCATTTCGTCGTGTCATTTCCTCAAGTTTTCAACCTCTCAAGGTTTGTGGTTTCACTCGTTTGTCGAAGAAGCAACTTTGTTTTACCTCTTCCTTTATCCTCTTCTATCTGGTGCCATCTCCAGGATCTCGGGTCGAGATCCTCTGTTAGTGTGGGAGAGTTGTGACGCCCCAAGACCGATGCTCCAGAAAACTTCCATATGTTCCGGGTTTCACCGTGTGTTTCATTTGTGCTTGCTCTATTTATTTTTTTACTGCATCATGACATCATGCATCATATCATTGTTTTGCAAATCAAATAAATAAATCGTATGGATCTTCAGTCCATTTAAATCGAGGGATTTCACATGATGATTTCTCTTTATAACATATGCTCTCAATATATTATGGAGCTATTACAAAAATATTCCATTTATTTGGAATTCACCATAACACACTTGCAATTTAATTCATATGTCTTTTCTACTTCAAGTTTTGACTCTCAAACATTGCCAACAATTCTTATCCATTTTATCGAGGTTCCTCCAAAAATCCGAACATTTTGGACACTTTGAAATCCTAGTCTTTGTTCAAACCATTGGAATTAAATTCAAAGGAATTTGAATTTAATAGTTCAATCATGCCACTTCTATTTTCTTGTGAACATGCACATTTCGTCGAGTCCGGGAAAATTACTCGCATGCTCAAATTATTTCCCTAACCCTCTCTTCTTTTCTTCTCTCTATTTCTTTTCTGATAGAAAGAATATAAGAGAGAGAGAGAGGGAGCAGTAAGCCCAGCAGGCCAGAGGCCCACTACGGCCTCCACTTAGGCCAGCCGCCCCTCCACTCCGAACCAGCTAAGGCCCAAGGCCCATTTGCACCGAGGCCCAGCCGCGGCCCCTGTCTAAACCTAACCCTAGGAAGCCCAAGCCCCGCTCCGGTGACCTCGCCTCGCCATCGCCCCGCGTCGCCGGCCCTCAAGCCCGTCGCCGTTGCGCCCTTCCACCACCACCAAGGACCACCGAGCCGCCCTCTGCGCGCCTCCTTCCCCCGCGACCTCGTCCTCCCCTCCAGCGCTGCCGCCGCGCCGTGCCGACCATCGCCGGCACCGACGACCTCCACCAGGAACCGCGTTCCCCTGCCTCCTTCCCATGCCCTCCTCCTGTCGTCTTCAACCACCAGAGCACCCCGGTGATGACCGCTGCCGGAAATCGCGGGTCCGGCGACCCCTCGACCAGATTCGGCCGCCTCCTCACCATCTGTCACCCAGCTCACTTGTAGCCGCTGCCTTCGTGCAACCTGCATCGAGCCATGGTGCTCACTATTTCCCCCGCACGAGCTCCCTCTTGTTTGTTCAGTTCGAGAACGGCTCTTCGCCCTCCAACCATCGTCCTGTTGTAGGAACTCTGCAAGGAACATCTGCAGTGCTGCATTTTGTCAAGTTCCACGACTACACCGATGGTGACCTCGGTGTTGGACCGCAAGCGCCAATTACCCCAACGACAAGACCACCCGGGCGATTACCGCACCAAAACGTCAAGTACACGATGATCCTCAAAGATCTGGACTCGCCAAGTTCCTCTCCGACTCGTGTACGACTATCGTCGCCAAGATCGCGAGTCCCTCTACCGTCGCCGTGTACCACTACTTCCACTACCGTCGCGTGTACAACTACTTCCACTACTTCCCTCGACGAACTCGAACCGTTCCAAATGAACGCTTCGAAGGTATAACCCTGAGATGACGCCCGTGCAACGAATGCATGGTGTATGAGATGTATCACTTGTTCGCACCGTGTTCGAGTTGTCGCTTGCATGTTCCTCCTCGTATGCCTTGCTGTTGACCCGTGCGAACCCGGTAATCGGGAGCACCCCACCATCTTGCATAACATGCTCCCGTCATACTTCTTTTGCACTGACATCTGAACGAGCTACCGGAACCGATATGTTGCCGTGGCATCATTTTCGGATTTGTTGCCGTAGCACCCTTTCTTTCCGCCATGGTGACAAAATGCTTCATAACATGCTCATGTCAACTTTTTCACAAAAATTGCATCAAACGTGTTTAAGTCATCCGCATCATGATAACAACATTTAAATGCTTAAAGTTGTTGTTTGCTTTAATTTGCTTAGATGGCATGTTAAAATGTTTTAATTCATAACTAGTTAACTGTAGCTCAAGTTAAATAAACTTTATATGCACATGGGGATTTTCCGGAATTGTTGTTTGTTTTTCGGCCTCATTTAAAAATGCCTAGATAGTGTAGTTTACTCATGCTTCACCTCTTGACATGTTAATTAACATTTAATATTGTTGGGTACCTAACCGAGATCAAACTAAATATGTGAATGTGGTATTTTGTCAATATGCACCTCGTTGCATATTGAGCTCCACTTAACTTGTAGTTTTGTCTGTGCACTTTGCCTTGCATCTTTAAACAGGACATGCATCATACTTGTTTGCCCATCATATGCCATGTTTATGCTTGTGTGTTTACCATGTTGTTTGCTTCTTTCCGGTTTGCTTCTCTTGTTAGCTTCGGTTTTGTTCCGGAGTTCTGAGGATTCGTTCGACTACGTATGTTTGTCTTCTTCATGGACTCGATCTTCTTCCTTGCAGGATTCCAGGTAAGATGACCGTTCCCCGATATCACCTCTATCTTTTCTTTGCTAGTTGTCTCGCTCTATAGTTATGTCTTGATGCCCATTCTTGTCTTGTCAGCCTCCTATGTTGCCATGAAACACTCTAACCGCCTTCCTAGCAAACCATTGATTGGCTAAGAACGTTTTGCTCAGCCCCTCTTATAGCGTTGTTAGTTACAAGAGAAGTTGAAGATTGCTCCATGTTTGGACTTCTTTATTGGGATAAAACAATATATATCTTATTTAATAATGCACATATATATTGGTAATGGGTGGAAGGCTTGGCATTTTGCTTGGTGTTTTGTTCCACTCATGCCACTTTATGACCCGATAAACCGGTGTTATGTTCCTTGATTTTGCGTTCCTAACACGGTTGGAGTTTATGGGCCCCCCTCGATAATTTGCATTACTTAAAGCTTTTCCAGCAAGACCGAACTTTGGTACTAAATTTGCCTAACAACTAAAACTTGCATAGGGAGTAATTAACCCGAGTTCTTAATCAACAACCCGGGCCAGTGCTCCTCGTGAGTGTTGGTCCAAACTAGGCAGAGTGCGGGGCCGCCTTAGGGAAACCCGAGGTATTTGGTATACACCTGTAGGATGTCCCATCTGGTCGTGGCCTGAGACCAGATATGCGCGGCTACTATCAGGGTGACGGCACGCCGGGAGGCCTTGCTGGATTAGTTTTACCTTTGTCGAAATATCTTGAGCACGGGATTCTGAGAATACTCGGGTCTTCTCAATATGGAGTTGCGACTCTGCGGATCATGAGCTTGCGATGGGCTAAGTTGGGCCACCCCTGCAGGGTTATGATCTTTCGAATGCCGTGCCCGCGGTTATGTGGCAGATGGGAGTTGTTAATATCCGGTTGTAGATAACTTGACACCATATCCTTAAGAATACACTACCTTTGTGAGTAACCGTGATGGTCTTTTTTCGAAGGGGTTTCGGAAAGTCAACACGGTGGGGTCATGCATGAACGTGACTAGCTAGGATCACTTATTCATCATCTTTGGCGACCGTTGGCAGATATCCTCATCTCGCTCTGACTTCGTAAGCTAGTTTCTTAGTGCTTGATGCAGCCACTTTATTACCTCTCCACACCTAAAACGCTTTGTTAGTTTTGATACCCGGGAATGGGATTGCTGAGTCCTTGTGACTCACAGATTACAACACACACCAGATGCAGGTACAACTGAGTACTACGTAGGAGATGCACAAGAACTTCACTGGGAGTTCGATGAAGAGCGTGGTCGTATGTATGTGACGTACCCCGACGATCAGTAGTGGTTCCTACTAGGGGCGATCAGGACTTGTGGTTGTGGTATCTTTTCTCGTTTGATTTCGTCTATAGCCGGACCCTGTGTTATTTGGATGAATGTATGATTGTTGAATTAATTGTGTGACGTGGCGAGTGTAAGCCAACTATTTATCTCTTTCATCCTTGTTCATTACATGAGTTGTGCAAAGATACCACACTTGCGATCATTCCAGAATGTGATTATGCCTCTAACTCGTGCCTCGACACGTAGGAGCTATAGTCGCATCCTGGGCATTACACAACCATCAACACTTGATGCTTTTTCTTGATTTCTACCTTCGTCGATTTCAACATCGCGAAGAGCTCGGGAATTACTTTCGTCATCCCTTGCATATTATAGTTCATCACGAAGTTCTAGTAACTTGGAGATAGTGACTAGAGAACTTTGTTAATTACTATCTTACCTGGAAGATTAACTCCCACTTGATTCAAGCAATTGTAGTACCCTGACAATCTGAGCACATGCTCACTGGTTGAGCTATTCTCCTCCATCTTGTAGGCAAAGTACTTTCTGAGGTCTCATACCTCTTGATACGGGCATGAGTATGAAATACCAATTTCAAATCTTAGGAACATCTTATATGCTCCATGGCATTCAAAACATTTTTGAAGTCCCAGTTCTAAGCCGTAAAGCATGGTGCACTAAACTATCAAGTAGTCATCATACCGAGCTTTTGTCAAAAACGTTCATAGCGTCTGCATCTGCTCCTGCAATAGGTCTGTCACCTAGCGGTGCATCAAGGACATATCTTTTGTGCAGCAATGAGGAAAATCCTCAGATCATGGAACAAGTCTGCATCATTGCTACTATCATCTTTCAACTTATATTTGTCTAGGAACATATAAAAATAAACGGGGAGCGACATCGCGAGCTATTGATCTACAACATAGATATGCTAATACTACCAGGACTAAGTTCATGATAAATTAAAGTTCAATTAATCATATTACTAAAGAACTCCCACTTAGATGGACATCCCTCTAGTCATCTAAATGATCAGGTGATCCAAATCAACTAAACCATGTTCGATCATCACGTGAGATGGATTAGTTTTGAATGGTGAACATCTTATGTTGATCATATCTATTATATGATTCACGCTCGACCTTTCGGTCTCCAGTGTTCCGAGGCCATGGCACACTGAACTATCGAGTAGTCATCAGATCGAGCTTGCCAGATGTTCATAACATCAGGGGTTTCTCCTACAGCAGGCCTTTCACCTAGCCGTGCTTCAAGGACATAATTCTTTTGTGCAGCAATGAGGATAATCCTCATGTTACGGACCCAGTCTGTGTAGTTGGTACCATCATCTTTCAACTTAGCTTTCTCTAGGAACGCATTAAAATTCAAGCGAACAGTAGCACGTGCCATTGATCTACAACAAAATAGATATGCAAAAAACTATCAGGACTAAGTTCATGATAAATTAAGTTCAATTAATCATATTACTAAAGAACTCCCACTTAGATAGACATCCCTCAAGTCATCTAAATGATCACATGATCCAAATCAACTAAACCATGTCCGATCATCACGTGAGATGGAGTAGTTTTCAATGGTGAACGTCTTATGTTGATCATATCTACTATATGATTCACGCTCGACCTTTCGGTCTCCAGTGTTCCGAGGCCATGTTTGTACATGCTAGGATCGTCAAGTTTAACCCGAGTATTTTGCACGTGCAAAACTATCTTACACCTGTTGTATGTGAACGTAGAGCTTATCACACCCGATCATCACGTGGTGTCTCGGCACGGCGAACTTTCGCAACGGTGCATACTCAGGGAGAACACTTGTACCTTGAAATATTGTAAGGGGTCATCTTATAATGCTACCGCCGTTATAAAAGATAAACATCACATGCAATCAAAATATGTGACATGATATGGCCATCATCATCTTGTGCTTTTGATCTCCATCTCCAAAGCATCGTCGTGATCTCCATCGTCACCAGCTAGACACCATGATCTTCATCGTAGCGTCGTGGTCGTCTCGCCAACTATTGCTACTACTACTATCACTAACTCATAGTGATAAATTAAAGCAATTACATGGCCTTCGCAATTCATACAATAAAGAGACAACCATAAGGCTCCTGCCGGTTGCAGATAATTTTTACAAAAACATGATCATCGCATACAATAACACATAACTCATCACGTCTTGACCATATCACATCACAACATGCCCTGCAAAAACAAGTTAGACGTCCTCTTCTTTGTTGTTGCAAGTTTTACGTGGCTGCTACGGGCTTCTAGCAAAAACCGTTCTTACCTACGCCACAAAATCACAATGGTGTATCGTCAAGTTTGTTGTTTTAACCTTCTTCAAGGACCAGCCGCAGTCAAAGTCGATTCAACTAAAGTGAGAGAGACAGACACCTGCTGGTCACCTTTACGCAACGAGTGCTCGTAACGGTGAAACCAGCCTCGTGTAAGTGTACGCGTAATGTCGGTCCAGGCCGCTTCATCTCACAATACCGCCGAATCAAAGTATGACATGTTGGTAAGCAGTATGAGTGTTATCGTCCACAACTCATTGTGTTCTACTCGTGCATATCATCTACGCATAGACCTGGCTCATGATGCCACTGTTGGGGAACATAGTATTTCAAAATTTCCCTACGATCACTCAAGATCTATCTACTAGATGCATAGCAACGAGAGGGAGAGTGTGTCTACGTACACTCGTAGACTGAAAGTGGAAGCGTCTAGTGACGTGGTTGATGTAGTCGAACTTCTTCGCGATCCAACCGATCCAAGCACCGAACGTACGGCACCTCCGCGTTCAGCACACGTTCAGCTCGATGACGTCCCACGAGCTCTTGATACAGTTGAGCGTCATGAGAGAGTTTCGTCAGTACGACGGCGTGGTGACGATGATGATGAAGCTACCGATGCAGGGCTTCGCCTAAGCACTGCAACGGTATGACCGAGGTGTGTATCTGTGGGGAGGGGCACCGCACACGGCTAAAATCAACTTGTGTGTCCATGGGATGCTCCTGACCACGTATATAAAGGATGGAGGGAGGAGGAGGCCGGCCCTCATAGGGCGCGCCAAAGTGTGGAGACCTACTAGGACTTCCTAGTCCTAGTAGGATTCCACCTCCCACGTGGAATAGGAAAAGGGGAAGGGAGAAGGAGAAGGAAGGAAGGGAGCGCCCCCTTTCCCTAGTCCAATTCGGACCAGTCCATGGGGAAGGGGCGCGGCCACCCTTGAGGCCTTTCTCTCCTTTCCCGTATGGGCCATTAAGGCCCAATATGAATTCTTGTAACCCTCCGGTACTCCGAAAAATACCCGAATCACTCGGATCCTTTCCGATGTCCGAATATAGCCTTCCAATATATCGATCTTTACATCTCGACTATTTCAAGACTGTTCATCATGTCTGTGATATCATCTGGGACTCCGAACTAACGTCGCTCATCAAATCACATAACGCATAATACAAATCATCATCGAACGTTAAGTGTGCAGACCCTACGGGTTCGAGAACTATGTAGACATGACCGAGACACATCTCCAGTCAATAACCAATAGCAGAACCTGGATGCTCATATTGGCACCTACATATTCTACGAAGATCTTTATCGGTCAAGCCGCATAACATCATACGTTGTTCCCTTTGTCATCGGTATGTTACTTGCCCGAGATTCGGTCGTCGGTATCATCATACCTAGTTCAATCTCATTACCGGCAAGTCTCTTTACTCGTTCCGTAATGCATCATCCCGCGACTAACTCATTAGTCACATTGCTTGCAAGGCTTATAGTGATGTGCATTACCGAGAGGGCCCATAGATACCTCTCCCACAATCGGAGTGACAAATCCTAATCTCGATCTATGCCAACTCAACAAACACCATCGGAGACACCTGTAGAGCATCTTTATAATCACCCAGTTACGTTGTGATGCTTGATAGCACACAAAGTGTTCCTCCGGTATTCGGGAGTTGCATAATCTCATAGTATTAGGAACATGTATAAGTCATGAAGAAAGCAATAGCAACATACTTAACGATCAAGTGCTAAGCTAACGGAATGGGTTGCTACTTCTAGAGCTTGCGTTGTATTCCCTCGAAGAGGAAAGGGTGATGCAGCACGGTAGCGTAAGTATTTCCCTCAGTTTTTGAGAACCAAGGTATCAATCCAGTAGGAGACCACGCGCGAGTCCCTCGCACCTGCACAAACAAATAAGAACTTCTGTGACGCCCCCGATTTGACCGTACACTAATCATGCACGCAAATGTGTACGACCAAGATCAGGGACTCATTGGAAGATATCACAACACAACTCTAGACACAAATTAAAAATAATACAAGCTTTATATTACAAGCCAGGGGCCTCGAGGGCTCGAATACATAAGCTCGAATACACAAGAGTCAGCGGAAGCAAAAATATCTGAGTACAGACATAAGTTAAACAAGTTTGCCTTAAGAAGGTTAGCACAATTATAGCAACGATCGAAAAGGCAAGGCCTCCTGCCTGGGACCTCCTAACTACTCCTCGAAGCCGAACTCCATGTAGAAACATCATCGGGATCCTCTGGCTCCTGGACTCCATCAATCTGGTTGCATCATCCGAGAAGAAGGAACAAGAGGGGGAAAAGGGGGAGAAAAGCAACCGTGAGTACTCATCCAAAGTACTCGCAAGCAAGGATCTACACTACATATGCAATGATATCTGTGTAAGGGGGTAATATATGTGGGTTAAACTGCAGAATGCCAGAATAAGAGGGGGATAGCTAATCCAATCGAAGACTACGCTTCTGGCCACCTCCATCTTGCAGCAGTAGAAAAGAATATAAGGAAGTAACAAGTATCCTCGCGTCTCGCAGCCTCCGTCTTGAAGCAGTAGAAGGGAAATAGATGGTAAGTTCACCAAGTAACAACGTATAGCATAATCCTACCCGGCGATCCTCCCCTCGTCGCCCTGTGGGAAAGCGATCACCGGGTTGTATCTGGAACTTGTCTGGGTGTGTTTTATTAAGTATCCAGTTCTAGTTGTCATGAGGTCAGAGTACAACTCCGGGTCGTCCTTTTACCGAGGGACATGGCTATTCGAATAGATTAACTTCCCTGCAGGGGTGCACCACATAACCCAGCACGCTTGATCCCATTTGGCCGGACACACTTTCCAGGGTCATGCCCGGCCTCGGAAGATCAACACGTCGCAGCCCTACCTAAGCACAGCAGAGAGGTCAGCACGCCGGTCTAAGTCCTAGGCGCGCAGGGGTCCGGGCCCATCGCCCAACGCACACCTGCACGTTGCGTACGCGGCCGGTGAGCAGACCTAGCAACCTCCATTACTAAGGAAGTTCCGTTACGCGGTCCAACCCGGCGCGCGCCGCTAAGTCGCTGACGTCAAGAAGGCTTCGGCTGATACCACGACGTCGAGTGCCCATAACTGTTCCCACGCAGCTGGTTAGTGCGTATAGACCAAATGGCCAGACTCAGATCAAATATCCAAACTCGTTAAGCGTGTTATTATGAAAATCACCGCGGACAACGACCAGGGCCAGGCCACCTCTCGACTGGGTGTCTCAACCTGCCCCTGTCGCTCCGCCACAAAGATCCACTTGGGGGGCCGTCGGGAACTCAGGCCCATCACTACCTGGATGGAGCCACCTGTCCTTTCAGCCCCCACATCGAAATCACTTGCGGGTACTCAATGAGCCGACCCGACTTTAGTCACAACATGTATCATGTAAAGTGTATGTAGTATATACCCGTGATCACACCCAAGTGATCACGGCCCGATAGAATAGCAGGGCAGACGGACAAGGGTGTAGGGTCACTGATGGAGTACTAGCATCCTATACTAAGCATTAGGATAGCAGGTACGGGTATCAACAAATGTAGCAACAATGACAGGCTATGCAACAGAATAAGATTATTCGATAGCAGTAACATGCTACACTACTCTAATGCAAGCAGTAGAGAGAAGAATAGGCGATATCTGGTGATCAAAGGGGGGGCTTGCCTGGAAGCTCTGTAGACGAAAGGAATCTTCGGAATCGTAGCCGCAGTCGAACACCGAAGCATCAATGGTCTCGGGGTCTATCCCAGTATCGGAGTCTACCGAAAAGAAGCAACGAAGGGGAAACAAATAAATAACAGAGCAAACAATAGCATCACAAGATATAACATGGCAAAAGGCGGTGCTACGTGTGACCTAACGCTGTGCTCGGTGATACCGACGAAGAGGAATAACATCCGGGAAAGTATTCCCGGTGTTAGGCATTTTTGGGCAGATGAAACGGAGGGGAATGTTGCATGTTCGGTATGCTAGGGATGTGTGGCGGACGAACGGGCCGCGTATTCGGATTCGTCTCGTCGTTCTGAGCAACTTTCATATATAAATTATTTTCATCCGAGTTACGGTTTAAAAGATATGATTTTCTAAAGTTTTTATTAATATTCTAGACTTTCTAAATTACCTTTAATTCGAATTGACCAAGTCAATTTGACTAGTCAAAAGGAGAGATGTGACCCACATGTCATGGCCTATATGCAAACAAAATAATTAAAATCTAACTTTAACTAAATGGGGTCCACCTGCCATAGGCTAGCAACTAACCTAACAAAGATTACCTAAGTAGTCTAAAATTAGCCTAAACTAATTAAGCCGGCCACACACAACACCTACGCACACATGGCCATAGAAACCACTAGCAGCAGCTAGCGATTGCAAGCAGAAGTAGCAGCAGCAAAGCAACACTAAGCGGCAGTAGAAACTACAGGCAGAAGAAGCCGTGCCGTACCAGATAGAAGAAGCAGCAGGAAAGGGCAGCAGCGACAGCAGTCAACAGCAGTAGGCACGGCAAGGCAGCATCAGCAGAAGGCGAGTGGGGGCACTGGGCGCACGCACGCTGGCTGGTGTAGCGGGGCACCAGCAACGGCAGTGGCAGCGCCGCAAGCAATAGCAGGTAGAGCAGCACGCGGCCACGGCGGCGCAGGGCAGCAACAGCTATGGAAGAAGGGGAGGAGGACCGCAGGCTCATGCGAGGCTCAAGGGCGCGGGCGTGGGTGGCTGGCGAGGGCGCGACCAGGAACACGCGGACGCGCACACGGACCAGAGGTTTCGGCCATGGCGCTCGAGCTCGTGGGGATGACGATACAGCAACGAATCGATGGAGTAAAGGCCGGGAATCGAAGGAGGTGCTCACCCCGATGCTCGTGGACGAGGTTGGGAGGTCGGGGGTGGCCGGGACGCAACGAATTTGACGGCGAGATGTCGAGGCCGTGAGCGAAGACGACGTCGATGGTGAGTGTACGCGGCCTCCTAGCTCGAGCCGACGCTTGTAGTCGAAGCAGGGGAAGGTGGCGCAGCTCCTGGACGTCTTGGCGCGACGAGGAAACGGCGGTGGCCGCGGGATCGACGAAGGCGGCGACGGTGTCTCGTGCGCGTGTTATGGAGAGGAGAACGAGCGAGGAGAAAATGGAAAAGCAGCTAGGGTTTCAAGGGGGGAGAGGGGGCTTGCTCTTATCCAACGCCGCGACCGGGGATGGTCGACACGAGGAGATCGGGGACATGGACGGCGCGCGTGCGTGCTCGGTGCCATGGCCTCTGCCTCCTCCATGAACAGAGGTGGGGAAAAAGGCCTGGGGTGCTGGGCCGGGTTGTACTGTGTTGTGCAGGCCCAAGTGCACAGTACCCCTCCATTTTTATTCTTTTCCTTTTTTTCTACTATGTTTTGCAATTTAATTTATAATATTAAACGATTTTAGTTAGTTCATAAACTTGGCATATAAACTCTGGGCATCATTGTGGTGTAATACACAAAATTCTAGAGCATTTAGTAAACTTGAAATATTTATAGAAATTGAAAATGTTAATTTATCGCATGCTGGTCCACTGTTTTGGTTGCTAGGGTCAATTTGGAAACTCAAATAATGTTGGTTTTGTTCTTACCATTGCTTTGGGGTTACTTACAATATTACGAACTATTTAATTTAATTATCCAAAGAAGTAATTATTTGACTTCCATTTTTAATTTGAATTTAAAGTTGGATTATTACTTAATTGTTTTCTCAGGGTTTAATGATGATAAATTAGCATGACTAACTGGCATAAGCACGGTTTAGTAATCTGGGGATGTCACAACTTCGCAGCCAACGCGATAAGGGGTTGTCAATCCCTTTACGGTCACTTACGAAAGTCAGATATGATAGATATGATAGTTTGATATTTTTGGTATTTTTGGATATAAGAACAGAAAGTAAAAACAGAAAAGTAAAGTAGATTGTAGATTGATATGTTGAGAATAGACCCGGGGGCCATAGGTTTCACTAGTGGCTTCTCTCATGATAGCAGAATTCTACGGTGGGTGAACGAATTACTGTCGAGCAATTGATAGAAAAGCGAATAATTATGAGAATATCTAGGCATGATCATTATATATAGGCATCACGTCCGTGACACGTAGACCGAAATGATTCTGCATCTACTACTATTACTCCACGCATCGACCGCTATCCAGCATGCATCTAGAGTATTAAGTTCATAAGAACAGAGTAACGCCTAAGCAAGATGACATGATGTAGAGGGATAAACTCAAGCAATATGATATAAACCCTATCTTTTTATCCTCGATGGCAACAATACAATACGTGCCTTGCTGCCCCTACTGTCACTGGGAAAGGACACCGCAAGATTGAACCCAAAGCCAAGCACTTCTCCCATTGCAAGAACTATAGATCTACTAGGCCAAACCAAACCAATAATTCGAAGAGACTTGCAAGGATATTATAATCATACATAAAAGAATTCAGAAAAGAACCAAATATTTCTCATAGATAATCTTGATCATAAACCCACAATTCATCGGATCTCGACAAACACATCGCAAAAAGAGATTACATCGAATAGATCTCCTCAAAGACCGAGGAGAACTTGGTATTGAGATCCAAAGAGAGAGAAGAAGCCATCTAGGTACTAACTATGGACCCGAAGGTCTGTGGTAAACTACTCACAACTCATGATGAGGCGATGGTGTTAATGTAGAAGCACTCCGTGGTAGATCCCCCCTCCGTCGAAGCTCCGGAACAGGCCCTAAGATGGGATCTCACGGGAACAGAAGGTTGCGGCGGTGGTATTAGGGTTTTGTCTCCTCTTCTGATGTTTTCGGGGTACATGGGTATATATAGGAGGAAGGAGGGCATCGGGGGACCAACGTGGAGCCCACAAGGCAGGGGGCGGCCCTATAGGGGGGCGCCCCCCACCCGCGTGGCCGCCACGTGTGCCCTATTCTGTGGTTCTCAAGTCTCCAGTGAAGATATCGCTCCAAAAATATCACTCCCGAAGGTTTCATTCCATTTGGACTCCGTTTGATATTCCTTTTCTGTAAAACCCTGAAATAGGAAAAAAAACAGCAATCTGGACTGGGCTTTTGGGTTAATAGGTTAGTCCCAAAAATAATATAAAAGTGTATAACAAAGCCCATTAAACATTCAAAACATCATAAATAATAGCATGGAACAATCAAAAATTAGAGATACATTGTAGACGTATCATGGGTCAAGTCAATCACATCATTCTCTAATGATGTGATCTCGTTCATCAAATGACAACTCATGTCTATGGCTAGGAAACTTAACCATCTTTGATTAATGAGCTAGTCAAGTAGAGGCATACTAGTGACACTCTGTTTGTCTATGTATTCACACATGTACTAAGTTTCCGGTTAATACAATTCTAGCATGAATAATAAACATTTATCATGATATAAGGAAATAAATAATAACTTTATTATGGCCTCTAGGGCATATTTCCTTCAAAAGTGACGTGAGAAGACTTTTTGAACATCACATAAACTTCTCTTTTTTGCTTATCTTTATATGTGGATTGTACAAATGTCCCATACACCTGCAATTAGACGTGGCACAAAAGTCTGTGAAGTATTTTTTTTTCCTGGATGACATAAATAAATTATTGCATAGTTTGCATTAGAAATCGCCTCACAAATATACATGTATGCAATATTTTTGGTCGTATCCAAGTTAGTCATGTCCTCATCTGCTTACATACTCTTGTTTGGCTGTTATGGAACCATGTAGTGCTCATATTTTGTCATTGATAGCAGGAGTACATAACTAAGGATTTGAACTTGATCCTCAAGAAGAAGATGAAGCTATTGATTTGAACTTGATGCCTCAAAAAAAAAAAGAAGATGATGAAGCTATTGATTTGAACTTGATGCCTCAAGAAGAAGCAAAAGAATATGAAGCTATTAATTTGAACTCGACGCCTCAAGAAAAGGAACAAGCTCAAGAGGATGAGCAAGCTCAAGAAGATGAAGCGGGTAATCCAAAAAGGAAACATATGTCAGATAAGGAGAGGCATGGTGCTTACTTTGCTTTGCTAGTAATCAAGCTCAGACATGGATCTATTCAACTAGTGGACAAGCTGCTAGTATTAATCCTGTTGAACATACAAGGTACTATCTGTTGAAAGAATTTGGCAGATGCCAAAAAGCAGATTGCCTTAGGCCAAGAAGTGGATGTCTCAAACAAGAAGAAAGGAAGAGCTGGCCAAAAGAGAAAAGAGACAGATCTTTCAAGGACCTCGACGATCCCACTCAATAAAAGAAGAACAGTTCAAGCTCTGATACAATCTCTAGGTGTGGCCCGCTCGAACCTACACAAGCGGTTTCAGTTAAATGAGCTCAAGCGCATCACAAACACTGTGAAGCCTTACTTCAAGCCAACGAACAAGATTGCAAGACTGAAGTTTTGTATGTCCAAGCTTGATGAGAATTGGATCTCAACTTCCAGACCTATTTTCGAGCGAATGACCAACATGGTGCATATAGAAGAAAAATGGCATGACATGACTAGAGTGAAAAATAGTTACTATGTATTCCAGGAGAACCTGAACCCAAGCGCATCGTGCAAAATACTAATAGCATTGGCAAGGTAATGTTCTTAACTGTCGTGGCTAGGCCTCAATACAACGATGATGGGGAGCTAACATTCGATGGTAAGATTGGTATTTGGGCATTTGTCGAAGAGACTAAGGTGGTGTGAACAAGTCATAACAGAGTAAGGGGAACAAGAGAGCTAAAATTAGTGAAAGTAACCAGACATGTGTGTAGAGATTATCTCATCAACAGAGTTATCCCAGTGATTCAAGATAAGTGGCTTGACGATGACGGGGAAAGTACAATCTTCATCCAATAGGATAATACGAGGCCTCATGTCCTTAATGATGAAGCTTTTCGAGAAGTTGTGGAACAAATTGATCTAGACATTCAATTGTTACAACAAGCCCCAAACAACTCTGAGTTCAATTGTTTGCACCTCTACTTCCACAACTCTCTCGCCAGTCTCTAGCCGACTGCAGATCAGCTACAAATATCCAAGAACTAGTACATGGTGTGGAAGAGGAGTTTGAGAACTATGAGGACCACAAGTTGTTCATAAGCTTTGTCACATTGCAAGCAGTTATGGTTGAAGCTATGAAAGAGAAAGGAAGGAATCAATATAAGCCGCCACACTTGCACAAGGATCGCCATCAGAATGATGGAAGAGAAGTAATCAGTGTATATTGCGATGGTCAGCTAGTTGCTAATACCAGGGCCATTATAGAAGAAATGCAATAGGAAAGGGAAGGGAAGAAGTAGCTAGAGAAAGGAAAGGATGCTCTAGTGATGCTCTAGGAAAGGGAAGTGTATGTCATGTGTATTTTATTATTGGAATATTTTGGCAATAATTGTATTTATTTGAATTGTTTGATTTTATTTGATTTACTTGAATTTGTTGGAATTATCTGAATTTATTTGAATTAATTTGGAATTTGTTGGATTAATTTGAATTACTTCAATTAAATTGGAATATTGGAATAATTTCAGTTAGTTGGATTAATTTGATTTATTGGAATTATTTGGGTTAATTTGGATAAATTTGGTCACTACATGGCCAGTTGGAGCAATATGCTAACTACTCCATGTTCACTACACTACTCCATTAATTTCCATCTATATATGTATGCTCTGGATAAGATTGAATTTGTCAAATATGAGTTTATTTTAATTCAAACAACAACAAGGCTATTGTGAACAACCTTGTTTGGACAAATAACGGTTCAATACTCCCATGTTAGGAGTACCTTCATTATGGAGATGTATTCTAACGGTACTAGTGGAAAGAGAGATGTATTCATACTCCTATGTACTAGATCTCCAAGAGCAAATCAAGTGACAGTTCTTATAGGAACAACACAAGAATAAAGCATGATTGTATTTGCATAAAGAGGACATGATCATGATCATGACACCTTTGCATAAACCAAATAGCCATGACTGGGCATGATCATGACAATATATTGTGCTTGAGAATTGCTAGAGTTACAGTCAAATACAGTCAAACAAGAATGCAAGCAAGCAAATACATTCACAAAGATAGGAAAGAGTACTCATTTTTGCTAAACTTTACAATGCATACTTAGAAGTTCAGTTAAGCACTCGGGGCAGAGCAAGCCAGCGAGGCGTAGATGGAGGAGCTCCACCGCCTATACCCGGAGCATGTCGAGCAGGTGCGCCGATTGTACGAGATGTACAAGTCCAGGGTGACGGAAGCCATCGACCTTTGCTCCAGCGACGGCTCTAGCTTTGGTGACGGCGGAGATGCCGATCGAGCAGAGCTGGGTGGTGGCGGTGGCGGAGAGAGCAATGAGCCCATGACCAAATCGTACTGGGAGAGGTTGATGAACGAGAGTGATAGCTATAGTCAAAAAATGAGAGTGATAGCGAGTAGTTACTTTTAGTTTTTATGCAATCTAATCTAAATTTTGTTTAAGTTATGTAAAATAGTTTATGCAACTGGTTGAATCGAGTTCGAATCAAGTTTGATGAAATTGTTGGGATCAAATTTGCACCCAATTTGTGTTCATTATTTAATGAGTTAAGTTTAGGAATTCAGTTAGAAACGACACTTTTTTTAGAGGAGCAGATATACTCCTCTAAAGGATACTTTGTCGTTTGTTCGTCTGACTTATAGGGGACCGATAGAGATGCTTTCACCCGGCACAAGATTGGTCTCAGATCGCCATCTTTCTTTCATGCCTCTTAGTCAGGGTCGCCATACTCCACACCTCCTACGAGCACATAATCACAAGCCGGGGAGAGAACACCAATCCAGCCCCTGGGAGGACCACGCTGCAACAACCGCCACCGTTGCTGAAGATCAGACGCTCCCCGAATGAAGTAACCTTAGACCCTGGGGCTGTCTTCCAATCGCCTCTATAGTGAAACGCTCGCTTGTGGAACGAGCAAAATGCGAAGGTTTTCCACCACAAAAGTGAATCGCCACCAATCCTTCTGAAAACCATCACCGAGGAGGCAAAGCCTTGGGTTGGGGTCTAAAAAACTAGGGCATATTGTAACGTGCGAGTAATTGACATGCCGTGAATGTTGGTCACATGCAAATATTATGCCTCCGCTTCGAAGAAAAAAAAAAGGATGGCTTGTGGTACATTCTCTGTGCTGGTTTGCTCAACATCCTTCTCGTGGCACTAGGAGTGCACTTTTTCTTGTTCCTTTTGTAACTAAAACTTTTATCAGATTTTTTTCTCACTTTGTGTGCTTGTACATGTGGGCTATTTATGCATCTCCGATGCTGAGGTGGAATTTTTTCGTGCTTGTAACATATATATATATACATGCCTCCTAAAAAATTGTACATGCACAAGAATTTATAAAAGCTTCTATCAGAAGAAAAAAAAAACTATAGTTCTCTCTGTTGGATTCTTATATAGTCCTATAAGTGAAGCATATAACAACTAAAAATAATCCTCTTGTAAGAAGCAAACATGGCTAGCGCCCGCATGGCCCGCAAATATTCTGTAAAAAAAAACTCCAGAAGCCGTAAACCTTGCACGTACTACCAAGATTTGGTTTGGTTGTGTCAAAAAACGTCTTATATTATGGGACGGAGGGAGTAGAAAACAAACGTCCTCTTTAAGCCCTGTCTTTTGAGCACCTGCGTGTTGTGGAGGCATGTAATTTGATATTGTTTCCCAACCAGGTCACAATATAGTACCACAAGCTATCGTTTTTTTGCCGCGAGGTAGCACGCCTCGCGCTGCAGGTCGCGGTGGAGCGCGTGGCGCCTCCTCTTGCTGCTGCCGCCTCCGTCGGGCGAGCGGATGAGGAACTTGAGGGCGACGTCCTCTCCGGTGACGCGGTGGCGCGCCTTGACGACGACGCCGAAGCCGCCCGCCCCGAGCACGCGCGTCAGCTCGTAGTCCTCGGTGCTCCCGACGCGCCGTCTCTTGCGGGAGCCCGCGGCGTGGTCGTCGATCATGGCGCCAATGGCGGCTTCAGCTGCGGCAGCTCGCGAGATGGTGTCGATGGCCATGGGGTGCTGCCTGCTTTGTGGTGCGTGTTGGAATATGTAGTTCGGTTTACGTACACGAGGTGAGCAAACCGATTGCCGTTCGAAGATGTTTTCGTGGCGCGCGCGCAACGACTCAACGCGCTTCCGACTGCTGCTCTGATCGACGAATGGCACTCGGTTTGCTCACCGCCTCACCGGAAGATCTATATAAGCTTGATGGGACACCTCGTTGTACGCCCTCGCTTTCTTCCAATCCTCCCCCAACTTCTCCATCCAAAGATCCGCTGCCATGGCCGCGCAGACCAGCAGCCCGCTCCGCCGGTGGAAGCGCTTCTTCGGCGCCTTCCACACCGTCGACGCCGCCATCGAGGCCGCCGACCCTGACATGTGCCGCGACGAGCTCCGGCGCGCCAGGGGCGACGTATTTGAAGGGCTCTGCAACACCGCGGACGACGGGAAGGCCGCGAAGCTCTGCGGGGTTCTCGACGGCTTGATGGCAGAGTCCCTCGAGACGCTGCGGTTGACTCCGGTGACGCCGAAGGTGCTTGCCACCACGGACCTCGCCAAGGCCGTCCGTGCGCTGCAGAAGCACGAGTCCGAGCGGGTCCGCGTCCTCGCGAGGGGCATCGTGAGCGGGTGGCGGGCGTCCGCCATGGACGACGCCGCCGGAGAGGCCTTGCACCAGCCGGACAACTTCAACGCGCCTCAGTCCAAGGAGACCGTCGAGCAGCAGCATGTCTGGGCAACGACGACGGAGCGGCCTTCCTCCATCGAGATCGATCAGCAGCATGCCTCGGCCGATCTTGACTCGAAGAAGAAGAAGACGGTGGAGATCAGCAGCAAGGCGTCCGGTCTCGCCGTCGGCATCAACGCGGAGAAGCCCAAGGAGGTCGCCGTCCATCCGCATGTCAATGTCTCGGCCGATCCAGACGCGAAGGCAATGGAGGCCGCAAAGCGCAAACTCCATGAGAGGTACCAACAAGCGTCGGACGCGAAGCGGCAGCGCAGGGTACAACTCGTGGAGGCGCCGGAGATGGTGAAGCAGAGGCGGGAGAGGAGCCTGGCGGGGTGCGCCAGCTCAATGCTCAAGAAAACCTTCTCCGTCGGTCACCAGTTCACCACCAGGCAGCTTCACAGGGTTTAGCACGCTAGGCAGAGTTCAACTGTTGATCCGTCTTGTAAGCGTTGCATGTCGACAGAAGAAACCATTTCAGATGATGCAAACTGTAAAACTGTAGAACTGCTGCTGATCATGGATGATCAATTCAGATAAATATCAGAACTGCTGCTGCTGATCATGGGTGATGTAAAACTGTGTGTGACGGACGCAAACCAATTCAGGTTTCTGTAGATGAAATTCGTAGTTGTGTGATCTCTTGATGATCTCTTAACAGTAAAATTAGTAGATGGGATTCCTAGTTGTATGATCTCTTCAGATGCAAACCAATTCCTTAACATTAACATTGAATTCCTAGTTGTATGATCTCTTGAGATGCAAATCTGCAAGTTTACTGGAGTATACAAAGATTGCTGGAGTATTGTGTTGAAACCTGCAAGTTTCAGGTTTCAGTAATTCGTAGGACGCCGTTACCCCCGCGTAGTTCACCTTGTCACCCGCCCTACCCAGTACCCCTCAAAGCTCCCCCCTTTTGCCTAATCCTATGCTTGTGGGTTCACTGACGGTGCCACCCTCCGACGCCAGATGCAGCCCCGCCAACCTCTTCCTAACATCCTGGTTCCAACCAGCATTGGCCTCTTCATCTACGATTCCGGATTTGGCGGCTATGGGACCGCTCAGCTTCAGGCCAGGGAGAGATACCTCCTCGGCTTGCCGGTGCTGGCAGCGACGGCGCCCGCGGGTGTCCCTTTCCTTCTTGGAAGCGCTGCCAAGGCCTTCAGCTGAGCCCCTCTTCGAGCTCAGGGGAAACCCTAGGTCCGGATCCGCCGGATCGGATTGTGACGGTGTCTCGGCGTCGTCTTCCTTCCCGGAGGCACTATCTCGCTGGCTCGCGGTGTCCCCGGTTTTGGCTCGGACGATATTGGAGTTCTTGTTGATTTGGCATCACCATTTTTTGCTCGGGTTTGGTAGGTTTGGTTGTGATGTATCCTCTGTACAGGCCGCGCATACCTTGTCTCTCTGCTCTGGGCACCATTTCACGCCTTCTTGTGTTTGTGTCATGTGTTGTACTCCTTTGTACTCTTTCTACTCCTTCTATCAATGAAATGATACGCAAGCTTTATTTTTCTATGGAAAAAAAACTAATTGCTGGTGTGTGT
>LR738715.1:773701693-773713386 GCA_902687465.1 Secale cereale | reverse complement strand
CCCCCCCCCCCCCCCACCCCCGGCGCACGGGCCGCCTCCTCGCAATGATGCCAGTAAGCACCACTAGAACGAGGGCGAGGCCAGAATGACATATTCCATGACGACGACGATGCCATCGTCTCTCCATGGACTGCGGGAGGCCGAAATCTAAACTTAATCCTAACCCTACAACGATCGAATTGAAACAGTGGGGTTCCTGTCCCTCTCCCCCTAGCGTCGAAGTAGTGAGTGGTGGGAGAGGTGGGAAGAGGGTAGATCAGTGTTGCCGCCATGTCTCCTAGGGTATCATGGGAGCCGTTGTTTGGCCAAGTAGCATGGGTTCACCCACGAGACATGAACATAGCATGCAAGACATACATAATATCTCAACAATTTATCAGCGCACCATAGCACACTAAGCTCAGTGAGATAATAGAATAGTACTCCGCCCATGAAAAATACAATAGAGAAACAAGAAACCAACCAAGTGTATGGCCCACAAATAGACAACATAAACAAAATGACGTAGCACGCCACATTTCTACTTTTAGTATAGTACTAAAAAGGGTTAAACATAAGTATTCCCTTGAATTGGACACAACTGGGCTTAGGTTCACTCGCACGGAATTCAAATGGATGTGTTCAGGAGTTGGTTACTGGACAAGGCTTGGGCTTTGGTGACCTAGGTTTGAGTCTCATATCTCACAATAAAATCTTCTCAAACTACCCCCGGTTTGAGCAGTTTTCACCAGAGGAGTGAGACCCATTTTTGAGCCAAAAAATTGACACTAATCAATAGCCTCAACATTTTTATGACATATGGGCCAAATTCTGTAAGTTGTTCATAAAGTTATTGTTAGGGAACGTAGTATTTCAAAAAAATCCTACGATCACACAAGATCTATCTAGGAGAAGCATAGCAACGAGCGAGTAGAGTGTGTCCACGTACCCTCGTAGACCGAAAGCGGAAGCGTTTAGTAACGCGGTTGATTTAGTCGAACGTTGATATGTCCAAAACGTATCTATAATTTCTGCTTGCTCCATGCCTTTTTTTTGTGTGATATTGCTATGATATTTATACACTTCCATACACTTTTGATCATATTTGGACTAACCTACTAATGGTTGCAAAAGTGCACAATGTTCTTGTTTTACACTTTATTGTGTAGGAATTACTTGGAAATTGACAAAAACGCAAAAGGAGTCGTATTGGAGTAGAACTCTGACTTTCCAGAAATATGTCTGAGAACGTTTTTTAAAGATGGTCACGTTCCGGCCCGAAGACGACGTCAAACGGAAAACGTGTAGTTGCGAAAGTTGTGAGGAATTTCGAGGCGATGCTTCTGGATATAAAATTCGTCCAAATCGGAGTCCGTACGGCCGAGTTTAGCCCGTTTTACTGAGGCCCAAAATCTGATGACGGGAATCCGAGAGTCTATGTAAAGAGAGAAAACCTAAGTCACCAAGGGCCACGAATTTTCCTCCTCCCGAGCCGCCGTCTTGGAGGGGAGGACCAGCACCATTGCAGCACCATCCACAAGGAAGAAGGGGGGCCAAGGAGCCGCTGCCCCTAGGGCCGCCGCCGCCCCTAGGGCCGCCGCCGCCCCCAGGGCCGCTGCAGTCTCCTCCCAGTCGCCGCCGCCTCCGTGGCCGCCGCCGGCCGCCGCCTCCTCGCGGGGCTGCACCTCTCCATCAACACCACCATCAAGATCCTCCTCACCATGTCCATGTGTGAGTAGTCTTCTCCGGGGCCGAGGGCTCGTACGTGTAGCTATGTAGTTATCTCTCTCTCCCATGATGTGATCTTCGTTGTGATCATAGGCTATGTTAATCTAGGGTGATCCCATGATATTTCCCCTTACTCTATGTATTGGATTGATGTACTCACTTGTCTTTATCTAGTATAATCCCCGAGACCAAGGTGACAGCGGTCTATTGGACATGGATTAGAAAAATATTTTCATGAGTGATTTCCTCTCTTGTGTGTTGATTGAAGATTGAGAGTCTCTTGGTGCTTGTCTTTGACTATCCTTTAGATATGTTGTGGTGATTGTGGGACTCTCTTTGGATGGCTGCGGTGACATTGGGAAATCCTTAGATTGAGAACTACGAACTTTGAGGTGTGCTTTTGTAGCCCTACATAATTCTCGTCCTCTCTTGACCACGAAGGAATGACCTCCGGGTGCGTCTCCATTGCATGTTTTATGGGAAATATCATGTGATTCGATTATGTTAATGTTGTTGGGAGTTGCCACTAGTGAAAGTATCAACCCTAGGTCTTGTTTCCACCATTGCAATACCGTTTGTGCTCACATTTACCACTTGTTTGCTTGCTGCACTTTTTATTACAGATTTATATTACTTTGTTTTGCCATCCATATCACTTGCCATTTAACCTCTCTTCGCCGAACTAGTGCACCTATACATCTAACAAGTGTATTAGGTGTGTTGGGGACACAAGAGACTTCTTGTATCTTAGTTGCAGGGTTGCTTGAGAGAGACCATCTTCAACCTCTACTTCCCTGAGTTCGATAAACCTTAGGTCATCCACTTCAGGGAAATTGCTGCTGTCCTACAAACCTCTGCGCTTGGAGGCCCAACATAGTCTACAAGAGTAGAAGCGTGTGTAGACATCAAGCTATTTCTGGCGCCGTTGCCAGGGAGGTGAGCGCTTGAAGGTATATCTTTAGATCTTGCAATTAAATCTTTTTGTTTCTTGTTTTTATTTCACTAGTTATGCTTATGGACAACCTTGCTATTGGATCGTTGCTTGCGGGAAGACACCCCACACATGTGGTGGTTGCTCCTCCCCCTACTGAAATTGTGCCCTATAAAATACCAACTGGTATTATCGATTATGTTTTGGCTGATCGTTATGCAGGAGACAAACATCCCGGTGAACACTTGCTATATCTGTCACAACTATGTTCATTATTTAAGCTTGCAGGTGTATCAAGGGAGTTTGTCATGAGGAAATTATTTGCCTTCTCACTGAAAGGAAAAGCATTGGAATGGTATAGGCTACTAAATGACTCTCACCTGCTGGAGTGGGAAGAGATCCAGTCTCTCTTTTACTCCAAGTTTTATCCTCTTCATGAAGTCCATGAGAATAGGAATTATGCTTATAATTTTATCCTCATGACGGAGAGAGCATAGCTTAAGCTTGGGGGAGACTGAAAACGTTAATGCTAAAATGTCCTAACCATGGGCTCCCCAAAGATATGATTATTACTAATTTCTATGCGAGGCTTTCTCGACAGGATAAAGATTTGCTCGACGCTTCCTCTATGGGTTCTTTCACAAACAAAAAGATTGATGCTAAATGGGAACTCCTTAAAAGAATTCAACGCAACACTGAAGATTGGGAGATCGACAAAGGTAAAGAGTCAGGTATAATTTATGAGTATGATTGCATTAAGTCCTTTGTTGAAACTACAAGTTTTAATAAGTTTAGTGCTAAGTTTGGGCTTGATTCTCAACTCCTTGTTGATTTCCTCAAATCTTTTGCTTCACATCTTAATATGCCTAAGGAGGATTGGATCAAGTATCATAAACCTTTTAAAGGGACTTGCAAGGAAAATGAAATTGTTCATGATGATTGCAACATGCATGATCCAATTCCTAAAAATGAAGTTTTATATAAGCATGTTAATTTTTGTGGAGTGGATAGACCTTGTGAAAGGCCTATGATTGAAGAAGAGAAGTATTGTAAGCAACATAAGCATGAAAGAACAATCACTTGGGTCAGAGATTTAAATGAAATTGCTAGAGAATTGTGTTACCTTTATCCTTTTACTTGTGAACTTTGCCGTATAGAAGGTCACTTTAATTTTCAATGCATGAACTTTCAAAACATAATTGTTAACCGGTTGTGTGATAACATGATCACCTCTGATCTTTATGATGAGCTTATGTTATTTTTGATGTGTGAAGAGTTATCAGAAAAGACTTCATGGCTAGATGTTAATGCCATAGGAATAAAAAACACTTTGCAAAATTGCCATCTCTATTGTGTTGTTAATTGCCATGAAAATGATTACATAGGTAAGATTATAAAGGAGGGAACTTTACCAAAGTATAAAAATGTCTCTTATATTTCTGCTAATAAAAAGGAGAGTTTCTCCAAAGTTTCCCCTATTGTTTCTAATGATAAACCAGGATATGTGGAGAAGCTTCATCTCCAACCACTCCCTCCTAAGGTTAAGAAGAAGAAAAAGAATAGGAGGAGGAAGAGGAGCAAGAAAGAAGAAGAATGGGTATCAACCTGGCCTGAGCATATTCCTCCCATCAACTTTTATCCTAACGATTGTAAGTTTAAAGAAGAAGGTGAAGTTTATTGCCTTAATTATCATCTTGATGATACGTCCGTAGGTACTATTGAAGATGATTTTGATTATGATATGCATGTTACTTATTGTGATTGGGAAAATGATGATAATGCTACTTATGATCTTGAAAATCTTTTTGGTACCAACTCTGAAAATGATGATATGGGAAGCTCTAAGCTTGGGGATGATAGGATTGCAAATCCTTTACCCACTAGTGATGTGATAATTGATAATTCTTTTGCTAGTAAGAATAAAGACAACATGTTTACAAATATATTTACTAGCAATGATAATGCTCTTCTCTACCATGATGATGTTATAACTCCAACCTATAGTGATTATAAAGGTACCTATGACATAAGGAGAAATTATCCTTATGAAACTTGTCATAATCATGGAGGGCATTACTCCCTTGTTGAACACCACCCTCCTACTACACAATTAATCTATAGTGTTCAAGTGGTGTATGATAGTCCTACTCCCACTATTACCAATGAGAAAGATTATGCTTATGTGGAGAGTAAGAGTACCTTTTTGCATGTGGATCATGGTAACAATGCTTTATGTGATGCTTATATTGTTGAGTTCATCCATGATGCCACTGAAATTTATAATGAGATAGGGAGACTTGGTTCTAAATATCTTAATAATAAGAAGTTTCCTCTCTTTATGGTGAATATTTTGAAGTTATGCTTGTTTTGCCTTCCTATGCTAGTTGCTTTGTGCTTCAATGAATTATTCTATTGCAATATTCCTATGCATAGGAAGCATGTTAGGCTTAAATGTGTTTGGTATTTGCTTGTTGATGCTCTCTTTTGTTCTTCAGCTCTTATTCCTACGAGAGCATCATTAAAGTCTTAAGCCTATCTTTATGGCTATAAAGAAAGAGCTCTAGGGAGACAACCCTTGTTATGTTTACTTTCAGTTTTAGTGGTCTTGATGTTTGTTACTACTGTAGCAACATCATTGTATCTTTATTTTTCAGCTTTGTGCCAAGTTTACCCTCTGATTGCAAGAAAGTTCAAAAGTTGTGACGTGCTGTCCAGGAAACAGATTCTGTCCATGGATAGAAACAAATCGTATAAAATCACCAAATCATCTTTTTGGTCTGAATTTTTTCGACAGCGTGCTCTATATAATTGTCTTTCGTACGTCTGTTTTGAGTTTTTTTATTAGAGTTGCAGAAGTGCCCCGGAAAAATCATTTACTACCTGTTGTTATGTTTTTCACAGATTCTGTCCTGTTTTGCCTTACCTTCATTTTGCAAACCTAGAGCTTGCTTTTTCTTTGCAAAAACCTTTTGGCAATCTTGAGAAACAGTAGAACTTCAAGAATATCTTTATTTCCAGCAAGGAACAATTATTTTATTATGGGTACTAACCTCGCTAATCAGATTATGATGAGTTATGTATGAAGGGAGTTTTCAAGTGTGCGAGGGAAGATGATAAAAAGATTCAGGAGTGTCAAACGCTCAAGCTTGGGGATGCCCCCATGCACCCCCAAGAAATATTCAAGGAGACTCAAGCGTCTAAGCTTGGGTATGCCCCCGTGCATCCCCTTCTCCATCAACATTATCAGTTCGTCCTTCGTTCCACCATATTTTAATCACTTCATGTGTTATGTGCTATGCTTGGAGCGTCTTGTTTTAGTTTTCCTTTTAGTTTTGTTTAGCTTTTCATAATGAGTTGGAACTCAGCTTTCTTTATGTGGGAGAGAAACACGCTCCACTTCTACTTAGAACATAACATAGAGTTTGCATGTCTGTCTTTGCTGTGTGTATTCTTTGTCTTTTAATAGCTACTATCATGCTTAGCTCTTAACTTTCATGCTTATCTTTTTAAAGAGCTTTTGTTTAGTTGGTTGCTTGAACTCTCTTTAGTTATCATGTTTATCTTATTAAGAGAGTTTGCTTCCGTTGCATTGGTTAATATGTCTATGATAAAGATGCTACGTGCATAATGGCGCTTAGTAGTTCATGTTTTCTTATGGTTAGTCTCAAATAGCTGGGGGGTTCCCAATGTGTTATTGGAGTACCAACATGATTTGTTTGCCTATGATGTGGTATGGTTTAGTAATATCTTCCTTCAAAGAATTTATTTTGATTGACTTGGCGTATGCTCACGCATATTTAAGACTGTAAAGAAAGTCTGTCAAGCCTTGATGATCTTTTGTTTCTGAGTAGCGATATAACTTCCATGCCTGATTCAATGTTGCTTTGTCGCTCTGCATGATTATGACCGTCATTGCTCTCTTAGTTGGTCGCTCCCAGTCTTTTGCTAACCTTCGCCTGTACTAAGCGGACTGACTGCTTGTGCATCCACATCCTTTAATCCAGTTATGCCATATGAGTCCACCATACCTTCCTACATGGTATTTACCTGCCATTCCTAACGGAGACTTGCATGTGCCATCTCGAAATTATTTAAAGAAAAAGCATTCTTATTTTGTGCCTCTGTTGTAAGTCCATGAGGAAGTAGTAGTTAATTCATAATCTTTTTAAGTTGGACAAGCTTCACCCCGGGATTGCATGTATAATGTGCAAACCCATAATACGAGAAGGAACTGGCATTGAGTGCGCCCGGCTCAAAAAGATAATATAACAAACAAACCCTCCTTCATGCTTTGTTCATGAGAAATCAGAAAACTTTGGCAGTGATAAACAAAGGAGATTAAGAGGATGTGATCGTCCTCATTCGGGAGCCGTTCCTCGAAACTTGTCCATCTCAAGAAGTGATTGAGTTGTCTGCTAGCATTCGTTGACGAAACATGCATGATCTAAAAAATTATTACCTCTATTTTAAAACCAAGAGCTCTGGTACATGTTTTGTCTTTGTTTCCGATTACGGGTTTCAACCTTGCCAACAAAAGCCACGGTTCGAGAGTCTCCACCTTCTTTTAAAAGCACCAACTACTGAGAGCATGATTGTCATTCTGAGTGTAATGTGCATTGTCCCAAAGTAGCATTGTCTTTTGCATGATTGTGATATCGTTTATTTTGAAATCATTGTATCTAGTCATCACTTAAACCTTGGAGGTGCCCCTGCATTTATGTTTTGCTTCACTAAAGGGGGCAAGCTAGATATCACTTTATCATATTTGCACATCATGTTCATTACGAATCTATTTGATGTTTCAATATCATATTGTAAAACTTTCAGTTCTTTGTGATTTTCTCATTAGGCAACTTAATTACTATAGATTCATTGTCTCAGTAAGCTTTTGTCATATGACTATGAAAAAGTCCTATATGGTTAATAGCATGTCACCACAGAAATTATGCTTGTTATCATTTACCTACTCGAGGACGAGCAGGAATTAAGCTTGGGGATATTGATACGTCCAAAACGTATTTATAATTTCTGCTTCCTTCATGCCTTTTTTTGTGTGATATTGCTATGATATTTATACACTTCCATACACTTTTGATCATATTTGGACTAACCTACTAATGGTTGCAAAAGTGCACAATGTTCTTGTTTTACACTTTATTGTGTAGGAATTACTAGGAAATTGACAAAAACGCAAAAGGAGTCGTATTGGAGTAGGACTCTGACTTTCCTGAAATTTGTCTGATAACGTTTTTTAAAGATGATCACGTTCCGGCCCGAAGACGACGTCAAACGGAAAAAGTCTAGTTGTGAAAGTTGTGGGGAATTTCGAAGCGATGCTTCTGGATATAAAATTCGTCCAAATCGGAGTCCGGACGGCCGAGTTTAGCCCGTTTTACTAAGGCCCAAAATCTGATGACGGGAATCCGAGAGTCTATATAAAGAGAGAAAACCTAGGTCACCAAGGGCCACGAATTTTCCTCCTCCCGAGCCGCCGTCTTGGAGGGGAGGACCAGCACCATTGCAGCACCATCCACAAGGAAGAAGGGGGGCCAAGGAGCCGCTGCCCCCTAGGGCCGCCGCCGCCCCTAGGGCCGCCGCCGCCCCCAGGGCCGCTGCCGTCTCCTCTCAGCCGCCGCCGCCTCCGTGGCCGCCGCCGGCCGCCGCCTCCTCGCGGGGCTGCACCTCTCCATCAACACCACCATCAAGATCCTCCTCACCATGTCCATGTGTGAGTAGTCTTCTCCGGGGCCGAGGGCTCGTACGTGTAGCTATATAGTTATCTCTCTCTCCCATGATGTGATCTTCGTTGTGATCATAGGCTATGTTAATCTAGGGTGATCCCATGATATTTCCCCTTACTCTATGTATTGGATTGATGTACTCACTTGTCTTTATCTAGTATAATCTCTAAGACTAAGGTGACAGCGGTCTATTGGACATGGATTAGAAAAATATTTTCATGAGTGATTTCCTCTCTTGTGTGTTGATTGAAGATTGAGAGTCTCTTGGTGCTTGTCTTTGACTATCCTTTAGATATGTTGTGGTGATTGTGGGACTCTCTTTGGATGGCTGCGGTGACATTGGGAAATCCTTAGATTGAGAACTACGAACTTTGAGGTGTGCTTTTGTAGCCCTACATAATTCTCGTCCTCTCTTGACCACGAAGGAATGACCTCCGGGTGCGTCTCCATTGCATGTTTTATGGGAAATATCATGTGATTCGATTATGTTAATGTTGTTGGGAGTTGCCACCAGTGAAAGTATGAACCCTAGGCCTTGTTTCCACCATTGCAATACCATTTGTGCTCACATTTAGCACTTGTTTGCTTGCTGCACTTTTTATTACAGATTTATATTACTTTGTTTTGCCATCCATATCACTTGCCATTTAACATCTCTTCGCCGAACTAGTGCACCTATACATCTAACAAGTGTATTAGGTGTGTTGGGGACACAAGAGACTTCTTGTATCTTAGTTGCAGGGTTGCTTGAGAGAGACCATCTTCAACCTCTACTTCCCTGAGTTCGATAAACCTTAGGTCATCCACTTGAGAGAAATTGCTGCTGTCCTACAAACCTCTGCGCTTGGAGGCCCAACATAGTCTACAAGAGTAGAAGCGTTTGTAGACATCAAACGTCTTCTCAATCAAACCAATCCAAGCACCGAACATACGGCACCTCCGCGCACAGCACACGTTCAGCTTGATGACGTCCCACGAACTCTTAATCCAGTTGAGGTCGAGAGAGAGTTCCGTCAGCACGACGGCGTGGTGACGGTGATGATGAAGTTATCGACACATGGATTCGCCTAAGGACTACAACGATATGACCGAGGTGTGTAACTGTGAAGGGGGGGCACCGCACACGGCTAAGAAATCAACTTGTGTGTCTATAGGGTGCCCCCTCCCCACGTATATAAAGGAGAGAGGGAAGAGGAGGGCCGGCCACAACGGGCACGCCCAAGGGGTGTAATCCTACTCCTAGTAGGAGTAGGTTCCACCCTTTCCTAGTCCTAGTAGGAGAAAGAAGGGAAGGAGGAAGAAGGGAGAAGGAAGGAGGGGGCGCCGCCCCTTCCTAGTCCAAATCGGACCAGCCCATGGGGGGCGCATGGCCACCCCTTGAGGCCCTTCTCTCCTTTCCTGTATGGCCCATTAAGGCCCACTACTTCCCCCGGCGAATTCCCGTAACTCTCTGGTACTCCGAAAAATACCGGAATCACTCTGAACCTTTCCGATGTCCGAATATATCCTTCCAATATATGAATCTTTACCTCTTGACCATTTTGAGACTCCTCATCATGTCCATGATCTCATCCAGGACTCCGAACAAACTTCGGTCATCAAATCACATAACTCATAATACAAATCATCATCGAACGTTAAGCGTGCGGACCCTATGGGTTCGAGAACTATGTAGACATGACCGAGACACATCTCCGGTCAATAACCAATAGCGGAACCTGGATGCTCATATTGGCTCCTACATATTCTACGAAGATCTTTTATCGGTCGAACCGCATAACAATGTATGTTATTCCCTTTGTCATCGGTATGTTACTGGCCCGAGATTCGATCATCGGTATCTTCATACCTAGTTCAAACTCGTTACCGGCAAGTCTCTTTACTCGTTCCGTCATACATCATCTCGTTACTAACTCATTAGTCGTTTGCTTGCAAGGCTTATTATGATGTGTATTACCGAGAGGGCCCAGAGATACCTATCTGACATTTGGAGTGACAAATCCTATTTTTGATCTATGCCAACACCACAAACACTTTCGGAAACACCTGTAGAGCATCTTTATAATCATCCAGTTACGTTGTGACGTTTGATAGCACACAAGGTGTTCCTCCGGTATTCGGGAGTTGCTTAATCTCATAGTTAGAGGAACATGTATAAGTCATGAAGAAAGCAATAGCAATAAAACTAAACGATCATAGTGCTAAGCTAACGGATGGTTCTTGTCCATCACATCATTCTCTAATTATGTGATCTCGTTCATCAAATGACAACACATGTCTATGGTTAGGAAACATAACCATCTTTGATCAACGAGCTAGTCAAGTAGAGGCATACTAGGGACACTCTGTTTTGTCTATGTATTCACACATGTACTAAGTTTCCGGTTAATACAATTCTAGCATGAATAATAAACATTTATCATGATATAAGGAAATATAAATAATAACTTTATTACTACCTCTAGGGCATATTTCCTTCAGTTATGCCCACAAAACCATGTCGCTGGGCCAGAGCCAGTAAAATTGAGAACTACGATGGAGATTCCCAACCACTAGAGTTTATGCACTTAAGTTTGATGCAATTTGTGCAAACCATAATGTGGTCTGAAAATTGCACTAATATATACTCCCTCCAACCCAAAATAAGTGTCTCAACTCTAGTACAACTTTGTACTAAAGTTAGCACAAAGTTAAGACACTTATTTTGGGACGGGGGGAGTACTTATTTTGGCTTATTATCAAACAATGCTAATTTTGTGAAAACTGTGTGCATTTTTAATAATTATTTTACTCTAATCTTATTTTTATTACTTTTCTTCTTTAGGGCACTACCAATGCCCTTAATCCATTCTACCTTGGAAAATAAGTTTGTTTTTGTTCCTTTGTTGTATACTAGACTACTAGTTAAATGTTGTGTGTTGCTATGGGAGAATGCCTATAAAAATATTACTTATGATTAAGTAAATAATGCTTGATTTAGACATATACACATCTGATACGTCCAAAACGCATCTATAATTTCTGCTTGCTCCATGCCTTTTTTGTGTGATATTGCTATGTTATTTATACACTTCCATACACTTTTGATCATATTTGGACTAACCTATTAACTCAGTGCACCCCAGTGCCAGTTTCTGTTTTCTGCTGTTTTTGTACTCCAGGTTTTCACATTACGAGAACTGCCAGGAAAAATCCAGAAAAAATATATAAAAAATCAACGTTCCAGGAGCTACCGTGCGGCCAAAGTACATCCGGGGGGACCCACAGGGGCTCCAGGCGGCCTGTGGGCGCCCCCCCCCCCCCTGGGCCGCGCC
>LR738715.1:773664251-773701683 GCA_902687465.1 Secale cereale | reverse complement strand
AGCATGATTGTCATTCTGAGTGTAATGTGCATTGTCCCAAAGTAGCATTGCCTTTTGCATGATTGTGATATCGTTTATTCTGAAATCATTGTATCTAGTCATCACTTAAACCTTGGAGGTGCCCCTGCATTTATGTTTTGCTTCACTAAAGGGGGC
Source organism: Secale cereale (assembly GCA_902687465.1). Classification (NCBI taxonomy): domain Eukaryota; kingdom Viridiplantae; phylum Streptophyta; class Magnoliopsida; order Poales; family Poaceae; genus Secale; species Secale cereale. Next base: position 773,701,527 of record LR738715.1, on the reverse strand, counting down.
AAGCGAGATATCACTTTATCATATTTGCACACCATGTTCATTACAAATCTATTTGATGTTTCAGTATCATATTGTAAAACTTTCAGTTCTTTGTGATTTTCTCATGAGGCAACTTAATTACTATATATTCATTATCTCAGTAAGCTTTTGTCATGTGACTATGAAAAAGTCATATATGGTTAATAGCATGTCACCACAGAAATTATTCTTGTTATCATTTACCTACTCGAGGACGAGCAGGAATTAAGCTTGGGGATGTTGATACGTCCAAAACGTATCTATAATTTCTGCTTGCTCCATGCCTTTTTTGTGTGATACTGCTATGTTATTTATACACTTCCATACACTTTTGATCATATTTGGACTAACCTATTAACTCAGTGCACCCCAGTGCCAGTTTCTGTTTTCTGCTGTTTTTGTATTCTAGGTTTTCACATTACGAGAACTGCCAGGAAAAATCCAGAAAAAATATATAAAAAATCAACGTTCCAGGAGCTACCGTGCGGCCAAAGTACAGCCGGGGGGACCCACAGGGGCTCCAGGCGGCCTGTGGGCGCCCCCCCTGGGCCGCGCCGGGGGGGCGCCTGGGCACCCCTGACCCCCTCTGGTGACCCCCTTTGGCATATATTTAAGGTCCGTCGAGGAAACCCTGATTCCGGAACCCTTTTCTCCAGACGCGATTCCGATCTCCGCCGCCATCGTCATCAAGCTTCGGGGGACCAGAATTCCTGCGCCGGCACCCTGCCGGGACGGGGAAGTGCCCCCGGATCCTTCTCCATCAACGTTGCTTCCTCCCTCCATGATGCGGGAGTAGTTCCCCCTCGGGGCTGAGGTTCTTACCAGTAGCTATGTGGTCAATTCTCTCTCCCATGATGTGATCTTCGTTGTGATCATAGGCTATGTTAATCTAAGATGTTTCCCCTTCCTCTATGTATTGGATTGATGTACTCACTTGTCTTTATCTAGTATAATCCCCGAGATCAAGGTGACAGCGGTCTATTGGACATGGATTAGAACAATATTTTCATGAGTGATTTCCTCTCTTGTGTGTTGATTGAAGATTGAGAGTCTCTTGGTGCTTGTCTTTGACTATCCTTTAGATATGTTATGGTGATTGTGGGACTCTCTTTGGATGGCCGCGGTGACATTGGGAAATCCTTAGATTGAGAACTACGAACTTTGAGGTGTGCTTTTGTAGCCCTACATAATTCTCGTCCTCTCTTGACCACGAAGGAATGATCTCCGAGTGTGTCCCCTTTGCATGTTTTATGGGAAATATCATGTGATTCGATTATGTTGATGTTGTTGGGAGTTGCCACTAGTGAAAGTATGAACCTTAGGCCTTGTTTCCACCATTGCAATACCGTTTGTGCTCACGTTTACTACTTGTTTGCTTGCTGCACTTTTTATTACATATTTATATTACCTTGTTTTGCCATCCATATCACTTGCCATTTAACCTCTCTTCGCCGAACTAGTGCACCTATACATCTAACAAGTGTATTAGGTGTGTTGGGGACACAAGAGACTTCTTGTATCTTAGTTGCAGGGTTGCTTGAGAGAGACCATCTTCAACCTCTACTTCCCTAAGTTCGATAAATCTTAGGTCATCCACTTGAGGGAAATTTCCGCTGTCCTACAAACCTCTGCGCTTGGAGGCCCAACATAGTCTACAAGAGTAGAAGCGTGTGTAGACATCAAGCTATTTCTGGCGCCGTTGCCGGGGAGGTGAGCGCTTGAAGGTATATCTTTAGATCTTGTAATTAAATCTTTTTGTTTCTTGTTTTTTTATTATTTCACTAGTTATGCTTATGGAAAACCTTGTTATTGGATCGTTGCTTGCGGGAGGACACCCCACACCTGTGGTGGTTGCTCCTCCTCCTACTGAAATTGTGCCCTATAAAATACCGTCTGGTATTATCAATTATGTTTTGGCTAATCGTTATGCAGGAGACAGACATCCCAGTGAACACTTGATATATCTGTCACAACTATGTTCATTATTTAAGCTTGCAGGTGTATCGAGGGAGTTTGTCATGAGGAAATTATTTGCCTTGTCACTGAAAGGAAAAGCATTGGAATGGTATAGGCTACTAAATGACTCTCACCTGCTGGAGTGGGAAGAGATCCAGTCTCTCTTTTACTCCAAATTTTATCCTCTTCATGAAGTCCATAAGAATAGGAATTATGTTTATAATTTTTATCCTCATGACGGAGAGAGCATAGCTCAAGCTTGGGGGAGACTGAAAACGTTAATGCTAAAATGTCCTAACCATGGGCTCCCCAAAGATATTATTATTACTAACTTCTATGCGAGGCTCTCTCGACAGGATAAAGATTTGCTCGATGCTTCCTCTATGGGTTCTTTCACAAACAAAAAGATTGATGCTAAATGGGAACTCCTTGAAAGAATTCAACGCAACACTGAAGATTGGGAGATCGACAAAGGTAAAGAGTCAGGTATAATTTATGAGTATGATTGCATTAAGTCCTTTGTTGAAACTATAAGTTTTAATAAGTTTAGTGCTAAGTTTGGGCTTGATTCTCAACTCCTTGTTGATTTCCTCAAATCTTTTGCTTCACATCTTAATATGCCTAAGGAAGATTGGATCAAGAATCATAAACCTTTTAAAGAGACTTGCAAAGAAAATGAAATTGTTCATGATGATTTCAACATGCATGATCCAAATCCTAAAAATGAAGTTTTATATAAGCATGTTAATTTTTGTGGAGTGGAGAGACCTTGTGAAAGGCCTATGATTGAAGAAGAGAAGTATTGTAAGCAACATAAGCATGAAAGAATAATCACTTGGGTCAGAGATTTAAATGAAATTGCTAGAGAATTGTGTGACCTTTATCCTTTTACTTGTGAACTTTGCCGTACAGAGGGTCACTTTAATTTTCAATGCATGAACTTTCAAAACATAACTGTTAACCGGTTGTGTGATGACATGATCACCTCTGATCTTTATGATGAGCTTATGTTATTTTTGATGTGTGAAGAGTTATCAGGAAAGACTTCTTGGCTGGATGATAATGCCATAGGAATAAAAAACACTTTGCAAAATTGCCATCTCTATTGTGTTGTTAATTGCCAAGAAAATGATTACATAAGTAAGATTAGAAAGGAGGGAACTTTACCAAAGTATAAAAATGTCTCTTATATTTCTGCTAATAAAAAGGAGAGTTTCTCCCAACACTACGGGAAACAGGTAATTTGCCGTAAGGAGGCGTCTTTGCCGTCAGCTTTTCATCGGGAAGACGGCAACGAATGGGTTTGCCGTCAACAGTAGACGACAAAGAAAAACTAATGGTAAAATAAACTTTGCCGTCTGCGAAAATAAATACAGACGGCAAAGAGCCCGCTTTGCCGTCTGCGACAAAAATCACAGACGGCAAAGAATCTTTACCGTCTGTATTTGTTTTGGCAGACGGCAAAAATATTTTACTGTCTGTTTTTTCTTGGCAGACGGCAAAGTGATCTCTTTGCCGTCTGTATTTATTTTCGCAGACGGCAAAGAAGAAGCACATCACGCGGATCAGTTACACGGATCGATGACTTGGCAGTATCTCAGACACACATCCCACGCAGTCGGACGCACTCCTCCACCCACCCCACGATGCACGCACCCCCACGCACGCAACCACCCACGAGGCCATGACCCCACCTGCTCCACCCACGACTCCATCTCTCCCCGTGCTCCCTCTTCTCTCCTGTCTCCACATCGCCGATTTAGCACTAGCACCCCGCCGGCCAGCGCCCTCCTCTCACCTGCTCCCCTGCTCCCTACTTCTCCACGGAGCTGCCACATACCGCAGGGCAACGCCCGCTCGCCCGTAAGGCGCCCCGAGCAGCCCAACGCTGGTCCCGGCGGTCGCCGTCCCCAAGCAGCTGCACACCGCGGTCAGCACCCTTCGGCCGCCGCCCTCCCGCCTGTCCGCCGCCGCGCCCAGCCTCCTTCGGCCGCCGCCCTCCCGTCCGTTCGCCTCCGCGCCCAGCCTCCTTCGGCCGCCGCCCTCCCGCCCGTCCGCCGCCGCGCCAAGCATCCTCCGGCCGCCGCCGCGCACCACATCTCCTCCGGCAGCGCACCCGAGTCCGTCTGCACTCGGAGCTCCTCCTCACCCACTAGTCGTCCTCTTTGCCTCAGGAGCTCCACCGCCAGAGCAGCCGGGCGCTCCACCTCGCGAGCTCCGCCGGTCAAGCAGCGCCCATCCCCGACCTCCCTCGCTGCCTCGTCGTGGCGTTGGAGCGAGTGAGCTCCCGAGCGCGGCTAGGCCGGAGCGACATGGCTAAGCAGGTCCTGGAGACAGCGCAACGAGCGGAGCAATGCAGAGCAGTGCGGCGAGCGTTGGTGTCGGGCGGCGGGGCGAACAGAGCAGTGCACGGGAGAAGAAGGACCCGATTGAATTTTAGATTTAATTTTTAGGGTCCTTTGTGTTAATTTTCAGGACTATTTTGTAGCTTTAGTTTTTCGGCGTCTTGTTTGCATTTTCTACTGCATTGTCATGGAATGAAAGCACTAAACATTGGCCGAGCCTTTGCCTGTTAAAAGAACAACAAACAAAGCAGTGCACTGCGTGTGTTGACCGCATCTGTTTTTTTTTAATTTGATCATTTTCTTTGCCGTCTGTGATATATAAGGCTGACGGCAAAGACACAAATAGCTGACGGTAAAGATATAGTTTGCTTGACGGCAAAGGTACTTTTCTTTGCCGTTTGTGATTTATAAGGATGACGACGAAGCAGACTTGGCTGACGGCAAAGTCTTTGCCGTTTGTTTGATAAAAAGCTGACGGCAAAGTATTCTTTGCCGATTTACCTTTGCCGTCTGACTTTGCCGTCTGCTTCCTGACGGCAAACTCTTTGCCGTCTGGATTTAGGCCTTTGCCGTCTGTGATCCACAGACGGCAAATTACCTGTTTCCTGTAGTGCAAGTTTCCCCTATTGTTTCTAATGACAAACCAGGATATGTGGAGAAGCTTCATCTCCAACCACCCCCTCCTAAGGTGAAGAAGAAGAAAAAGAAGAGGAGGAGGAGGAGGAGCAAGAAGGAAGAAGAACGGGTATCAACCTGGCCTGAGCATATTCCTCCCATCAACTTTTATCCTAACGGTTGTAAGTTTAAAGAAGAAGGTGAACTTTATTGCCTTAATTATCATCTTGATGATACGTCCGTAAGTACTATTGAAGATGATTTTGATTATGATATGCATGTTACTTATTGTGATTGGTAAAATGATGATAATGCTGCTTATGATCTTGAAAATCTTTTTGGTACCAACTCTGAAAGTGAAGATATGGGAAGCTCTAAGCTTGGGGATGATAGGATTGCAAATCCTATCCCCACTAGTGATGTGATAATTGATAATTCTCTTGCTAGTAAGAATAAAGACAACATGTTTACAAATATAGTTGCTAGCAATGATAATGCTCTTCCCTACCATGATGATGTTATAACTCCAATCTATAGTGATTATAAAGGTACCTATGACATAAGGAGATATTATCCTTATGAAACTTGTCATAATCATGAAGGGAATTACTCCCTTGTTGAACACCACCCTCCTGATATACAACTCATCTATAGTGTTCAAGTTGTTTATGATAGTCCTACTCCCACTATTACCAATGAGAAAAATTATGCTTATGTGGGGAATGAGAGTACCTTTTTGCATGTGGATCATGGTAACAATGCTTTATGTGATGCTTATATTGTTGAGTTCATCCATGATGCCACTGAAATTTATAATGAGAGAGGGAGGCTTGGTTCTAAATATCTTAATAATAAGAAGTTCCCTCTCTTTATGTTGAAGGTTTTGAAGCTGCACTTGTTTTGTCTTCCTATGCTTATTGCTTTGTGCTTCAATGAATTATTCTATTGCAATATTCCTATGCATAGGAAGCATGTTAGGCTTAAATGTGTTTAGTATTTGCTTCTTGATGCTCTCGTTTGTTCTTCAATTCTTATTCCTACAAGAGAATCATTAAAGTCTTATGCCTAGCTTAAAGGCATAAAAGAAAGCGCTTTTGGGAGGCAGCCCACATGAATAAATTTTTATATTTTGCTTTTGTTGTGTCTTGATGTTGTTTACTACAGTAGCATCATCATTGTATCTTTGCTTTTCATATTTGTGCCAAGTATAGCCTCTGATTGCTAGAAAGTTCAAAAGTTGTGAGGTGCTGTCCAGGAAACAGATTATGTCCTTGGATAGAAAAATTCGTATAAAATCACCAGATAATCTTTTTGGTCTGAATTTTTTCGACAGCGTTCTCTATATAATTGTCTTTCTTGCGTCAGTTCTGAGTTTTTTGATTTGAGTTGCACAAGTATCCCGAACAGGTCAATTACTGCATGCTGTTCTGTTTTTCACAGATTCTGTCCTGTTTTGCCTTACCTCCACTTTGCAAATTAAGAACTTGCTTTTTCTTTGCAAAAACCTTTTGGCAATCTTGAGAAACAGTAGAACTTCAAGAATATCCTTATTTCCAGCAAGGTATAATTATTTTATTAAGGGTACTAACCTCGCTAATCAGATTATGATGAGTTGTGTATGAAGGGAGTTTTCAAGTGTGCGAGGGAAGATGATAAAAAGATTCAGGAGTGTCAAGCGCTCAAGCTTGGGGATGCCCCCGTGCACCCCAAGAAATATTCAAGGAGACTCAAGTGTCTAAGCTTGGGGATGCCCCCATGCATCCCCTTCTCCATCAACATTATCAGTTCGTCTTTCGTTCCGCTATATTTTTATCACTTCATGTGTTATGTGCTATGCTTGGAGCGTCTTGCTTTTAGTTTTCTTTTTAGTTTTTCATAACGAGTCGGAACTCAGCTTTCTTTATGTGGGAGAGAAACACGCTCCACTTCTACCTAGAACATAACATAGAATTTTCATGTCTATCTTTGCTGTGTGTGTTCTTTGTCTTTTAATAGCTACTATCATGCTCTGCTCTTAGTATTCATGCTTATCTTTTCAAAGAGATTTTGTTTAGTTGGTTGCTTGAACTCTCTTTAATCACCATGCTCACCTTATTAAGAGAGTTTGCTTCCGTTGCATTGGTTAATATGTCTATGATAAAGATGCTACGTGCATAATGGCGCTTAGTAGTTCAGGTTTTCTTATGGTTAGTCTCAAATAACTGGGGGGTTCCCAATGTGTTATTGGAATACCAACATGATTTTGTTTGCCTATGATGTGGTATGTTTTAGTAATATCTTCCTTTGAGAATTTATTTTGATTGACTTGGCGTATGCTCACGCATATTTAAGACTGTAAAGAAAGTCTGTCAAGCCTTGATGATCTTTTATTTCTGAGTAGCGATATAACTTCCATGCCTGATTCAATGTTGCTTTGTCGCTCTGCATGATTATGACCGTCATTACTCTTTTAGTTGGTCGCTCCCAGTCTTTTGCTAACCTCCACCTGTACTAAGCGGACTGACTGCTTGTGCATCCAAATTCTTTTAAACCAGTTATGCCATATGAGTCCACCATACCTTCCTACATGGTATTTACCTGCCATTCCTAACGGAGACTTTTCATGTACCATCTCAAAATTATTCAAAAAAATGCATTTCTCTTTTGTGCCTCTGTTTTAGCTCATGAGGAAGTAGTAGTTAATTCATGATCTTTTTAAGTTGGACAAGCGTCACCCCGCGATTGCATGTATAATGTGCAAACCCATAATACGAGAAGGAACTGGCATTGAGTGCGCCCGGCTCAAAAAGATAATATAACAAACAAACCCTCCTTCACGCTTTGTTCATGAGAAATCAGAAAACTTTGGCAGTGATAAACAATGGAGATTAAGAGGATGTGATCGTCCTCATTCGGGAGCCGTTCCTCGAAACTTGTCCATCTCAAGAAGTGATTGAGTTATCTGCTAGCATTCGTTGACGAAACATGCATGATCTAAAAAAAATTATTACCTCTGTTTTTAAAACCAAGAACTCTGGTACATGTTTTGTCTTTGTTTCCGACTACGGGTTTTCAACCTTGCCAACAAAATCCACGGTTCGAGAGTCTCCACCTTCTTTTAAAAGCACCAACTACTGATAGCATGATTGTCATTCTGAGTGTAATGTGCATTGTCCCAAAGTAGCATTGCCTTTTGCATGATTGTGATATCGTTTATTCTGAAATCATTGTATCTAGTCATCACTTAAACCTTGGAGGTGCCCCTGCATTTATGTTTTGCTTCACTAAAGGGGGCAAGCGAGATATCACTTTATCATATTTGCACACCATGTTCATTACAAATCTATTTGATGTTTCAGTATCATATTGTAAAACTTTCAGTTCTTTGTGATTTTCTCATGAGGCAACTTAATTACTATATATTCATTATCTCAGTAAGCTTTTGTCATGTGACTATGAAAAAGTCATATATGGTTAATAGCATGTCACCACAGAAATTATTCTTGTTATCATTTACCTACTCGAGGACGAGCAGGAATTAAGCTTGGGGATGTTGATACGTCCAAAACGTATCTATAATTTCTGCTTGCTCCATGCCTTTTTTGTGTGATACTGCTATGTTATTTATACACTTCCATACACTTTTGATCATATTTGGACTAACCTATTAACTCAGTGCACCCCAGTGCCAGTTTCTGTTTTCTGCTGTTTTTGTATTCTAGGTTTTCACATTACGAGAACTGCCAGGAAAAATCCAGAAAAAATATATAAAAAATCAACGTTCCAGGAGCTACCGTGCGGCCAAAGTACAGCCGGGGGGACCCACAGGGGCTCCAGGCGGCCTGTGGGCGCCCCCCCTGGGCCGCGCCGGGGGGGCGCCTGGGCACCCCTGACCCCCTCTGGTGACCCCCTTTGGCATATATTTAAGGTCCGTCGAGGAAACCCTGATTCCGGAACCCTTTTCTCCAGACGCGATTCCGATCTCCGCCGCCATCGTCATCAAGCTTCGGGGGACCAGAATTCCTGCGCCGGCACCCTGCCGGGACGGGGAAGTGCCCCCGGATCCTTCTCCATCAACGTTGCTTCCTCCCTCCATGATGCGGGAGTAGTTCCCCCTCGGGGCTGAGGTTCTTACCAGTAGCTATGTGGTCAATTCTCTCTCCCATGATGTGATCTTCGTTGTGATCATAGGTATGTTAATCTAAGATGTTTCCCCTTCCTCTATGTATTGGATTGATGTACTCACTTGTATTTATCTAGTATAATCCCCGAGACCAAGGTGACAGCGGTCTATTGGACATGGATTAGAACAATATTTTCATGAGTGATTTCCTCTCTTGTGTGTTGATTGAAGATTGAGAGTCTCTTGGTGCTTGTCTTTGACTATCCTTTAGATATGTTATGATGATTGTGGGACTCTCTTTGGATGGCCGCGGTGACATTGGGAAATCCTTAGATTGAGAACTACGAACTTTGAGGTGTGCTTTTGTAGCCCTACATAATTCTCGTCCTCTCTTGACCACGAAGGAATGATCTCCGAGTGTGTCCACTTTGCATGTTTTACGGGAAATATCATGTGATTCGATTATGTTAATGTTGTTGGGAGTTGCCACTAGTGAAAGTATGAACCTTAGGCCTTGTTTCCACCATTGCAATACTGTTTGTGCTCACGTTTACTACTTGTTTGCTTGCCGCACTTTTTATTACATATCTATATTACCTTGTTTTGCCATCCATATCACTTGCCATTTAACCTCTCTTCGCCGAACTAGTGCACCTATACATCTAACAAGTGTATTAGGTGTGTTGGGGACACAAGAGACTTCTTGTATCTTAGTTGCAGGGTTGCTTGAGAGAGACCATCTTCAACCTCTACTTCCCTGAGTTCGATAAACCTTAGGTCATCCACTTGAGGGAAATTGCCGCTGTCCTACAAACCTCTGCGCTTGGAGGCCCAACATAGTCTACAAGAGTAGAAGCGTGTGTAGACATCAACATCACATCACAAATTTGTAATACATCAATCACATATTAGCCACTTGATCAAACGATCAATGGACAATTATTTGATACCATAGTGATATAATTTCTCCTTCACCCAAAGGTCCACGGGAAGAGGAACCACCGTATCCTCTATCGTTTTCTTCACCAAATCAGTAAGATCTAACATTCCTAGAAAAGATGAATATGCATGAAAATCGAGGTGAGTGTACAAATTTATCGCTTACTCGTGACTTGCCCCCTTTGCCTCCAAACTTCTCCACTAGACATTGAGCTTCACAATTGCTCCAATGATCATCCTCAATGATTTTTCCATTTTCCTCGACTATGATTGTGTGAAGCTTCTAAAATATGGACTTAAAAAATGATAATAAACATGAACATTGATGAAAGGGAGCCGTTACAGCACGACCATGTCTAGACTTTGGACGCAACTTCACTTTCTTCCCATGCCACCTCACTAGCACTAGTAGAAAACAGGGCATTGGTCCAGCCCATTAGCCCCGGTTCAATCTAGAACCGGGACCAATAGGGGTACTGGACCCGGTTCGTTAGCCCAGGGGGCCGGCCGGGCCACGTGGGCCATTGGTCCCGGTTCGTCTGGACCTATTGGTCCCGGTTGGAGCTAAAAACCGGGACCAATGGCTCTTGCTCCTGGCCCACCACTATTGGTCCCGGTTGGTGTTATGAACCGGGACCAAAGGCTCCCCTTTAGCCCCGGTTTGTAGCACCAACCGGGACCAGTGAGTTGCCTATATAAACCCCCTCACTCAAGAGCAGAGCTCACTGCTCTGTTTTTTTTTTCTGGCCGAGGGAGAGAGGGGTTAGTGGTGCTCTAGCTCACCTCCTATGCACACAACATGTTCGGTGGAATGCCCGAGCCACACTAGTTAAGCTTTTCTGCTCTCGAAGCTCTATTTTCTCCGAGATTTGTCTAGGTTTAGCGGTCCGTCACGTCCCGTCCCCGTCTTCGCCGCCGTCGATCGCCCCCGCCGATCTCGTCACCGGCACCACCGTGGTGAGCCTCTTGTTATGTCCATGCTTTTCTTACTTTTATTATTGCTTTAGATAGATATTTGTCTAATTTTCTTACGTTTATTATTGCTTGTTATTATATAGTGTGATGGTTTTGATATCCGCCCACGTGGGCCCTCGTCCGGTCTACGATTCGGATGTGGTATATTATCTTTAATTTATAACTATTTGTTTTAGTGCTTATGATAGTTATGCCGACCAACCTGACATGCATAGATGTTTTATTATGTCTAGGAGGTAGTTGAACCGGAAATTCCAACCGACCCTCTTGTGGAGAGGTTAAATTTAGTTGAAGAGGAAAACATTTCGTTAAAGAAAAAATTGGAAAACATGGAGGAGGAGAAGATGGAATTGGAGTTGCATGTTGCGGAAGTTATCGATGATCACAAGATCAAGATGGAACCTATTGTCGAGAGGTTAAATTTAGTTGAAGAAGAAAACAAATTCTTGAAGGAAAAAATAAAAAAAATTGTGGACGAGAAGATGATATTGGAGTTGCATGTTGCGGATGTCGTCGATGATCACAAGATCAAGATGGATGCAATGCGGTTGAAGATTAAAAAGATTAGAAAATATGGCATTAATACCGAGGCTTGGTATCATTATGCCGTTGGATCAATTGTTACCTTGGTTGCGATTATGATAGCATTTGTTTTCGCGTTGAAATGTTTTACATAGTTTCGATGTGTATGGAGAGCTATATATGTTGTTAGATGAGAACTATATATGTATGTACTTTGGTTTTAATGTGATGATGAACTTTTATCCATTTGGTCACTTAATTATCTATTTATGATGTTCTGTAATGGTTTTTGACACACTTAATTATATATAAATGCACGCAAATGAACCGCCAATGGATGTACGGTGAAAGACACACCTCCGAGTACATTAAGGGCGTGCGTGAGTTTCTAAATGTGGCAGAGGCAAACAAGCAGAATGGTTTTATGTGTTGTCCATGCACTCAATGTGTGAATACGATGTCTTACTCTAACCGAAAAATCCTTCACTCCCACCTGCTTTACAAGGGTTTCATGCCACACTATAATGTTTGGACGAGGCACGGAGAAATAGGGGTTATGATGGAAGACGGCGAAGAAGAAGAGTACGATGACAACTATGTGCCCCCTGAATACGGTGATGCTGCAATGGGGGGAGCTGATGAAGATCAAGAGGAACCAGACGATGTGCCCAATGATGCTGCAACGGGTGAAGCTGCTGAAGATCAAGAGGAACCAAATGATGATCTTCGCCGGGTCATTGTCGATGCAAGGACACAATGCGAAAGTCAAAAGGAGAAGCTGAAGTTCGATCGTATGTTAGAGGATCACAAAAAAGGGTTGTACCCCAATTGCGAAGATGGCAACACAAAGCTCGGTACCGTACTGGAATTGCTGCAGTGGAAGGCAGAGAATGCTATGGCTGACAAAGGATTTGAGAAGCTACTGAAAATATTGAAGAAGAAGCTTCCGAAGGATAACGAATTGCCCGACAGTACATACGCAGCAAAGAAGGTCGTATGCCCTCTAGGATTGGAGGTGCAGAAGATACATGCATGCCCTAATGACTGCATCCTCTACCGCGGTGCATACAACGATCTGAACGCATGTCCGGTATGCGGTGCGTTGCGGTATAAGATCAGACGAGATGACCCTGGTGATGTTGATGGCGAGCCCGCCAGGAAGAGGGTTCCTGCGAAGGTGATGTGGTATGCTCCTATAATACCACGGTTGAAACGTTTGTTTAGAAACAGAGAGCATGCCAAGTTGATGCGATGGCACAGTGAGGACCGTAAGAAAGACGGGAAGTTGAGAGCACCCGCTGACGGGTCGCAATGGAGAAAAATCGAGAGAAAGTACTGGGAGGAGTTTGCAAAGGACGCAAGGAACGTATGGTTTGCTCTAAGCGCGGATGGCATTAATCCTTGCGGGGAGCAGAGCAGCAATCACAGCACCTGGCCCGTGACTCTATGTATGTATAACCTTCCTCCTTGGATGTGCATGAAGCGGAAGTTCATTATGATGCCAGTTCTCATCCAAGGCCCTAAGCAACCCGGCAACGACATTGATGTGTACCTAAGGCCATTAGTTGAAGAACTTTTACAGCTGTGGAATGGAAACGGTGTACGTGCGTGGGATGAGCACAAACAGGAGGAATTTGACCTAAAGGCGTTGCTGTTCGTGACCATCAACGATTGGCCCGCTCTCAGTAACCTTTCAGGACAGACAAACAAAGGATACCACGCATGCACGCACTGTTTAGATGACACTGAAAGTATATACCTGGACAAGTGCAGGAAGAATGTGTACCTGGGCCATCGTCGATTTCTTCCGACCAACCATCAATGTCGAAAGAAAGGCAAGCATTTCAAAGGCGAGGCAGATCACCGGAAGAAGCCCGCCTTGCGTACCGGTGATCACGTACTTGCTATGGTCAATGATTTACATGTAATCTTCGGAAAGGGCCCCGGCGCACTAGCTGTTCCGAATGACGATGAGGGACACGCACCCATGTGGAAGAAGAAATCTATATTTTGGGACCTACCCTACTGGAAAGACCTAGAGGTCCGCTCTTCAATCGACGTGATGCACGTGACGAAGAACCTTTGCGTGAACCTGCTAGGCTTCTTGGGCGTGTATGGAAAGACAAAAGATACAGCTGAGGCACGGGAGGACCTGCAACGTTTGCACGAAAAAGACGGCATCCCTCCGAAGCAGTATGAAGGTCCTGCCAGCTATGCTCTTACGAAAGAAGAGAAAGAAATCTTCTTTGAATGCCTTCTCAGTATGAAGGTCCCGACTGGCTTCTCGTCGAATATAAAGGGAATAATAAATATGGCAGAGAAAAAGTTCCAGAACCTAAAGTCTCATGACTGCCATGCGATTATGACGCAACTGCTTCCGGTTGCATTGAGGGGGCTTCTACCGGAAAACGTCCGATTAGCCATTGTGAAACTATGTGCATTCCTCAATGCAATCTCTCAGAAGGTGATCGATCCAGAAATCGTACCAAGGCTAAGGAGTGATGTGACGCAATGTCTTGTCAGTTTCGAGCTTGTGTTCCCACCATCCTTCTTCAATATCATGACACACGTCCTAGTTCATCTAGTCGACGAGATTGTCATTCTGGGGCCCGTATTTCTACACAATATGTTCCCGTTTGAGAGGTTCATGGGAGTCCTAAAGAAATATGTCCGTAACCGCGCCAGACCAGAAGGAAGCATCTCCATGGGCCATCAAACAGAGGATGTCATCGGGTTTTGTGTTGACTTCATTCCTGGCCTTAATAAGATAGGTCTCCCTAAATCGCGGTACGATGGCAGACTGACTGGAAAAGGCACGCTTGGAAGGGACTCAATAATATGCAGGGACGGTTATTCTTGGTCTCAAGCACACTACACAGTTCTACAGAACTCTACATTGGTGACCCCGTATGTCGATGAACACAAGAACAGTCTGCGCTCCAAACACCCGGAGCAGTGCGACGACTGGATTACACGTGAACACATCAGGACTTTCAGCAGTTGGTTGGAAACACGTCTCAGAGGTGACAACACTGTTTGTGATGAGTTGTACTTGTTGTCCAGGGGACCATCTTCGACTGTATTGATTTACAAAGGATACGAGATAAATGGAAATACATTTTACACGATTGTCCAAGATCAAAAGAGCACCAACCAAAACAGTGGTGTCCGCTTTGATGCAACAACCGAGAGGGGAAAGGACACATATTATGGTTACATAGTGGACATATGGGAACTTGACTACGGACATGATTTTAAGGTCCCTTTGTTTAAGTGTAAATGGGTCAATCTGTCAGGAGGCGGGGTACAGGTAAACCCACAGTACGGAATGACAACAGTGGATCTGAAAAATCTTGGATACAATGACGAACCGTTCGTCCTAGCCAATGATGTGGCACAGGTTATCTATGTGAAGGACATGTCTACCAGACCGAGAAAAAGAAAAGATAAGGAAGCGAATACATCATACGATGAGCCAAAGCGCCACATAGTTCTTTCAGGAAAAAGGGACATCCTGGGAGTGGAGGGCAAGACAGACATGTCTGAAGATTATGAAAAGTTTCATGAAATTCCTCCCTTCAAAGTCAAGGCTGACCCAAGCATCCTGATAAACGATGAAGATTATCCATGGTTACGGCGCAATAAGCAAATGACACAAGCGAAGAAAAAATGAAGAGTTATTTCCGCAACTATTATGATGATACCATGCCAACTTTGTAACAAACGAGTATGATACCATTGTCCGTTTGTACTATTCAAATTTCAATACTACTTGCACTAACAAAACAAAACAAACTTGAAAAATAAATAGCAACAATAAGTATTTTGTTGTAAGTATAAACAAAATAAAATAAATAAAGCAACAAAGAAAATGAATAAAGAAAGTAAAATAAATAAAGC
This sequence comes from Secale cereale, assembly GCA_902687465.1. NCBI lineage: Eukaryota > Viridiplantae > Streptophyta > Magnoliopsida > Poales > Poaceae > Secale > Secale cereale. Next base: position 773,686,155 of record LR738715.1, on the reverse strand, counting down.
AACTCTAAATACAGCAAAAAACAACTTAGAAATAAACAAAGAAAATAAAATAAATAAAGCAACTCTAAATACAGCAAAAAACAACTTAGAAATAAGTAGCAACAATAAGTATTTTGTTGTAATTAAGTATAAACAAAATAAAATAAATAAAGCAACAAAGAAAATAAATAAAGGAAGTAAAATAAATAAAGCAACTCTAAATACAGCAAAAAACAACTTAGAAATAAACAAAGAAAATAAAATAAATAAAGCAACTCTAAATACAGCAAAAAACAACTTAGAAATAAATAAAGCAAAAAAGGAAAAAAAAATATTGGGCGCTGCCCAGTGAGCCTGCAAGGCCTATAGCACAGGATCCACCTGTAATATAAGGCCCAGCAAGCTCACAGGGCAGCGCGCAGAGTTAGGCCCAGAAGCCTGCATTTGAGAGGAGCTCGAGAGGGTGGGAGCAGCAGCCCTTATAAACCACTCTCGAGCTCCCTCAGCTAGCGAGGTGGGACTAAACATCCCACCGCACCCGCGCCAGCACAGGGCCTTTGGTCCCGGTTGGTGGCACCAACCGGGACTAAAGGGTGGCATTAGTCCCGGTTTCAGCCACCAACCGGGACTAATGCCACTCCTATATAACCAGGACTTGCGAAATTTTGGGCAGTTTCTTTCTTCCCCGCCCCGACGCCTCCCTCGATCTGCTCTTCCCCGTCGCCGTCGCCGTCGCCCCCGTCGCCCCCGTCGCCCCGTCGCCGTCGCCCCCGACGCCGCCTCGTCGCTCCGCCCCGCGCCGTCGCCGCGCCCCGCGCCGTCGCCGCGCCCCGCGCCGTCGCCCCGCCCCGCGCCGTCGCCGCGCCCCGGCCGGCCCGTCGCCCCGCGCCGCCGCGCGCCCCGCCCCGCCGCCGTCGCGCCGCCCCGCCCCGACGCCGCCTCGTCGCCGCCCCGCCCCGCCGCCGTCGCGCCGCCCAGCCCTGCCGATGTGAGGGCCGGCTCCCTTTTTTTTTATATGTTTAATATTGCTGTATATATATATATATATAGTTGTTGTGTATATATATGTATATATGTGTATATTTTTTTTATGTTTATATAAATTGCAGTATATATAGTTGCTGTATATATAGTTGCTGTATTTATATGTATGTGTATATCTTTTTTTTTCTTAGGAATTTGCTAAATATATATGTTAAATATATATTTATGTGTATATAAATATATTTTTTCTTAGGAAGTTGCTGTATATATGTGATGTGTGTATATGTGATGTATATATATGTGTATGTGGCTAGCTATATAGTTTTTTGTTTATATATGCTAAATATATATAGAAAGTTTTATATATATATATATGCAAAAGTTACAAATTTAGAAAAAGAAGGATAGGAAAGAAGAAAATAAGAAAGAGGAAAGAAAGAAGAAGAGGAGAGGAAGAAGAGGAGAAATAAATAAGAAGAAGAAAAAAAAGAAAAAGAAGGATAGGAAAGAAGAAAATAAGAAAGAGGAAAGAAAGAAGAAGAAGGAGAGGAAGAAAGAGGAGAAATAAATAAGAAGAAGAAAAAAAAGAAAAAAAGAGGAGAAGAAGAAAGGAATAGAGGAGAAGAAGAGAAATTTTCTCTTCTTCTCCTCTATTCCTTTCTTCTTCTCCTTTTTTTTTCTTTTTTTTTCTTCGATCTTCTCCTCTAGCGGTTCCTTTTTTTTCTTCTTCCTCTTTTTTTATCGGATATGTATACACCCTCTCCCCGATAACTTTGACATTAGGGGGGGGGCGGGGTCGAGGGTCGTCGAGGGACCGAGGCCGAAGGTCGAGGGGTCGAGGGTCGTCGAGGGACCGATCGAGAGGCCGAAGGGCGAGGGGTCGAGAGGTTGCCTAGCAGTCGGGGGTCTAGGGTTGTGGATCACCGAGCAGTCGGGGGTCAAAGTATTGAAGAATTCCATGACTTCATCATTAGCCAGAAGTAACCGGGGCATTTTGGTACAAAGTTATGCAAAGATATTTTGAAATGGAGTTCCTGATAGAATAATCCGTCTTTTGTTACGAATTATCCTATCGGGGACTCCGTTCCAAAATAACTTTGGAGAGCTTCGTACCATCATGCTACTGTTACTTTCGCCTAATGATGAAGTATTGGTTTTGTTGAATCCTTTGACACTCGACAAAATGTGACATGAGGGGGTCTAGGGTTGTGGATCGCCGAGCAGTCGGGGGTCGAGGGGTCGAGAGAGGTTGCCTAGCTAGTGTCAAAGTATTGAAGAATTCCATGACTTCATCATTTGCCAGAAGTAACCGGGGCATTTTGGTACAAAGTTATGCAAAGATATTTTGGAACGGAGTTCCTGATAGAATAATCCGTCTTTTGTTACGAATTATCCTATCGGGGACTCCGTTCCAAAATAACTTTGTAGAGCTTCGTACCATCATGCTACTGTTACTTTCGCCTAATGATGAAGTATTGGTTTTGTTGAATCCTTTGACACTCGACAAAATGTGACATGAGGGGGTCTAGGGTTGTGGATCGCCGAGCAGTCGGGGGTCGAGGGGTCGAGAGAGGTTGCCTAGCTAGTGTCAAAGTATTGAAGAATTCCATGACTTCATCATTTGCCAGAAGTAACCGGGGCATTTTGGTACAAAGTTATGCAAAGATATTTTGGAACGGAGTTCCTGATAGAATAATCCGTCTTTTGTTACGAATTATCCTATCGGGGACTCCGTTCCAAAATAACTTTGGAGAGCTTCGTACCATCATGCTACTGTTACTAGGGCTGAGAATGATCTGCTTCAGAAAGGGATCGAACCAGAGACAATGCACTGGCCAGAACGTTGCCGGACTTGGTTCTTCGGGGCTGGCGGATCCTTGGACCCTGTAACAGGGTGGTGCATTTGGACGGACAAGCAATTGGAAACACCACTCAGGAAGATGCGCCAGTATATCAAAGCAGCACATGCAGGGACGTTCATCCCCGACAGAGAGAACGACGAGCTGACAATGGCCCTCGGGAATCCTGAGCACCCTGGACGGACACGAGGCACGCCAGGCTCCCTTCCGTGGCGTGCTGGGTTTCTGGACGCAGGAGGCTACAAATGCCACGACAGGAGGAAGAAAATGGAGATGACCGAAATCCAGGCGCTGCGGGCAAGAATACAAGCGATAGAGGAACGGGAAGCAGATCGGGAAAGAATTGCCGAAGCTTCCCCCGAAGCTACCCCGCCATCTCAGCGGAGAAGCAGCGTGGCTTCCACCGAGCTGCTTCAGCCAGAGCTTGCCTTAACGGCTACTGCCAGGAATCCTGTGGATGCTATCACGCAGGCACAAAATTGCCACCTTATGGCACAGTGGATGAATCTGAAGGTCAAGGCGGCTGCTGGCTCTGTTTATCCTTCTGGACCAGACGACACTTTTCACTGCCGGCCGATTCCAGAAGGATATGCTAGGGTGATGGTCGACGAAATAACGGAGGGATTTGAGGAGCTCCAGCTTGACCACCCTACCGGTGAAGGGGAGACTCGGCTGGGTTCTTCACTGAAGACTCCATGCCTATGGCGGAAGGACCTAATCAACATTCTGAACTGGACGCCTCCGCCTCCTCCTCCGACGACGACGAGTCAGGGCACTCCGCCTCCTCCACCGCCTCCTCCTCCGGCGAGTGACCATCAGGGCACTCCGGCTCCTTCTCCGGCGAGTGACCATCAGGGCACTCCGGCTCCTTCTCCGGCGCGTGGCGGCACACCGCCTCCTTCGCCGCCGGCGCGTGGCGGCACTCCGCCTCCGTCGCCGCCGGCGCTCCCGAGCAGACAGCCAGCTCCTCCTTCGCCTAATCAGCAAGGGCGGAAGAGACCTGCCGCCGCTCCGGCTGCTCCTGCTCCGGCGCCTAAGCAAGTAAAAAAGACAGCCGCTTCGTCTGGTCCGGCGACGTCTACCAGTACAGCCAGAGGCGGGAGGCGATGCAGATTCGGTCCTTCTCTCACGCCTCTAGAGAAGTTACCGTACGAGAGGTCCGACGAGGAAAACACGAAGATCGCTGAAGGCGAAGTGAAGGACTTTTTTGAAGGGTTGAAAGCACAGAGACATCCACCTCCGGAGGAGAAGATAGATGCGGTGAAAGCAAAGCACACTCTTGCTGCCCTGAAGCAACCAGCGAAAAGTAAGCCGAAGGGCAACTATGACCGCATTATTCAAAAGACATTTCAAGATGCCAAGCGGTCCGGAAGTACAAAAAGTGATCAGAGGTTAGCAGAAGGGCGAGCTGGGAAACAAATTGCCCAGCTCGGCGAACAAGCGAACCAATCGTGCCCCCCGCTCAAGGTGTCTAGCGACATGGTCGCTAATGATCCGAGGATGGTGCCCGGTTATACCAATCTTGCAGATTACGCGTCCGACGATGTACACTATGATTTCATGGACGTGCAGATAGAAAGATACGAGTACAAAAAGCCTCTCGTCAAAAATGAAAGATCTCTATCAACGAATATGCGAAGATTGCATGATTGGTACATGAAAATCTGCAGAGAGTCTGGGGGGAGGAATAACTTGTATTTGAGAGTTAAACCGGAGCATGACCTCGTTGGAATTGACCTGTTGCCTGTTCCATTTGAGGAGTTCTATCAATTTTTCAATCAATTGGCCCTCGATACAACAACGATCACCTGCTACTGTCTGTAAGTAGTACTACTTCTGTCATTAAGTCTCTCTATATAGCTGATCTTCATTGCATGTATTTATAATTATCATCACTATATTATGCAGATTGAAGATCGTCGAATTGAAGAAAAGACAAGTAGGTGATATTGGGTTTATTAACACATACCTCATAGATGCAACCGAGATTAAATTGCGTCCCGGCGATACCGAGACCAACTTGCTACGATCGTTGGTGGTAAATGAAAACAAAGATATAATACTCTTTCCTTACAACTTCAAGTGAGTGTTAATGTCTTGTGCATATTTGGTTTCCCTTATATATATCAGTCAAGTTTATAGTGATGTAATGATCTCATGCATTCGTGCGCAGCTTCCACTATATTCTCTTAGAGATTAAGCTTGAGAAGGGAATAGTAACTGTCTTCGACTCTAAACGTAAAGATCCCGAGGAGTATGCGGACATGACTCAAATACTAGCCAGGTAAGTTAAATCGATCAATATTATCCACCATGCATATATATCAGCAACTTCATTTCTGATATCAACTAATATAATTGTTTCCTTTGTCTGGCAGGGCTTGGAAAACATTCATCAAAAAAGCTCCGGGACTGCCGAAGAAGCTACAATTTAGATACCCGAAAGTAAGTACAATATAGTAGCATGTTCCGCGCGCGCATCTCCTATATCTTGATTCAAGCGCTAGCTAGTTTCATCAATACCAATTTGGCATTCTTGCTTATCAGTTTGATTGAGCTCTATTTCTTGTAAAGTGGTTGTGGCAGGAACCCGGGAATGATTATTGTGGATACTACATTTGCGAGTCCATCCGCCACACGACCTGTGAGCGGGGCTACACTGATGAACAATTTAAAGTGCGTAAGCAATCAATAATATTCACAAATTTATAGCATCATTTCATGTATTGACCCCCTACTTCAAATTAGATGTTTTGGATGCGGGATGAACTCCTAACACCAGATCGTCTGCGAGCAATTCAAGAGGAATTGGCGGCATTCTTCCTTGAACACGTGATCGCTGAAGACGGAGAATACTATGTGGACCCTGCATCCATGTGTTAGGAGATTATTTTTGTAAGAGATAATTATTGTATATATGTGCCCGGTAGTGTCGGATCGATAGATATACGAGAACTTGTTGTTCGACCAATCTCTCGGAGAAGGAGAGGTGGTCGATATTATTACTTCTCTCTGTATGCATATATATATATATGTTGATTATATATACGAGATCTTCTGTTCCTTCGTTTGCTTAGTATAGCTAGCAGCTAGCTAGCTAGCTAGCGTGACTCTAGTCCATATATATACGTATGTGTAGTATGTAGCGTCGACCAAAAGCACGGACATAAGAGAGAAGTACTTCTCTCTATTAATTAGCTAGCTAACACAATATATCAAACACCTAAATTAACCCCCAAAACCTAAAACCCCCCCTCCCCTTTCAAAAAAAAAAAACAAAAACCACAGCTACAGAAATGCTGACACGTGCATGCCTTTTGGTCCCGGTTGGTACCACCAACCGGGACTAAAGCCCCTCCTGCCTGGACTCGGTGCACAGGCCACGTGGACACCCTTTTGCCCCGGTTCTGGATTGAACCGGGACTAAAGGGTCAGAGCATTAGTACCGACCCTGTTGCCCCGGTTCCAGAACCGGGGCTAAAAGGCCAAATGAACCGGGGCTAAATCCCCTTTATCTACTAGTGGAAGAGTGCACGCCAACCTCTAAATCATCCGAAACTCAATTCTGCAAGCCGTTTTCGGCCTCCGAAATTATTCCGAAACAGACAAAGTTTGTGACAGAAGGATACGAATTTTCGTTGCGGTCGTTTTGGCAGGTCATGGAGCCCAAACGAAGTTCGTATGGCCAGGGTACGGTCGTTCTACGGAAACACATCAAATGGATTTCAGCAACGAGGGATATAGTGAATCCGGCTTCCAGGGTAACTTGCTCGCGCCCACGAGCCATTTTGCGCCACTCGAAATGGCCTATTATTTTCGAACAGTACGAATGTAATGTAGAAGAGCTGGTATGCACAGTTTTTTCCAAGAACAACACATGTGCATGGACAAAAATGTGGGTGGTAGCGCTATGGGTGATAAACCATGCAAAACGGCAAGTTTTTGGGTGTTCGGTGCACCGAAGAGGCTTCTCCTTCCATCCAGACTAGCATGTAGGGCTTGCTGGTGCAGAAATAGAGTCATGTAACATTGTTCTGCAAGTCATTGTCGCAGTATCTGTCCGTGGGTGAGATCACGGTAGGGTGGTAGACGCTAGAAGAGTGCACGCCAACCACTAAATCATCCGAAACTCAATTCTGCAAGCCGTTTTCGGCCTCCGAAATTATTCCGAAACAGACGAAGTGTGTGACAGAAGGATACGAATTTTCGCTACGGCCGTTTTGGCAGGTCATGGAGCCCAAACGGAGTTCGTATGGCCAGGGTACGGTCATTCTACGGATACACCTCAAATGGATTTCAGCAACGAGGGATATAGTGAATCCGGCTTCCAGGGTAACTTGCTCGCGCCCACGAGCCATTTTGCGCCACTCGAAATGGCCTATTATTTTCGAACAGTACGAATGTAATGTAGAAGAGCTGGTATGCACAGTTTTTTCCAAGAACATCACATGTGCATGGACAAAAATGTGGGTGGTAGCGGTATGGGTGATAAACCATGCAAAACGGCAAGTTTTTGGGTGTTCGGTGCACCGAAGAGGCTTCTCCTTCCATCCAGACTAGCATGTAGGGCTTGCTGGTGCAGAAATAGAGTCATGTAACATTGTTCTGCACGTCATTGTCGCAGTATCTGTCCGTGGGTGAGCTCACGGTAGGGTGGTAGACGCTAGAAGAGTGCATGCCAACCACTAAATCATCCGAAACTCAATTCTGCAAGCCGTTTTCGGCCTCCGAAATTATTCAGAAACAGACAAAGTTTGTGACAGAAGGATACGAATTTTCGCTGCGGTCGTTTTGGCAGGTCATGGAGCCCAAACGGAGTTCGTATGGCCAGGGTACGGTCGTTCTACGGATACACCTCAAATGGATTTCAGCAACGAGGGATATCGTGAATCCGGCTTCCAGCGTAACTTGCTCGCGCCCACGAGCCATTTTGCGCAACTCGAAATGGGCTATTATTTTCGAACAGTACGAATGTAATGTAGAAGAGCTGGTATGCACAGTTTTGTCCAAGAACAACACATGTGCATGGACAAAAATGTGGGTGGTAGCGGTATGGGTGATAAACCATGCAAAACGGCAAGTTTTTGGGTGTTCGGTGCACCGAAGAGGCTTCTCCTTCCATCCAGACTAGCATGTAGGGCTTGCTGGTGCAGAAATAGAGTCATGTAACATTGTTCTGCACGTCATTGTCGCAGTATGTGTCCGTGGGTGAGCTCATGGTAGGGTGGTAGACGCTAGAAGAGTGCACGCCAACCACTAAATCATCCGAAACTCAATTCTGGAAGCCGTTTTCGGCCTCCGAAATTATTCCGAAACAGATGAAGTGTGTGACAGAAGTATTCGAATTTTTGTTGCGGTCGTTTTGGCAGGTCATGGAGCCCAAACGGAGTTCGTATGGCCAGGGTACGGTCGTTCTACGAATACAACTCAAATGGATTTCAGCAACGAGGGATATCGTGAATCCGGCTTCCAGGGTAACTTGCTCGCGCCCACGAGCCATTTTTCGCCACTCGAAATGGCCTATTATTTTCGAACAGTATGAATTTAATGTAGAAGAGCTGGTATGCACAGTTTTGACCAAGAACAACACATGTGCATGGACAAAAATGTGGGTGGTAGCGGTATGGGTGATAAACCATGCAAAACGGCAAGTTTTTGGGTGTTCGGTGCACCGAAGAGGCTTCTCCTTCCATCCAGACTAGCATGTAGGGCTTGCTGGTGGAGAAATAGAGTCATGTAACATTGTTCTGCAAGTGATTGTCGTAGTATCTGTCCGTGGGTGAGCTCACGGTAGGGTGGTAGACGCTAGAAGAGTGCACGCCAACCACTAAATCATCCGAAACTCAATTCTGCAAGCCGTTTTCGGCCTCAGAAATTATTCCGAAACAGACGAAGTGTTTGACAGAAGGATTCGAATTTTCGCTGCGGTCGTTTTGGCAGGTCATGGAGCCCAAACGGAGTTCGTATGGCCAGGGTACGGTCGTTCTACGGATACACCTCAAATGGATTTCAGCAACGAGGGATATCGTGAATCCGGCTTCCAGGGTAACTTGCTCGCGCCCACGAGCCATTTTGCGCCAGTCGAAATGGCCTATTGTTTTCGAACAGTACGAATGTAATGTAGAAGAGCTGGTATGCACAGTTTTGTCCAAGAACAACACATGTGCATGGACAAAAATGTGGGTGGTAGCGGTATGGGTGATAAACCATGCAAAACGGCAAGTTTTTGGGTGTTCGGTGCACCGAAGAGGCTTCTCCTTCCATCCAGACTAGCATGTAGGGCTTGCTGGTGCAGAAATAGAGTCATGTAACATTGTTCTGCAAGTGATTGTCGTAGTATCTGTCCGTGGGTGAGCTGACGGTAGGGTGGTAGACGCTAGAAGAGTGCACGCCAACCACTAAATCATCCGAAACTCAATTCTGCAAGCCGTTTTCGGCCTCAGAAATTATTCCGAAACAGACGAAGTGTGTGACAGAAGGATTTGAATTTTCGCTGCGGTCGTTTTGGCAGGTCATGGTGCCCAAACGGAGTTCGTATGGCCAGGGTACGGTCGTTCTACGGATACACCTCAAATGGATTTCAGCAACGAGGGATATCGTGAATCCGGCTTCCAGGGTAACTTGCTCGCGCCCACGAGCCATTTTGCGCCACTCGTAATGGCCTATTGTTTTCGAACAGTACGAATGTAATGTAGAAGAGCTGGTATGCACAGTTTTGTCCAAGAACAACACATGTGCATGGACAAAAATGTGGGTGGTAGCGGTATGGGTGATAAACCATGCAAAACGGCAAGTTTTTGGGTGTTCGGTGCACCGAAGAGGCTTCTCCTTCCATCCAGACTAGCATGTAGGGCTTGCTGGTGCAGAAATAGAGTCATGTAACATTGTTCTGCACGTCATTGTCGCAGTATCTGTCCGTGGGTGAGCTCACGGTAGGGTGGTAGACGCTAGAAGAGTGCACGCCAACCACTAAATCATCCGAAACTCAATTCTGCAAGCCGTTTTCGGCCTCCGAAATTATTCCGAAACAGACGAAGTGTGTGACAGAAGGATGCGAATTTTCGCTGCGGTCGTTTTGGCAGGTCATGGAGCCCAAACGGAGTTCGTATGGCCAGGGTACGGTCTTTCTACGGATACACCTCAAATGGATTTCAGCAACGAGGGATATCGTGAATCCGGCTTCCAGGGTAACTTGCTCGCGCCCACGAGCCATTTTGCGCCACTCGAAATGGCCTATTATTTTCGAACAGTACGAATGTAATGTAGAAGAGCTGGCATGCACAGTTTTGTCCAAGAACAACACATGTGCATGGACAAAAATGTGGGTGGTAGCGGTATGGGTGATAAACCATGCAAAACGGCATGTTTTTGGGTGTTCGGTGCACCGAAGAGGCTTCTCCTTCCATCCAGACTAGCATGTAGGGCTTGCTGCTGCAGAAATAGAGTCATGTAACATTGTTCTGCACGTCATTGTCGAAGTATCTGTCCGTGGGTGAGCTCACGGTAGGGTGGTAGACGCTAGAAGAGTGCACGCCAACCACTAAATCATCCGAAACTCAATTCTACAAGCCGTTTTCGGCCTCCGAAATTATTCCGAAACAGACGAAGTTTGTTACACTAGTAGAAAGCAGGGCATTGGTCCAGCCCATTAGCCCCGGTTCAATCTAGAACCGGGACCAATGGGGGTACTGGACCCGGTTCGTTAGCCCAGGGGGCCGGCCGGGCCACGTGGGCCATTGGTCCCGGTTCGTCTGGACCTATTGGTCCCGGTTGGAGCTAAAAACCGGGACCAATGGCTCTTGCTCCTGGCCCACCACTATTAGTCCCGGTTTGTTTTATGAACCGGGACCAAAGGCTCCCCTTTAGCCCCGGTTTGTAGCACCAACCGGGACCAGTGAGTTGCCTATATAAACCCCCTCACTCAAGAGCAGAGCTCACTGCTCTGTTTTTTTTCTGGCCGAGGGGGACAGGGGTTAGTGGTGCTCTAGCTCACCTCCTATGCACACAACATGTTCGGTGGAATGCCCGAGCCACACTAGTTAAGCTTTTCTCCTCTCGAAGCTCTATTTTCTCCGAGATTTGTCTAGGTTTAGCGGTCCGTCACGTCCCGTCCCCGTCTTCGCCGCCGTCGATCGCCCCCGCCGATCTCGTCACCGGCACCACCGTGGTGAGCCTCTGGTTATGTCCATGCTTTTCTTACTTTTATTATTGCTTTAGATAGATATTTGTCTAATTTTCTTACGTTTATTATTGCTTGTTATTATATAGTGCGATGGTTTTGATATCCGCCCACGTGGGCCCTCGTCCGGTCTACGATTCGGATGTGGTATATTATCTTTAATTTATAACTATTTGTTTTAGTGCTTATGATAGTTATGCCGACCAACCTGACATGCATAGATGTTTTATTATGTCTAGGAGGTAGTTGAACCGGAAATTCCAACCGACCCTCTTGTGGAGAGGTTAAATTTAGTTGAAGAGGAAAACATTTCGTTAAAGAAAAAATTGGAAAAAATGGAGGAGGAGAAGATGGAATTGGAGTTGCATGTTGCGGAAGTTATCGATGATCACAAGATCAAGATGGAACCTATTGTCGAGAGGTTAAATTTAGTTGAAGAAGAAAACAAATTCTTGAAGGAAAAAATAAAAAAAATTGTGGACGAGAAGATGATATTGGAGTTGCATGTTGCGGATGTCGTCGATGATCACAAGATCAAGATGGATGCAATGCGGTTGAAGATTAAAAAGATTAGAAAATATGCCATTAATACCGAGGCTTGGTATCATTATGCCGTTGGATCAATTGTTACCTTGGTTGCGATTATGATAGCATTTGTTTTCGCGTTGAAATGTTTTACATAGCTTCGATGTGTATGGAGAGCTATATATGTTGTTAGATGAGAACTATATATGTATGTACTTTGGTTTTAATGTGATGATGAACTTTTATCCATTTGGTCACTTAATTATCTATTTATGATGTTCTGTAATGGTTTTTGACACACTTAATTATATATAAATGCACGCAGATGAACCGCCAATGGATGTACGGTGACAGACACACCTCCGAGTACATTAAGGGCGTGCGTGAGTTTCTAAATGTGGCAGAGGCAAACAAGCAGAATGGTTTTATGTGTTGTCCATGCACTCAATGTGTGAATACGATGTCTTACTCTAACCGAAAAATCCTTCACTCCCACCTGCTTTACAAGGGTTTCATGCCACACTATAATGTTTGGACGAGGCACGGAGAAATAGGGGTTATGATGGAAGACGGCGAAGAAGAAGAGTACGATGACAACTATGTGTCCCCTGAATACGGTGATGCTGCAATGGGGGGAGCTGGTGAAGATCAAGAGGAACCAGACGATGTGCCCAATGATGCTGCAACGGGTGAAGCTGCTGAAGATCAAGAGGAACCAAATGATGATCTTCGCCGGGTCATTGTCGATGCAAGGACACAATGCGAAAGTCAAAAGGAGAAGCTGAAGTTCGATCGCATGTTAGAGGATCACAAAAAAGGGTTGTACCCCAATTGCGAAGATGGCAACACAAAGCTCGGTACCGTACTGGAATTGCTGCAGTGGAAGGCAGAGAATGCTGTGGCTGACAAAGGATTTGAGAAGCTACTGAAAATATTGAAGAAGAAGCTTCCGAAGGATAACGAATTGCCTGACAGTACATACGCAGCAAAGAAGGTCGTATGCCCTCTAGGATTGGAGGTGCAGAAGATACATGCATGCCCTAATGACTGCATCCTCTACCGCGGTGCATACAACGATCTGAACGCATGCCCGGTATGCGGTGCATTGCGGTATAAGATCAGACGAGATGACCCTGGTGATGTTGATGGCGAGCCCGCCAGGAAGAGGGTTCCTGCGAAGGTGATGTGGTATGCTCCTATAATACCACGGTTGAAACGTTTGTTTAGAAACAGAGAGCATGCCAAGTTGATGCGATGGCACAGTGAGGACCGTAAGAAAGACGGGAAGTTGAGAGCACCCGCTGACGGGTCGCAATGGAGAAAAATCGAGAGAAAGTACTGGGAGGAGTTTGCAAAGGACGCAAGGAACGTATGGTTTGCTCTAAGCGCGGATGGCATTAATCCATTCGGGGAGCAGAGCAGCAATCACAGCACCTGGCCCGTGACTCTATGTATGTATAACCTTCCTCCTTGGATGTGCATGAAGCGGAAGTTCATTATGATGCCAGTTCTCATCCAAGGCCCTAAGCAACCCGGCAACGACATTGATGTGTACCTAAGGCCATTAGTTGAAGAACTTTTACAGCTGTGGAATGGAAACGGTGTACGTGCGTGGGATGAGCACAAACAGGAGGAATTTGACCTAAAGGCGTTGCTGTTCGTGACCATCAACGATTGGCCCGCTCTCAGTAACCTTTCAGGACAGACAAACAAAGGATACCACGCATGCACGCACTGTTTAGATGACACTGAAAGTATATACCTGGACAAGTGCAGGAAGAATGTGTACCTGGGCCATCGTCGATTTCTTCCGACCAACCATCAATGTCGAAAGAAAGGCAAGCATTTCAAAGGCGAGGCAGATCACCGGAAGAAGCCCGCCATGCGTACCGGTGATCACGTACTTGCTATGGTCAATGATTTACACGTAATCTTCGGAAAGGGCCCCGGCGCACTAGCTGTTCCGAATGACGATGAGGGACACGCACCCATGTGGCCCTCGGGAATCCTGAGCACCCTGGACGGACACGAGGCACGCCAGGCTCCCTTCCGTGGCGTGCTGGGTTTCCGGACGCAGGAGGCTACAAATGCCACGACAGGAGGAAGAAAATGGAGATGACCGAAATCCAGGCGCTGCGGGCCAGAATACAAGCGATAGAGGAACGGGAAGCAGATCGGGAAAGAATTGCCGAAGCTTCCCCCGAAGCTACCCCGCCATCTCAGCGGAGAAGCAGCGTGGCTTCCATCGAGCTGCTTCAGCCAGAGCTTGCCTTGACGGCTACTGCCAGGAATCCTGTGGATGCTATCACGGAGGCACAAAATTGCCACCTTATGGCACAGTGGATGAATCTGAAGGTCAAGGCGGCTGCTGGCTCTGTTTATCCTTCTGGACCAGACGACACTTTTCACTGCCGGCCGATTCCAGAAGGATATGCTAGGGTGATGGTCGACGAAATAACGGAGGGATTTGAGGAGCTCCAGCTTGACCACCCTACCGGTGAAGGGGAGACTCGGCTGGGTTCTTCACTGAAGACTCCATGCCTATGGCGGAAGGACCTAATCAACATTCTGAACTGGACGCCTCCGCCTCCTCCTCCTCCGACGACGAGTCAGGGCACTCCGCCTCCTCCACCGCCTCCTCCTCCGGCGAGTGACCATCAGGGCACTCCGGCTCCTTCTCCGGCGAGTGACCATCAGGGCACTCCGGCTTCTTCTCCGGCGCGTGGCGGCACACCGCCTCCTTCGCCGCCGGCGCGTGGCGGCACTCCGCCTCCTTCGCCGCCGGCGCGCCCGAGCAGACAGCCAGCTCCTCCTTCGCCTAATCAGCAAGGGCGGAAGAGACCTGCCGCCGCTCCGGCTGCTCCTGCTCCGGCGCCTAAGCAAGTAAAAAAGACAGCCGCTTCGTCTGGTCCGGCGACGTCTACCAGTACAGCCAGAGGCGGGAGGCGATGCAGATTCGGTCCTTCTCTCACGCCTCTAGAGAAGTTACCGTACGAGAGGTCCGACGAGGAAAACACGAAGATCGCTGAAGGCGAAGTGAAGGACTTTTTTGAAGGGTTGAAAGCACAGAGACATCCACCTCCAGAGGAGAAGATAGATGCGGTGAAAGCAAAGCGCACTCTTGCTGCCCTGAAGCAACCAGCGAAAAGTAAGCCGAAGGGAAACTATGACCGCATTATTCAAAAGACATTTCAAGATGCCAAGCGGTCCGGAAGTAAAAAAAGTGATCAGAGGTTAGCAGAAGGGCGAGCTGGGAAACAAATTGCCCAGCTCGGCGAACAAGCGAACCAATCGTGCCCCCCGCTCAAGGTGTCTAGCGACATGGTCGCTAATGATCCGAGGATGGTGCCCGGTTATACCAATCTTGCAGATTACGCGTCCGACGATGTACACTATGATTTCATGGACGTGCAGATAGAAAGATACGAGTACAAAAAGCCTCTCGTCAAAAATGAAAGATCTCTATCAACGAATATGCGAAGATTGCATGATTGGTACATGAAAATCTGCAGAGAGTCTGGGGGGAGGAATAACTTGTATTTGAGAGTTAAACCGGAGCATGACCTCGTTGGAATTGACCTGTTGCCTGTTCCATTTGAGGAGTTCTATCAATTTTTCAATCTATTGGCCCTCGATAAAACAACGATCACCTGCTACTGTCTGTAAGTAGTACTACTTCTGTCATTAAGTCTCTCTATATAGCTGATCTTCATTGCATGTATTTATAATTATCCTCACTATATTATGCAGATTGAAGATCGTCGAATTGAAGAAAAGACAAGTAGGTGATATTGGGTTTATTAACACATACCTCATAGATGCAACCGAGGTTAAATTGCGTCCCGGCGATACCGAGACCAACTTGCTACGATCGTTGGTGGTAAATGAAAACAAAGATATAATACTCTTTCCTTACAACTTCAAGTGAGTGTTAATGTCTTGTGCATATTTGGTTTCCCTTATATATATTAGTCAAGTTTATAGTGATGTAATGATCTCATGCATTCGTGCGCAGCTTCCACTATATTCTCTTAGAGATTAAGCTTGAGAAGGGAATAGTAACTGTCTTCGACTCTAAACGTAAAGATCCCGAGGAGTATGCGGACATGACTCAAATGCTAGCCAGGTAAGTTAAATCGATCAATATTATCCACCATGCATATATATCAGCAACTTCATTTCTAATATCAACTAATTGTTTCCTTTGTCTGGCAGGGCTTGGAAAACATTCATCAAAAAAGCTCCGGGACTGCCGAAGAAGCTACAATTTAGATACCCGAAAGTAAGTACTATATAGTAGCATGTTCCGCGCGCGCATCTCCTATATCTTGATTCAAGCGCTAGCTAGTTTCATCAATACCAATTTGGCATTCTTGCTTATCAGTTTGATTGAGCTCTATTTCTTGTAAAGTGGTTGTGGCAGGAACCCGGGAATGATTATTGTGGATACTACATTTGCGAGTCCATCCGCCACACGACCTGTGAGCGGGGCTACACTGATGAACAATTTAAAGTGCTTAAGCAATCAATAATATTCACAAATTTATAGCATCATTTCATGTATTGACCCCCTACTTCAAATTAGATGTTTCGGATGCGGGATGAACTCCTAACACCAGATCGTCTGCGAGCAATTCAAGAGGAATTGGCGGCATTCTTCCTTGAACACGTGATCGCTGAAGACGGAGAATACTATGTGGACCCTGCATCCATGTGTTAGGAGATTATTTTTGTAAGAGATAATTATTGTATATATGTGCCCGGTAGTGTCGGATAGATATACGAGAACTTGTTGTTCGACCAATCTCTCGGAGAAGGAGAGGTGGTCGATATTATTACTTCTCTTTGTATGCATATATATATATGTTGATTATATATACGAGATCTTCTGTTCCTTCGTTTGCTTAGTAGCTAGCAGCTAGCTAGCTAGCTAGCGTGACTACTCTAGTCCATATATATACGTATGTGTAGTATGTAGCGTCGACCAAAAGCACGGACATAAGAGAGAACACTTCTCTCTATTAATTAGCTAGCTAACACAATATATCAAACACCTAAATTAACCCCCAAAACCTAAAACCCCCCCTCCCCTTTCAAAAAAAAAAACAAAAACCACAGCCACAGAAATGCTGACACGTGGATGCCTTTTGGTCCCGGTTGGTACCACCAACCGGGACTAAAGCCCCTCCTGCCTGGACTCGGTGCACAGGCCACGTGGACACCCTTTTGCCCCGGTTCTGGATTGAACCGGGACTAAAGGGTCAGAGCATTAGTACCGACCCTCTTGTCCCGGTTACAGAACCGGGGCTAAAGGCCCAGATGAACCGGGTCTGATCCCCCTTTATCTACTAGTCTAGGTGTCTTCCCCCTTTCTCTCAGCCCCATCACCCCCTCCTTCCTCATCCTCCCTTCTTTATCCTCCTTCCCTCATCGCAATTCCACCATACCTTCTTTGTAGCCACAATCAGTTCGGACATGATTGCAGAAAAAATGGGTGGATTGGACGAAAATACTTAAACACTAAGTTTATTCTATATTTGACATGAGGACACGGAAGTAGATTCAATCGACACACATGAAGGTTGCAACTGCACACAACATCTATGCAAATGCCTAATATGAATACATGTCACTGTTCTAATGCCAACCAATGACCACAACAACCATCAAGCATCACCATAGAAGGGGGAAACGCCTGCACTTCAAGAAATAGATATATGCATCACAAAAAGAAAATTGGTAAATTTCCCTAGTATTTTTTCTTTTTAAAGTTGGTAGAATTGGCAATTTTTATTATTCATTGATGTGGTTAGAATTTATAGAAGATGTCATCAAATTAAAGGGAAAGGTAGGGTTTGATCCATAACAGTCGGACCATAACCATAGTCTAGTCTATGATTCCTAGTCGCATGAATCAAATGCATGCAAGTAGATGGGTTGCACACCTAAGTCCCTTCATTTTAAAACTGGACAAGAAAGCCACCCCGAGAAAAGTCGAGGCTAATTTTGTTACTTTTATGGTTTTTGGTTTTTGGTATGGTATGAAATCTAAAAACCATTTATTTTTAGGGCATTCAAACTGCATGCTTAGCTTAATAGAAGGAATAAGGTAAATACATAAAATGCAGACAAGCTTCCACCGCAGCCCGATGAGTAGCAAACCTCACTTGACGCACACAAAACAACACAACCCCAAAGGGCATGTCCTAAACTTTCTAACAAAGCATGTCTCGACCAACACCGGTCACCTCCAAAGAACAATAACTCCAACTAGACTTTCCTTGTGGAAGCACCAACCAAAATTGGAGGCCTAAATGAGTCGGCGAGTAGATGGCGGGACTCAGTCAGCCCCAAAAAAGTCGCCATCTTGGACTCACCCATGATGGCTATATTGAGCCCCTGAAGATCAATCCAGAAAAGCGGCAAACACCACATGACGCAACATAGAACCTCCAAGTTGTGCCTCCAAACACGATGCTCCTAACAGAGGAACGATGTTGAGAATAGCGCCACCGCCGGTTCTGATCCTAACCTAGGCTTTCGCCTAAAGACAACAATCCAAGTGAGAGAGCGTGAAATGCTGATACACCACAATGACGCCTCCAAGGAGGGGGGAAAGCACCCATGGCCCATGGGCGCCATTGCTGCTAGCACCGACTAAAGAAGGGTAAGACCTTCATTTGTGTCGTCGCGCAGCTGCATCCATGTCCACCAGAATTGGGCAACACTGTCCATGTTTGTCCACTCCATTGCCGCTGCAGCATCTCCCGAACATAATCCCACCGCACCAAGCACAGCCAGGAGTCAAAGGCTAGAGCAGCCATGCCGCCATCACCTGCACCATGCAGAGTTGACCAGCCGAGCAGCCCAAACACCAGGTGATCGACATTGATCCCTAGTCACCATCTCTCTTTCCTTCTAGGCGAGGTCACCATACTCCGCACCTCCTATGAGCACATAATCATGCGCCGAGGAGAGAACGCCAAGCCATCCGTTGAGGAGGACCACACTATCACAGCCGCCACCGCTGCCGGAAGATCGGGCGCCCTCGAAAGAAGAAACCCTAGACCATGGCGTTGTCTGCCGATCACTTTCACGATCACCTTTGTAGCGAAATGCTCGCTGATGGTAGACCATGTGTGTTGGTTCACTCGGCATCCTTGTGGTGGCAGTGGCACTAGGAGTGTGTGTTTTTTATTGTTCCTTTTGTAACTAAATTTCTTACCAGGTTTGTTCTCATTTTGCATGCTTGTACATATTGGCTATATATGCATCTCCGAGGCGTAGGTGGATTATTTTGTGCTGTTCTCATATACTCTCCCTGTTCCAGAATATAAGGTTTATTGATTTCCGTGCAAGTCAATCATTTAAAAGTTTGACCAAGACTATAGAACAAAATAACAACATCTGCAATACTTGATCGATAAATTATAAAACTACTTTTGTATGATGGATCAAATGATATAAATTTCATATTGGTGGATATTGATATAGTTTTCTAAAAAATTGGCTGAACATGCACTCCTTTGACTTTAAAAAAAACAAATACATGTTATATAAAGGAATGGAGGGAGTATATATACATGCCCCCCTAAAATACAAATATGTACATACCCAAGAATTTATAAAAGCTTCTATGAGAAAAATCTATAATACCTTCTTTAGGATTCGTATTATAGTACTCCTAACTGAAGCATATACTACTAACTAAAAAAGAAAACCGCTTGTAAGGAAGAAGGTCGGCAAGCTATTCGATGGCAAGGAACTCCGCGAGCACTAATGCTTGCACGCACTACGAAGGTTTGGTTCGCTTATATCACACAAAAGTAGAAAACAAACGTCGTCTGAAATTCGTTCGTTTTTTTTTCACAATCAACATGGCTTTCTTTTCTCTTAGGAGTGGCGATCCAGCAAGTGAGCCGAATATAGCCGGTGCGGTGAATATATAACCATGCTGCATGTAGGAATCAGATCATAACCCCCACGTATTCATTTGTCCAAGTATCAATACCATTCCTCTGGAGAAATTCTGCAGCTATATAATATGTATCACACACATGCTTGACAGATTCATATTACATATTGGAGAGGAGCGGAGAAGCATATCTATATATATGTACACTGCGTTGACCACTTATACCCACACACATATTTACACGAAAGATAAAGAAGAAGGATTGCTAAGGCATCAACCGGGAGAGACGGTAAACGAACGAGATGATGAACGGATGATCAGAGGACACAGGCTAAAACTAGAGCCTCAGCTCCAAGTCCAGCTCGTCGTTGCCCACGGGAGCCGCTGCCTTCTGCGACCCACCGGCGCGGCCACCATCGACTTGAGCGCCAGCCGGCGGCGCCTCGGCCTCGCGTCGGCGGTGGACGTTCATGTGCCCTCCGAGCGCCTGTGCGGTGGCGAAGCCCCTCTTGCAGAGGCGGCACAGGTGAGACTCCCGAGCCCGCCTCGCAGCGCTGTCCTCCGGCGAGCCCGCCTTGCTGGCGCCACCTCCCTCCATTGAACTCCAACCTAGCTAGCCGGAAGCTGGTTGATTTGTGTGTGCTGTGAGTAGCAAGTGTAGTGGATGGGACTTGTTCTAGTTGGATGCTTGGATGGATCTTGGGAACGCAGCAATGGCCGTATATATAGTGGTAGAGGCTCTGTGTGTAGTGTGTGCTGCGGGTGGGAGTGCGCATGCTGGGCGGCGGCCATTGCCTAGCTTCAGGGAGGGAAGACTGCCCAGGTCGGCGGCCATTGCCTAGCTTCAGGGAGCGGAAGACTATCCAGGCCGGCGACCATTGCCGGCCTAGTTGGCAAATATAGCGCGGCGGTGCATGGGTGGGTATGCCGGTGCTAATGGAGCTGTGAGAGGCTGGTTTACATAAATAGCTCTACCGGCCACCTGAATTTGGTAATAGCGTACGTGCATGCATTGCTTGCCAGCATCCAATTTCTTTTCCAAGCACGCGACGCATTGTTTATTTCTTACTTTCCCAAATACTAGACATCTCAAATAGACTACAACATACGGATGCATGTAGTCATATTTTAGAGTGTAGATTCACTCATTTTACTTCGTATGTAGTCATTTGTTAAAATCTCTAGAAAGACAAATATTTTGGAACGGAGGGGGTATTTATTTGTGCTGTTATTCACGAATGTATGAATAAACTATTTTTTTGCAAGGAAAAGAATTGACTAATTGCATGAAGAGGCGCTGTTAACCTATCACGTGGATCGACGTGCATGAAGACTGCTGTTTCAAAATATGAGTCTTTATAGAGATTTCAACAAATAACTACATACGAAGTAAAATGAGTGAATCTACACTTTAAAATATATCTACATACATTCGTATGTAGTAGTTCATTTGAAATATCTAAAAAGACAGATATTTAGGAACAGGGGGAGTACGACTTACGGCGTTCTCTGCCACACCCGTCAATATTTTTTTTCTACTGCAACGTTAAGAATCACACTTCCACATGGAGGAGAAATTCAGAAAATGTATCTTCCAGTAAAGAAATTGTTTATAGAGGATGGTAGAAGGCTAGAAGCACACAAGAGTTTAACCCCCCGCGTTTGCATAATAGATTATGTATAAACGGAAGAAAGTGATATCCAAAGGTTTAGAACACATATAGAAGTGGTCATATGGACAGAGGAAAAAGTAATCAAAAGTACACCCAAGCCAATGGGAATGTCGATGTCTTCTTTCTCCTGCATCCATCGTCACATATTGTGGGTAGAACTCGGTGCCACCTATGGACATCCAGATCACCATGGGAGTCAGGACAACATTGTTGTAGCGGTCGAGATGTCGCTGATGTAAACCACTAGACGCCAACAGTCACAATTTGTTAAGAAAATCGCTAGAGACGAAAAATCCAAAGAAAGACTACAGAATTACGCAAGTTCGGCTAGCCAGAGTTGGGGAACTCACATGCACTCTGTCAAGGCCGAGGCTTGCAAACTTCGCCAGTCACAACTGGAGCCGAAGGAGCAAGACACAAAATCATGTAGTTTGCCCCGCAAGACATCGTCATCGAGACAAATATGCAGAAGAAAAATCATATGATGAGGAGAGAACACCAATCCAGCCCCCAAGGAGGACCACACTATCACAACCGCCACCGTTGCCGGAAGATCAGGCGCCCTCGAACGAAGAAACCCTAGACCATGGCGTTGTCTGCCGATCGCTTTCACGGTCACCTTTGTAGCGAAATGCTCGCTCATGGTAGACCCTCTGTGTTGGTTCACTCGGCATCCTTGTGGTGGCACTAGGAGTTTTTTTTTATTGTTCCTTTTGTAACTAAAATTTGTATCAGATTTGTTCTCATTTTGCATGTATATATATATATATATATATATACATGCCCCCCC
>LR738715.1:773636484-773655778 GCA_902687465.1 Secale cereale | reverse complement strand
GGGCCCTGGTGCCCCCCCCCCGGCTGTACTTTGGGCGCAAGGTAGGTTCTGGAACGCTGATTTTTTATATAATTTTTCTGGATTTTTCCTGACAGTTCTCGTAATGTGAAAACCTGAAATACAAAAACAGCCGAAAACAGAAACTGGCACTGGGGTGCACTGGATTAGTAGGTTAGTCCAAATATGATCAAAAGTGTATGGAAGTGTATAAATATCATAGCAATATCACCCAAAAGTGGCATGGAGCAAGCAGAAATTATAGATACGTTTTGGACGTATCAACATCCCCAAGCTTAATTCCTGCTCGTCCTCGAGTAGGTAAATGATAACAAGAATAATTTCTGCGGTGACATGCTATTAACCATATAGGACTTTTTCATAGTCATATGACAAAAGCTTACTGAGACAATGATTCTATAGTAATTAAGTTGCCTCATGAGAAAATCACAAAGGACTGAAAGTTTTACAATATGAAACTGAAACATCAAAAAGATTTGCAATGAACATGATGTGCAAATATGATAAAGTGATATCTAGCTTGCCCCCTTTAGTGAAGCAAAACATAAATGCAGGGGCACCTTCAAGGTTTAAGTGATGACTAGATACAATGATTTCAAAATAAACGATATCACAATCATGCAAAAGACAATGCTACTTTGGAACAATGCACATTACACTTAGAATGACAATCATGCTCTCAGTAGTTGGTGCTTGAAGAAAGAAGGTGGAGACTCAAAAAGTAAAAGAATGGTTATGTGCTAGAGCTTTTTATTTTGAAAACATAGAAACAATTTTGTCAACGGTAGTAGTACTTCATATGTGTCATGCATAAGACATCCTATAAGTTGTAAGCCTCATGCATCGAATACCAATAGTGATCGCACCTTGTCCTAATTAGCTCGGATTTCCATGGGTTATCATTGCATTATATATGTTTCAACCAAGTGTCACAAAGGGGTACCTCTATGCCACCTGTACAAAGGTCCAAGGAGATAAATCACATTTGATTTCTCGTTTTTGATAGATCTCAACTTGAGGACATCCATACCGGGACAACATAGAAAATAGATGATGGACTCCTCTTTAATGCATAAGCATATTCTCATAAGAGATTGAGGATTAATGTCCAAGCTAAAACTTCCACCATGATACATGGCTTTGGTTGGCGGCCCAATGTTCTTCTCTAACAATATGCATACTCATTCAACCCATGGCAAATCACCCTTACTTCAGACAAGACGAACATGCATAGCAACTCACATGATATTCAACAAAAGTGTGACAGTTGATGGCGTCCCCAGAAACATGGTTACCGCTCAGCAAGCAACTTATAAGAAATAAGATACATAGGCAACATATTCTTTACCACAATAGTTTTTAAGCTACTTTCCCATGAGCTATGTATTGCAAAGTTTGTCCGCTTAGTACAGGTGGAGGTTAGCAAAAGACTGGGAGCGACCAACTAAGAGAGCAATGACGGTCATAATCATGCAGAGCGACAAAGCAACATTGAATCAGGCATGGTAGTTATATCGCTACTCAGAAATAAAAGATCATCAAGGCTTGACAGACTTTCTTTACAGTCTTAAATATGCGTGAGCATACGCCAAGTCAATCAAAATAAATTCTTGAAGGAAGATATTACTAAACCATACCAGATCATAGGCAAACAAATCAAGTTGGTACTCCAATAACACATTGGGAATCCCCCAGCTATTTGAGATTAACCATAAGAAAACCTGAACTACTAAGCGCCATTATGCACGTAGCATCTTTATCATAGACATATTAACCAATGCAACGGAAGCAAACTCTCTTAATAAGGTGAGCATGATAATTAAAGAGAGTTCGAGCAACCAACTAAACAAAAGCTCTTTGAAAAGATAAGCATGAATACTAAGAGTTGAACATGATAGTAGCTATTAGAAGACAAAGAACACACACAGCAAAGATAGACATGAAAATTCTATGTTATGTTCTAGGTAGAAGTGGAGCGTGTTTCTCTCCCACATAAAGAAATCTGAGTTCCGACTCGTTATGAAAAACTAAAAAGAAAATTAAGAGCAAGACGCTCCAAGCATAGCACATAACACATGAAGTGATAAAAATATAGCGAAACGAAAGACGAACTGATAATGTTGATGGAGAAGGGGATGCACGGGGGCATCCCCAAGCTTAGACGCTTGAGTCTCCTTGAATATTTCTTGGGGGTGCACGGGGGCATCCCCAAGCTTGAGCGCTTGACACTCCTGAATCTTTTTATCATCTTCCCTCGCACACTTGAAAA
Source organism: Secale cereale (assembly GCA_902687465.1). NCBI lineage: Eukaryota > Viridiplantae > Streptophyta > Magnoliopsida > Poales > Poaceae > Secale > Secale cereale. The sequence goes on along the minus strand of LR738715.1, from coordinate 773,653,491 downwards.
CTCCCTTCATACATAACTCATCATAATCTGATTAGCGAGGTTAGTACCCTTAATAAAATAATTGTTCCTTGCTGGAAATAAAGATATTATTGAAGGTCTACTGTTTCTCGAGATTGCCAAAAGGTTTTTGCAAAGAAAAAGCAAGCTCTTGGTTTGCAAAATGAAGGAAAGGCAAAACAGGACAGAATCTGTGAAAAACAGAACAGCAGGTAGTAAATGATTTGTTCGGGGTACTTCTGCAACTCAAATCAATAAACTCAGAACAGACGCACGAAATACAATTATATAGAGAACGCTGTCGAAACAATTCAGACCAAAAAGATGATCTGGTGATTTTATACGAATTTTTCTATCCAAGGACAGAATCTGTTTCCTGGACAGCACCTCACAACTTTTGAACTTTCTAGCAATCAGAGGCTATACTTGGCACAAAATATGAAAAGCAAAGATACAATGATGATGCTACTGTAGTAAAAAACATCAAGACACAACAAAAGCAAAATATAAAAATTTATTCATGTGGGCTGCCTCCCAAAAGCGTTTTCTTTTATGCCTTTAAGCTAGGCATAATGCATAGAGATCAAGTTTTATCAAGAGTAAAAGAATAGCTAGCCCGTACAACGGACTCAAAAGGTAACTTGATCTTCTTACGAGGGAAGTGTTCCATCCCTTTCTTGAGAGGAAACTGAAATTTTATATTACCCTCTTTCATGTCAATGATAGCACCAACGGTGCGTAAAAAGGGACGTCCCAAAATAATTGGACATGAAGGATCACATTCAATATCCATAATAGTGAAATCAACGGGAACATAATTATCATTAACAACGATAAGAACATCGTCGATCCTCCCCAAAGGTTTCTTTATGGAAGAATCAACGAGACGAACACCAAAAGAACAAGAATCATAAGGTTTCAATTTAAGCATATCATATATTCTTTTGGGCATAACAGAGGTACTAGCTCCAACATCACATAATGCATAGCAAGAGAAGTCATTCAAATTAATTTTTATCATAGGATCCCAACCATCTTCTAGCTTTCTAGGTATGGAGGCTTCTACTCTAAGTTTCTCCTCCCTAGCTTTGATGAGAGCATTAGTGATATGCTCTGTGAAGGCAAGGTTAAGCGTGCTAGTGCGGGGGTCTCTAGACATCTTGTGAAGGAAATCAATAACTTCGGTAAGAGTGCAATTATCAAAATCAAGGTCATTAGCATCAAGTAAAGTGGTAGTGGTGTCCTTTAGGTTCACTTGTTTGGTAGTTTCTATAGTCATAGCATCACCATTAATAGGTCCAATGGGACCAGGAGTACATTGGGTGCTAAGAGTTTGAACATCCTCAACAACTTGGATAGTAGCAACAGTGTGGTGGGTAGGAAGGCTCTTAATTCTATCTTCTTCCTCCCTTTCTCTAGCCCATCTTTCTTTAAGTTTAGCCATCATCCTAATATTTTCATTAATTTGCACTTGAGTAGCATTAATAGGATTTACCTTCCTCTCCTCAAGAGGAGAAGTTTTAATTTTAAGCAATTCTATCTCATTGGCTAAGTGGTCTACCTTCAAAGAGAGATCATCTAGTTTATGTAGTTTTTCTTCTACACTCTTATTAAAGGCTTTTTGGATAGTGATGAAATCTTTAAGCATAATCTCTAGTTCAGTAGTGGAGTTCTTGGTACTAGGATAAGCATTGTTGTTCCCATAAGAATCAGAGGGGAACGGTCTAGGATTGTTACCAAAATTACTCCTATAAGCATTGTTGTTAAAATTGTTTCTAGAGATAAAGTTCACATCTACTTGTTCTTGAGCAATCAAAGAATTTAAAGGAACATCACGAGGATCAACAGAAGATTGCTTCGAAAGTAGAGACATGATTAAGTCAACTTTTTCATTAAGGGAGGAAATCTCCTCGACGGAGTTTACCTTCCTACCTGTTGGAGCGCGTTCGGTGTGCCATTGGGAATAGTTGGTCATCATATCATCGAGAAGCTTTGTGGCAGCACCAAGTGTAGTTGACATAAAGGTTCCTCTCGCGGCCGAATCTAACAAATTCCGCGAGGTAAAGTTCAAGCCTGCATAAAAAGTTTGGATAACCATCCAAGTAGTCAAACCATGAGTAGGGCAGTTCTTGATAAGAGATTTCATACGTTCCCAAGCTTGGGCAACGTGTTCATTATCCAATTGTTTAAAATTCATTATGTTACTTCTTAGTTGGATAATTTTAGCAGGTGGATAGTATTTTCCAATAAAAGCATATTTGCACTTGTCCCAAGAATCTATGATATTTCTAGGCAAAGACTGAAACCAAATTTTAGCTCCTCCTCTCAAGGAGAAAGGAAAAAGCTTAAGCTTAACAATATTACCATCTATTTCGTGGTACTTTTGCATATCACAAAGTTCAACAAAGTTGTTTAAGTGTAAAGCAGCATCATCTCCAGCACCGGAGAATTGTTCTCTCATGACTAGGTTCAGTAAGGCAAGTTTAATTTCATATGAAGGTGCTGAAGTGGCAGGTGTAGTGATAGGTGTGCTGATAAAGTCATCGTTGTTGTGACTAGTGAAGTCACACAACTTGGTGTTCTCGGTGGAACCCATAGTAGCAAGCAAGATAACTATTTTTGTGATTTTCGATAAAGGATACTAAAGCAAAAACTGAAAGGTAAAGTAACAAGACTAAAAAGCAAAGGTAAAAGATAGCATGCAACTCCCCTATCCTGAAAAGTGGAGTCCCCGGCAACGGCGCCAGAAAAACTCCTTGATGGGCCTCTAACTCCTCGTTGGTTACCCCAAGTGGAAGGTGTGAGATGCAGTGTTGTGGAAGTTTTTCCCTTAGCAAAGATGCCAAGGATCGAATTCCCAGAGACTCCTAGGTTCAACAAGTAGGTGTCAACTGCTAACGGCGCCAGATATTAGCAATCAACGTGGACCTGCACACATATACAAATAAATTTGCTCCCAACGAGTACAGAGAGGTTGTCAATCCCTCCGGCCTTGTAGTTCACAAAGGATTAAACGCAAATGATAGTAGTGATAGATAATGTTTGCAATAGTAAATAATAGTGAAAAGTAAATAGCGGATGTGATCAATGATGGTAATATGGACCGGAGTCTCATGATGTTCACGAGTGATGTCTCTCTCCCAAAAGACGATAAAACAGCTATGTGAGGTAAACGAATTACAGCTGGGCAATTGACAGGACCACGAACGCAAATCAATGCTGACTACATTGCAAGAAAGGTTGAGGTTCAAAGCATGGGCGGTACGCTAAAGTAAGTAGACCGAAATCCATCAATATCTACTACTAATCATCCACCTTGAGATATCTATCCAGAACATCTCGCTGGTATTAAGTTGCGAGCCCCACCCATAGTGTAAACTCAATGCAATAGACAACTGCATTAAAAGAACTTTGCGTAAAGTAAACAATCCTTGCACCCGCGGGTACAAGCACCGTTGTTTTCCCCCTTGTGGCAACAGCACATCCCCTAGACTCATGTTTCTGTCACTCAAGTTAGTCATCGAGGGGCATGAACCCACAATCAAGCATAACGTTCCCTCTTGGAGTCACTACGTATTACTTGGCCAAAGCAATAAATAACAACGGAGAACATGCAAGAATTACTTATGAACATAAATATAAAAGAGGCAGATCAAATATATTACTCAATCACAATCCGAACATAATCTCATAATCCATCGGATCCCAGCAAACTCATCATAGCAACAGCATAAGGATTACATATGTGCCTCGATCATGTAGGGCAGCTCACGAGGACTAATTAGTGAAGCACAAGAACGGGAGGAGAACATCACATAGCTACTGGTCATGGACTCATGGTCCAAGGGAGACTACTCACAACTCATCCGGGAGGCGTCCATGGTGGTGGAGAGGCTCCCGATGGTGATCCTCCCCTCCGGCAGGGTGCCGGGAAGAGTTCTCCTGGTGCTCCCGATCTTGGAAGCGGCGGCGGCGGCGGAACAGAGATGAGATCGCGAAAAAGAGTTCCCGTCCCGAGGGTTTCGAAGGACGCTCTAAATATATGCCAAAGGGGGGCACCAGACGGGGCTCGGGGGGCCCAGGCGCCCCCCGGCGCGGCCCGGGGGGGCGCGCCGCCAGGGCGCCTGGGGCCCTGGTGCCCCCCCCCCCCCGGCTGTACTTCGGGCGCAAGGTAGGTTCTGGAACGCTGATTTTTTATATAATTTTTCTGGATTTTTCCTGACAGTTCTCGTAATGTGAAAACCTGAAATACAAAAACAGCCGAAAACATAAACTGGCACTGGGGTGCACTGGATTAGTAGGTTAGTCCAAATATGATCAAAAGTGTATGGAAGTGTATAAATATCATAGCAATATCATCCAAAAGTGGCATGGAGCAAGCAGAAATTATAGATACGTTTTGGACGTATCATTAACACACAAGTATTACACAGTATGTGTGTAAATAATAGTAGACTGCAGAAATTAGACAATTACTATATGCTTCGTCTTTGCATATTAGAAGGAAAGAAAAAAACAATTTAGTGCAAAGTTACACCACCGAAGTATGATATAGATTTTAAACTACATAACTGACACACATCCAACTAAAACAATGAATGCTTCCGATGAATGCATAGGATTTCTTTCTATGGTGACACTTCTATGCCGGACGAGATGACACAATCATATCGTTTCCTCTGCTCCAACGTTAGTGTTTTCCACAAACGAACGACGGCGTTTGCCATGAGAACGGCGATCTTCCGTAAACGAACCACCTCCATCTGATCCACTCCTAAGATATTTCTTCAGCACACAGGATATGTAGGCCGGATTCAAAACCATGGCGGGATTCTCGTCATAAAATGGCAGCATCCCTCTCACTACTTTGTTCCTCATGTCAACAGCGACAATCCAGGCATCATGATCCCCATCATCCCTCTTGGAGAAGAGGCAAACGACGTCCTCGCCACACAGGATGGGACATGATGTTTCCAGGTGGCTTAGAGGCAATATTTCATCTTGAGAAGATGGTTGCATGTGCTTGGGTGGCAATGGTTGGGTTCTAGCTGCAGGATGCGGAGGCAAGGAGACGGTTCCAAGCTCATCGACATGGTTCCTGAATACGGTTGGCTAATTAACCCATGTGTCTCGATGAGAAAAGGATTGGGTGTGCCCAATCTTGCTCAAGGTTTCCCTGATCACTACACTACAATGCCGGCCCGTTAGTTTGCTTGTTCGTTCACTTCGATATATAATTCACAATTCACTTCTTCTTCGGTACAACCCCCTGACACATCAACGGACGAGATCTGGTCATACCCCTTCATAATAAAGGGTAGGATGGTCTTTCTAGAAAATACGCTGCGGAGATCTGTCCTGAGTCCGCCTTGGGCCGATCCATTAGTGATTATGTACGATAGCACGGATCCAAAATCCAAAAAAACTATACTATTATTAGGCATCGAACACACGACCTCCAGCATTGTGAAATTGCTAATAGCCAGTAGAACCATCACGAGTTTGTGATAATTATGTAGCGCAGTTATTTATCACCTAGAATGGACGTACCGTAGGTGTTTTTTCTTATTAGAAATACTTTGGCAGATCAAAATTGCTACTGTACAGCTGGGCCGGATATTCTAGCTAAGGCGTCTTTTATAGCTCAAAAAAACTAATGTATTTTTTCATCTTTTGGAATATTTTTAAAAATACGAAACGTTTTTCAAAATTTGAACTTCTTTTGGAAACAAGATTTTTTTTCAAATTTCCGAACCTTTTTTATGGAAAATACTTTGATTTTGTGAATATTTTTCAAATCTTGTGAACAGTTTTTCGGAATTGTAAGCATTTTTCTAAAACTGCAGACATTTTTTCAAAAAGATGAATAATTTATGAAATTAGTCAACATTTTCTTGAAAACATGACAATTTTTAAATTTCTGAACATTTAAAATTGCAAACACATTTCAAATTGGCGAGCATTATTGGAAAACAAAAACACAAACACAAACATTTTTTCAAATTGGAAAAAAGTGCTCAAGTTAGTAAAAAAAATCATACACACTTTGAAATTCTAAAATTGTTGACAAATTTTGGAAAATTGTTAGGAAAAAATAAAAATGTTTATGTTGAGTAATAATGACGGGAATTACAAATACACTGATCTAACTGGTATATTTTAGGCTATGGATAAATGATCCCAGCGTCTTGTAAGAGCCTGGCATGGACATATAAGGCATCCATGTCAGGTTTGAATGACTTCCGATATCGTTTACATGTTGTGACACGTTCGATCATTTATCGGCCTATTTTCACGGAGAAAACTTTAGAAAATGCAAAACTTTCAAAAATTTAAACAACTTAGCATTGTGCCTTGAATTGGTCATAGAAGCTGGTGAAAAGTATTGGGGGTTATTTGACGGATGTCAAAAAACAACGAGCTTTCAAACGGACCCTTCTGGCTTATCCGAACACCCTCCGTTGAACATAGTCCATTATAGGACATCCTTAAAATGAACCCCACTTTGCAAGAAGGCAGGCATGCCCATGGTAGACACATGCCTGGTTTGGATGACTTTTCGACACCATACGCAAGTGGTTACACATCCGGTCATTTATCGGCCTTCTTAACCAATAAAACTTCAAAAATGCAAAATTGGGCAAAACCCCAAACAATTTGGCATGGTGCCTTGAATTGGTCATACAAGGCCATAAAAAATGGGGCAGTTTAAGGATTGTGGAGAAATCAGGTACTCCCAAACATACCCTTCTGGTCTATCCGAACACTACATTGAACATGGTATTTTTTCAGAGATCTCAGCACAGGCTCCAACTTTTCCAAGCAAGTCGGCATGCCCATTTTTGGCATCCATGCCTGGTTTGAATGACTTCTGACACCATAGGCACATTTTGACATGTTCTTCCATTAATAGGACTTTTTCACCGAGAAAACTCTAAAAAGGCAAAACTTGGCAAAACCCATACAATTTGGCATGGTTCCATGAATTGGTCTTACAAGGCCATTAAAAAATGGAGTCATTTACAGGATGTCGAGCAATGAGTTGCGCCCGAACAGATCCTTCTGGCCTATTCAAACACTCTCCATTGAACATGGTATTTCTTTGGAGATATCAGGACAACCCCCAACTTTTGCAAGCAAATGGGCATGCCCATGTCAGGCATCCATACCTGGTCTGAATGATTTCCGACACTGTATGCACGTTGCGACATGTTCTGCCATTAATTGTTATTTTTTTCACCGAGAAAACTCAAGGAAATGCAAAACTTGTCGAAAACCCAAACAACCTTTTTATGATGCCTTGAATTGGTCACATGAGGACCTTGAAAAAAATTGGAGTAATTCCAAGGATGTCGACAAATAACATGCTCTCACACGGAGCCTCCTGCCCTAGAACATACTTCGTTCAACATGGTCTATTTTTGTACATCCTTGAAATGATCCCAACTTTTGGCACTAGGTGGGCATGCCCCTCATAGGCATCCATGCCATGTTTGAACAATTTTCGGCACAGTATGCAAGTTGCGACACGTCCAAACTTTTTTCTGCATTTTCTTACTAAGAAAAATACAAAACTTGTCGAAAACCAAAATAACTTGTCATGGTGCCTTGAATTGGTCATACGAGGCCATAAAAAATAGGGCCATTTCAAGGATGTCGAAAAACAACATGCTCTCTGACAGAACCTTCTGGCCAACCCGAACACCATTGGCATGGTATTTTCGTGGACATGCCCATGGTAGGCATCCATGGAAGGTTTGAACTACTTCCGACTCCATATGCAAGTTGGTACATGTCTAGCCATTTATCGACCTTTTTTGACCGAGAAAACTCTAGAAAATGCAAAATTATGTCGAAAACTCATGCAACATGGATTGATGCCTTGAATTGGTCATACAAAGCCATGAAAAAAGTATTGGATGCATGGATGCCTACCATGGGCATGCCACCTACTGGCAAATGTTGGGCTCATTTCAAGAATGTTCAAAAAAACACCATGTTCAACGTAGCATGTTCGAGTAGTCATCCATGCCAGGTTTGAAGGGAAAATGTATTTAAAATCATAATTTATATAGATACTTAAAACTTTCATTTTAATTTTCTAACATAACTAATGAATACAAAATGATAGAATTGAAAACAACAAATGCTTCTTTACAAGCATTTAATAAATATTTAAACAAAAAAAGAATTAAAATCCTGATTTAAAATAGTTACTTAAAACTGTTACTTTGGTATTTCAATTTTTATACAGGTTAAAAAAATAAAGTTTAAAAATGAAAAAGATAAATTAACAAAAAAATGAGAAAATGGAATAGAAAAGAAAATCTTAGGCCTTGCCCAACTAAGCGACGGGTTACTTATTTTTTTGTACAGGTTACTTAAATCTTGTCAAGCGACTATGAAAAATTTGTTCGGAATTTAAAAAAAATCTCATTTAAAAAAATCACAAATCCAAAAATTGTTCCGACAAATTTAACACTTTTTTGATATCGCATATTTAGTCTCATTTCTGAAAAATGTTTTGGAATTTAATTTTTTGTTCGTGCTCTCAGAAAATGTTTGTTTCACAATTTTCTTTGTGCTTTTCAAAAAAAAATCACATTTTGACATTCTGAAAAACTTTAAAGACAAAAACAACCTTTTAAATTACCTTACAATTTTCCAAAATGCAAATAATTTTAATCTATGAACAAATTTAGAAATAACGAACCTTTTGAAATTTTGGGCAACATTTTGAAAGCGTGACCATTTTTTGAAAAAGAAACAAGAAACGTAACAGGAAAAGGAAAATAATTAAATAAAAAGAAATTATGGAAAAATGTCCAGTTCACAAAGTGTTCGTAAAATCTTTTTAAAATTCCCAGCCCATGACTTACTTAATGTGCCTAGCTTTAAATCATCCAACGAAGGTAGGTTGTCGTAGTGGTTGTGGATGCACTTAATGTTTTAAGTGGTCGTGGGTTCGATTCCCAGCTTCTGCAGTCGTTTTTCTCTATTTTTCGTTGCATGCCAAATGGGCCGGCCCAAGTAAGCTATACGTTACTACAAAAGTAGATACAAATTGCGAAATGTCTATATTACCCTTTATACATATTGTGAGGGGGGGTTGTACCGAAGCGGGACTCTATATAATTCACTTTGGTTTTTTACTTTACGTTTTTCTTCTTTCGGTTTTCTCTAAAAAAATTGAGAGAACGTCAGCCTTTACAAAGTTACACAGAGTCTCCCGGATACAATCCGGAGCAGAATGGAAAATAAAAGGACTCACTGAGTGAGTTCAGACTAGATCTAGCTAAAACATGAGCTAAAACATTACATTACCGACGAACATGCATGAAAGTCACAGAAGACAGAGCCCCACACGCCATCTTGATATCAGCGATTATAGAACCAAGAATGAAGCAGTCTCGTGAAGAGTGCAGTCTTTGCACCACCGAGAGACAATCGGATTGGAAAATCACATGCATATTGTTCTCTTGGCGAGCCAAATTAGCCCCACGACGAAGAGCCATCGCCTCTGCCACTTCCGGTGATGAAACACCTCGCAAGGGTTCTAAAGCAGCAGCAACACACTAGCCCGTATGGTCCTGAACCACCACGCCAATTACTGAAGAGCCACTGTCCAACGAAACAGCTGCATCTGAAGATACCAGCAATGTACCATGCAGTGGCGGAGACCAATGAGAGCTAGAAGTAGTGGTCACACGTCTAGCAGCATGATGAGTTTTGAAAATATGTTAGAAGATCGTATCAATGGAAGCACGCGCCCTTGCAGCCGTATGCTTCAGGAGAGGAGCAACAGGTTCATTACGAGCTGAATTCTGAGCCTCCCAAATGTGCTATAGAGTGACAGCCAGGATAGAGATATCTCGATCACATCCATAGGATAGGAAGTTGAAAAGCCATTGCTTGGGAGATGTAAAGGAAGAGCGATACAATTTGATCCCAAACACATTCTTGATCTCCTCCCATATAGCACGGGCATGTCCACAAAAAAGCAAAGCATGCTCAATGGCTTTCATCGCTTTTTTGTTTTTTTTGTCAGTTTTATTGTCTTCACCGGTTTTCTTTGTTTATTTATCGGTTTTCACAGATTTTTCATTTTTTTTTTCATTTTTTCATTTTTCTTACTATAATAAATTCAGTTTTCTTTTGTTTTCACTGGTTTTCTTTCGTTGTTCGTTATACTTTGTTTTTTTTTCTTTCTTAATTCTATTTTGCTGTCTTCGTCTTTTTTTGTTTCATTGATTTTCCTTTTTGTTCAATAGATGTGAACTTTTTCTAGTACGCACTTCACATTTTTTATACACTGGAAACCATTCTTTTATAGATGTTAAATAATTTTTAAATACATGATTACCATTATTTGAATACTTATATTATTTCATGTCTACTTTTTCCATATATATTCTACAATTGTTGGTATACATCTAATATATTTTTCTAACAGAAAGCTATTTTCCGAACATACGGAATTCTGCAAGAGATCCAAACAATTCGTTCCTCGATTGGGGCGCGCTCGCCTCCCTCTTAATTTAATGAGAATCCTAATTTACACCTGGACATGGGGCAGGTGAACATGAGGTATTGAAAATCTGAAGGTGAAAACAGATATTTGCTCAGCAAATGGTTGTACCGTCTTTCAGTCGAAAGAGAAGGGATTTGGATTGAGCTACTGCGTAACAAATATCTTCATTCCAAAACGCTAGCTCAGGTGACCGCTCGACCGTCTGACTCCCCGTTTTGGAAGGGGGTTATGAAGACAAAGGTCGTCTTCTTCAATAGGTCCAAATTCGTTGTAGGGAATGGAAGAGATACTAGGTTTTGGGAGGACACATGGCTAGGTGAAACCCCATCGGCCTTGCAGTATCCATCTCTTTACAACATTGCTCAACGAAAAGAGGTTACTGTTGCCTCTGCGTTGAGATCCATTCCGCTTAATATGCAATTCCGGTGGTCAGTTATTGGTGAGTTGTGGGATAGATGGTCACATCTCGTGCGTCAGCTAATGGGGGTTAACCTTTCAGATGTTTCAGACTCTTTGCACTGGAAGCTATCCAGCTCATGAGTCTTCCCCATTAAATCAATGTATACGGATCTGATTAATTCTGGGACTATCCCGAGATCGGTGCATATATGGAAGATTAAGGTACCTCTAAAAATTAAAGTGTTTATGTGGTTCATGCACAAGGGAGTAATTCTAACTAAAGACAACCTAGCTAAGCGTAAGTGAGAAGGAAGTACACGATGCGGTTTTTGCGACCAGGTTGAAACAATCGAGCATCTGTTTATCAATTGTCCGCTTGCTAAGTTACTTTGGCGAACTATTCACGTAACGTTTAATGTCACTCCGCCTATCACGATAGCTCATATTTTTGATAACAGGTTAGCTGGGGTGGCGCCTCAGACCGCGGCACATATTCGTGTGGGAGCATGTGCATTACTTTGGGCTATATGGACTTGTCGAAATGATGTTACCTTTAACAGACATGCTGTCACAAACTTTTTGCAGGTCACCTTCAGAGCGTCTACTTGGACCCGTATGTGGTCCTTACTCAGTCATGCGGATCACAGGGCGCATATGGATATTGGGTGCAGCCAATGAAAGATGGTTGCACGGGATACTTACAACCGGTTTGGATGACGGTTCAATAATAGGATAGGCGTTTAGTCTCCTAATCCTATTTTTGCCGGTTGTGGCATTTATTTTATGATCTTTTTAATACTAGACTTTTTGATTGACTGCGAGACGGCTTGCTGGAACCTTGTTCGGAACATATTTTTTTAATAAATATATGGTTGTGTGCATCAAGAGATGCAGAGGCCGAGGTACGCCTCCTTTTCGAAGAAAAAAAAGTGAGCATTAACAATGACTTTTTTTCCTTGATGCTAGCAGTTTCCATACTTGTAGTTTTATAGACTAAAAAGTCATACTAAAACTGGAAACTGAACTCAAGACTTCAATATTGAGATCTTGACACATTAGCCAACTCACCCGCTACTTGGCTCCTGACAAATTCAAATAAATTCCATGCTTTGACCATCCAAGGGAAAAAAAAGTTGTTCAAATATACCTCGGGAACTTCTGTGTAAATAAGATGGTAACTTACGTACAACTGATCTGATAACTTACGTGTAAACACATTGATACATTTTCACTTCGGAGAGAAAAGTTGAAGAAATATAACCTTATATTTTTTGTCCAAATGGCATGGTAATTCATACCACAACGAAGATAAATTACATACAAACGCCATGTTAGCTTTCACCCGGGGAAGAAAATTAATTGTTGAAACATCCCTCGGTAACTTTGTGTGTTAATATCATGGTAATTTATGCACAATAGACCTGATAATGTAAATACAAATAAATTGGTAACTTTTTTATCGGGGACAAAAAGTTGTTGAAATATATCCTCGGTAACTTATGTATAGATATATACCAACCACCATGGGTGTTTTTCCTCTCGTCCCCTAGTGTTTGTAACCCTAGCCGCTGCTAGGAGAGGACGGTCTTCCAGCATCCTCCGCCGGCAACCTCGGTCGTCGGTGGCGAGGGGGGTCGCCGGATCCACGCGTGTGGTTCGTTTCTACTCCTTTGTAGTCTAGATTTTTAGCTTGTTCATTTTCTTTGCTTCAGCGGCGACGATAACGACGTTGAATAAAGATACTTCAGATCCTTCCTTGACGAGACCATCGGTTCTATGTTTTGATGTGGCACAAACTAGCGAGACACTAAATTGTGTGTGTAGACGGTCCGATCTTTCATGGCGATGCTTTGTTCTTCCGCCTTGTTCCTCGCAACCTCTAATATCAATCTCTACCCGTGCATGATCAATACAGTAGGAAGCACAAGCAAGTCCCCAATATATGCACCTGCACAAACTAACTAACAATTGCACACAACGCAAAAAAAGGGGTTGTCAATCCCTTCACAGTCACTTGCAAGAGTGAGATCTAATAAAGAGATATAAAACAAATAAAATAAAATAAAACTCAGCAAGGTATTTTTTGTGTTGTTGGTTTTATAGATCTGAAAATATATGATGGAAAATGGACCCGAGGGCCATAGGTCTCACTAGAGGCTTCTCTCTCGAAGAAAGCATACGGTGGGTAAACAAAATATTGTTGAGTAATTGATAGAAAAGCGCAAAGTTATGACGACATCTAAGACAATGATCATGAATATAGGCATCACGTCCGTGACAAGTAGACCGACTCCTGCCTGCATCTACTACTATTACTCCACACATCGACCGCTATCCAGCATGCATCTAGAGTATTAAGTTCATAAGAACAGAGTAACACCTTAAGCAAGATGACATGATGTAGAGGGATAAACTCATGCAATATGATATAAACCCATCTTTTTACCCTTAATGACAACAATACAATACGTGCCTCGCTACCCCTTCTGTCACTGGGTGAGGACACCGCAGGATTAAACCCATCACAAAGCACATCTCCCATTGCAAGAAAAATCTATCTAGTTGGCCAAACCAAATCGATAGATCGGAGAGAAATACAAAGCTATCAAATCATGCATATAAGAATTCAGAGAAGACCCAAATAATATTCATAGATAATCTGATCATAAATCAACAATTCATCGGATCTCAACAAACACACCGTAAAATAAGATTACATCGAATAGATCTTCAAGAACATCGAGGAGAACATTGTATTAAAGATGAAAGAGAGAGAAGAACACATCTAGCTACTAGCTATGGACCCGTAGGTCTATGATAAACTACTCACACATCATCGGAAGGACAACAAGGTTGATGTATAAGCCCTCCGTGATCGAATACCCCTCCATTGGAGTACCGGGAAAGGCCCCAAGATGGGATCACACGAGGCCAGATACCTGCGGCGGTGGAAAAGTATTTTTGGCGACTACTCTAGGTTTATGGAATATTTGGATATTTATAGAACTCACAGGCGGTTCAGGGGGCTCCCGAGGGACCCACAAGCCCAGGGGCGCACCCCTACGGCGTGTTGTCTCCTCACAGGTCTTCTGACCCTCTCTCAAAGTCTCATAGGTGTCTTCTGGTCCAAGAAAAATTATCGTAAAGTTTTATTCCGTTCGTACTTCGTTTGATATTATTTTTCTGTAAAAGCCAAAAACAAGGGGAAAAACAGAAACTGTCACTTGGCACTGGGTTAATAAGTTAGTCTTAAAAATAATATAAAATATCACATTAATGCATATAAAACATTTAAAGTTGATAATATATAGAGGTCGAGACCTCCGGCTTACAAGAGTCCAAGTCGTAACATGACCCATGACCGAACTTAACTCTAAGTCGCCTTGCCTTTTTGGACAAGACACCACACGGAGGCTTACACCTCCGGGCCGGTTGCCGCCTCCCGTCTTCAGGCTCTAAGCCGGCCCATCTTGTGATCCGCCCTTCTGATCCTTTTTGATCGCTCTGGCCCATCTAAAGGTTGGTCTTGAAGAGTCGCCAGTTACATAACCCGGCTATTATATGGCGGGTTATATCGTAGGGTTATATCTTCAACACAGAGCGCAACATATAAGGGGCCGGCGGGCGCTATCCGCGGACGCGCCCGCGGGCGTATAGGAGCCAGATTTGTTGTAGATGCTCTTACAGACTTTTTATATCGACAGACTGTCCATCTGAACTACTTCTTTGCATTTGAATTGTTGACGTGAATAACTATTATACTGTGCATAACATGCAACCAAATATTTTACCAATCTAAATTGTTTAACTCAAGAGTAAAATACTATGTCTAAATCACAATGAAAAGTGTTTTTTTTTGTTAGTCATGTTTTTTTTGCTCCTCTTTTTTTTTCTAGACGAGCTAGTGCCCATCACCAATGCATGGGGAGTCGGACTTGGAAGGACGGGAAGGTTTGGTTCCTGAATGTATATACACTCTATATGGAAAAATAAATTAGCACTTCAACAAAAAGTCAAAAAAAATGAAAATATTTTTGAATAAACTTTACCTTCTATTATACATGTGAGAAAAATTTCGCAAAAATAAATTCACCCTTTGACTTCTTTTCAGAAAATACAAATTTTTGGTCAAAATAGTGTGAGTAGTGACCTATAATAGCAAATAAATTTTGTCTTTTTGCCCTGAAGTCAACATTGGTTTTTTTCGTGAAAAATTATATACTAGTGCAAAACAAAGTCAAGTTTAATCTAAAAATACTTTTGAACTGTTTTGACTTTTTGTTTAATTATTATTTAAAAAAATCCTCCTATATGGTGTATATACAACCAGGAACCATTGGGTATTTCCCGGACATGAAGTCCCTATTGCATGTGCAACACCAATTTCTTGTTTTTTTTGTTATATTAGTTTGGAGATGAAGGATCTTTTTACAACGTTCCTAATGTCGTTGGACAGATAAATATTTCTATAGTCTAAATTGGACGCACCTTTGGTACACTATAATGAAATTGTGCCATGTTTTATGTTTTGCGCAATAACACTAATCATATTGTTTCTCGTGTGGCAGCATGAAGGATTCCAGCAGTTTGCTGATGCCGTCGAGTATAAGAGCATCTCTAGCAGACCCCGCAAAAAGCCTCGACCCGCAAAATAACCGCCAAAATGCGGGTTGGCGTGGAAAATCCCGCCTGAACAGACCCCGCAAGCGCGGTCGGCCCGCAAAATTTTTTGAGGGGCGCGGCAAAATCTTGACCCCAACTCGCGAATACGCGGGTTCCCCGCCCCCCCCCCCCCCCCAGCCCGTCGGTGCCCTGCATATAGCGGGAGCGGTTGGTGGGGAGGACATTTCAGCCCGCACTTTTCCCCACCAACCACCTCCCCTCTTCCCCTCGCCCCGCCGCCGGGCCGCCACCCAAGATTCCAGCGAAAGTAGCCGACGGGAGCACGCCTAAAGGCCACCACACGCATGAGGTTGCCCTCCGCCCCGCTCCCCCCCTCCTGCGTCGACGGGCCAAAAAGTTGCGGATATGCGGCCCTTCGTCGCGGGCGGCCGGATTTGGCTTTTCCGCCCGCCGATGGTTGCGTTAAGCGATGGAATGGTCGGGGAGTATCTCGCACAGCCCCGGCAAAGTCACATCGCCGCATGCAGGTACGGGTTCGTCCTGTCGCCGCTGGCGGTTTGCGGGCATGGATTCAGCCGGCCGTCCGCCGGGCTCGGCACTCGCGCAGAGGCTCTGTGGCACGCCGATGCCGCTCATACAGTGAGACGACTGCACACAGACAGTGTTGCGGCTAACTTCGGGCACGCTGAAGCACCCCAGATGGGTGTTCTTCAAATGTGAATACGACGGGGTACGTGTTGTTTTCATTCGGCTCATTTCAATAGCTCATTCTTTGGTTCAATTGCAATAGCTCATTTCAACATCAACATGTGTGTAGGAAGATGGATGCTCATTTTGGTTTTGGGAAGGCGAATACATTGGTTTATTGGTAGAAAGAAACTTAATAGACGTTTGTGCACTCCTTGGTAGAATCTTTTTTTTTTTGCGGGAACACTCCTTGGTAGAATCGAAGGCAATGATGCGGCTGCATGTGCAATTAGAGGGGAAGCAACGTCTGCTTCTTTTGAACCAAAGATGAAGAATGAAGAATGCAAAGTCAAGAATCCGCAGATCAACAATGAGTGCATGGAGAAGATGTTGGTCCAACTAGTGGGAGCAGTTATGAAAGTAGAAAATCTTCTGAAATACATACTTGTGGTTCTTGTTTTCTTTGCTCTTGCTATTCTAGCAAAGATTTGGTGATGTTCTATGTATCCAATGTTGTTGAAAAAGCAAAAAAAAAATGCATTATGTTGTGTCAAATTGAGGTGCAAATTTAGGATTTGCGGGTCGGGGGAGAGCGCCAGACCAGACCCCGCAAAACCGACCTGTAAAAAAAGTATATTTCGCGTTTTATACAGGTCCGTTATGCGGGGTCTGCCTCTACGGCTGTCCGAGTCAGCCTGCAAAACCGTTTTTCCGTGAACTACAAACGCGTTTTACGGGTTGGTAGGATGCAGGGTCTGCTAGAGATGCTC
>LR738715.1:773583434-773632723 GCA_902687465.1 Secale cereale | reverse complement strand
CAACATTAAAAAACATTTTCTACTACTAGTCTCAAGGCCCAATTCAGCCGCTTGCCAGCCCAACCAAACATATGTTTTCATGATACAGGCTTACGTAAAATTTGAGCCCACCTTTCTTTTTTTTTGTCTAGATTTGCCACTAGCTACGGGCAGTTGCAGGTGGCGGCATTAACCGCAGGGGAGGCAGAGGTTGTGCTGGCTACGTCGCTGCGAGAGGCGGCACCAATCTGTTGTAGATGTGATGCACTAGTGCTTAGCTTGGTTAGCATGAGGCAATGAAGGCCCATGCAAAACTCAGCATTGTCCACTTTCAATCAAAAAATGAAGTGTGGATGTCCTATGTTATTTTGTTTTATTGACATCAATAATATCATTATTATCAAGCCATTGTTTAAACTCTGAAAATAAGCTATGGTACTTTAATCACTTGGACAAATTCGGTAAATGCTCGTGTACACTAGTCTTACGCTACGACAAAAAGCATCTACAAACATTAAGGGCACGTACAATGGTGGCATACGGATACAGATGCCCCATGACAAAAAGTAGTTTGAGGCATCTACATTTATGTTTTCTCTTCCCAATGCAAGCTACCATTAGTGGCCCTCATTAAGGAATAGAAAATAAAGGAGTCAATTACATCACTGGTGCTAAAACTTGACGTGAAAAATCACTTTAGTGCTAAAACTTGCGGCATACATTGAGCTGGTGCTACAACTTGGCTTTGACGTGCATATACGGTGCAAATCGCATTTGTATACGGACACGGTGCTGATTAGGCACGCCACATGGCGTGGGACCCGCTGTCATCCATTAAATGGTAGAGATAGAGCTTGTGGCCTGTTATTTTGTGAAATCTCATCGAAATTATTTTTCCTCACAAAAAGGCCACTGCCATGTGTCGGTCCATTTGTCAGCGAGCAAATTATGTGCAAAAGTGGTGGCCGATGGATTTTGAACCCGTGCCTAACCAATGGAACCAGAACTGTTGTTTGTACTAATTGGATAGGCACTCTATATATTCGGTAGACCTTAAGCGGGCTCGACACCCTACGGATCATTTTCCAGTGTTACTTGTTATAAAAATTATAAATTATATGCAAATTTTAACTGTGCATTATAAACAAAATAAACCACTGAATAAAAATGAACATTTTTATATACTATACATGAATATTTTATTAAAGCATGAAAATTTTAAATATATATTAACATTTATTTAAATATATAGAAAAACAAAAATTACTTTGATATGTTTATTGAATATGAAAATTATTACGTGCATAATTTTATAATTTATAATTCAAACATATGGATATGTTTTAAATAATACTTCAATAATTGATAATATATTATTATTATGTATATATATTGTTTGTAACATTATATTACAAATTTACATACATTTTATAAATTTCACTGGGTGGTGGCTACGTGCACCTGATGACTACATGTCACTGGTTTGAATCCCAGCCAACGATGTTTACATTATATGAATATATGTTTCTTAAAACATGAACACCCTTATAGACTACATGTGTATTTTGTTAAAACTGTTAAGATTTAAAAACTTATATAAACATTTATTAAAATATATAGAAAAATTATTGGAGCATGAACACTCTTTTATACTACATCAATATTTTTGTAGGACTGTGAAGATTTGTTTCTAAAAAAAGCTGTGAACATTTTAAACTTATGTAAGCATTTATTAAAATATATAGAAAAAATAAAATAAAAACCTTAAAGCATGACACACGATTATGATTTACATATTTGTAAAATATATTATATTTTACATATAGTGTAGTTTTGTTTTAAAAAATAACACTGCAAAATGGTTTAGGGTCTCCAGCTAGCTTAAGGCCACCTGGATATATAAAGTACATTTGCAATTATAACAGAAAATTAATGTGGCTGCATTGGTAGGGATGAGCGCCTCCACGCTATAGATCACGGGTTCAAAACCCATCGGTCACAATTTATTTTTGAAAATAATTCCGAGTGGTTTTCCACATGACACAGGGCCCTATATCTACCCTTTAGTGACTGACAGTAGGCCTGACGCGCCTAGTCAGCTTCTTGTCCATCTACAAATGCAATATGCACTGTAAATGAACGCCAAAGCCAAGTTGTAGCACCAGTTCAATGTATGCCGCGAGTTTTGGCACCAAAGTGATTTTTCACGTCAAGTTTTAGCACCTGTGGTGTAATTGACTCAAAATAAAGACTATAGTACACATGCATCTCTACTTTTCACTCCAACCTTTTCAGCTTTTAACACCGGACCATACTTTTTCTCTTCAAGCACCCGCCTCCTGTAGAGGATCCCGCTTCTCAATCTAAACCTACTTTATCTGATATCTGATACTACATGGCATGCAAGGCATCACCCTAGGGCTATGGGTTGTACATGCCCTAATGATGAGGCACAAGGTTGGTTGAGGTCAAAGTGCCAATCGGTTAACGTTGTCAGACATACACACCAAATTGTCGCACAAGATGTGTGAAAACCTTTCTACTAATTTCACTCAATAATAAGGCTTAGATTACAACTGAGATTATAGAGAAGCGGATGCATCTCTTGTCCCTGCCAGGCTGAAGCCTCCTTCTGTTCCTATCGCTATATAACGTGCGATGGGCCACGGCCTAACAACACACTCGTTTGCTTGTTTTTCTCTTCGCTCAAGTGTTGTCCCGAATCCCCTAAAAAACCAGGGTCTTGGAATCATTGGAAAATTTTCTATGTACTTCAAAAAAATTGTGTTTCCATTATACGTTTTTTTTAACTATTGTTCCGTCAAAAAATTAAAAAAAATTATGTCCACTTTGAAAGGAAAAAAAGAGTGTAAAAGGTTGGCTACTTGAAAAAACCAAACCGACATTTTGTAGATTTAGAATACATAATCAAAAGTTAGTTAAATGATATATGAGAATACATAAAAATAGTAATTTATTCAAAACTGCATTCTTGTCCTAGCAAAAAAATGTTCCAAAATTCAAAAAAAATCTACATGGGTGAAAAATATCTTTATATTTTTTTAAATGATCATTATTTATCTAAAAACATGAACAATGGAAAAAACATTCTAGATTTTTTTAAAGAAAGAGGATCACAAATTTAGAAAGATGCCTACAAAATACATAATTTTACAACAATTATTAAAATCTTCACTAATTTATAAAAATACTATTCAAAAAATAAAATGTCTTGAGAAGTTTGCAAACTCATTTTTTTGTGATTTTCATAAATATTCATGAACTTGAAAAAAATCGTTCATGGATTTGAAATGAAAAATAAAAGATTAAAAACATGAAAAGGAAAACTGGTAATGAAAACAAAGAAAAAATATGTTGTAAAAAACAGAAGATAAACCGAGTGAAATTGCTAGTGGAAAGGGAGAAGAGGATAATAAAAATCGGACAAATTGGAGAAAACTATGAAAACTGTTAGTAAGGGTCTTAGAAATTAATAAATGAGACATTCTGTAAAAAATATTAAAGTTAATGTGTATGGAAAAGGTGATAGTTGGCCGACCCATTTTCTGGTTTTGCTTACTTGTTTTTCTCTTTCGTTCTTGATTGGATTTTCTTTTCACCTTTTAACCGATAGGATTCTGCCCAAAACTTAACTAGTCATTTTAAAATTACTGTTGGTGTTCATATTGCTAAATATATTTCAACAATGTATTTTATATAGAGAGTGGATTTTCAGCTCCCGGGTACATAGACACCCTCTATGAACAGTAAAAAATAGAGAAAAAAAAATCTGAAACTTTGCAACATCAAATATGCTCTAACTTTGTAGGTGCTTACAAGTTTTCATGCCAAAAAAATCATCTGAGGAGCTCTACACACGAAAAAGATTTCAGTTCTTGAAGTTTTTAGCACTGAAATTTTGAAACTCGTTTGTAAACTTTTCTCTACATGATTTTTTGGCATGAAAACTTGCAAGAACCTACAAAGTTTGTTCATCTTTGATGTTGCAAAGTTTTAGATTTTTTTTTCTATTTTTCTATTTTACTGTTCATAAAGGGTGCCTAGGCACCCGCAAGCTGTTACACCTTTTTTTGTAGATGTGTTGGGCTCTTATTAAAGATGTGGCCTAAACCTAGGACCCACCCTTTAATCCTTACATCTGCATAGGTTAGCAAGTTTGGAAAAACCTGTTGTGGATGCATACTTTTTTTCTTGAAATTTAGATGCGGATGCATGTTGTCAATAGAAATAAAAATAAATAATAAAAATATATGATGTCCATCAGAACAAATTATACTCATTATTCTACAACATTTTTTTTGTTTTCATCACGTTTGGATTGCTTACCACGAGTGCCATGTGGCGATTGCTTACGGTCACGCGATTCTCAAGTAGTCATGCCTCTTCCAATGCTCCACCCTGTACAGGTGTTAAGCCTGCCACGTAGGCGAAAAATCTGATGTGTCAATACAATTAAGAGAAGAGAGATGGGTTTGATGACCCCATAAAGAATCAATGTCAAGCGCGCGAACCTAGGCAAAACATTTAAATGAAGCAAGCTCACCAATGCATGAAATATTTTAGTAGCTAAGTCATCAAATGAAGGGAGCTTAGCTACAAGTTAAGCATCTATGCATTGGGGACTATAGTTGTGAAACTATTTAATGCGCTTAGCACCTCATCTAAGACTACCCACAGTGGGAGTAACATAGGCAGTAACATCACACATATCTAGATAAAATAGATGATGTGACAAGTAATAAATGAAGAAAGAGAGGCACGTGGTAACATAGCTATAATTACTAGTAGTGTGAGGCTGCTGTCATGCATGGGTGCTTAGATGAGGTGCTAAGCTCATTAAATAGCTTAGCAACTATACTCCCCAATGCATAGGTGCTTAGCTTATGATTGCTAAACTTGCTTTATTTAATGATTTAGCAACTAAAGCTCTTCATGTATTGGTGGGCTTCCTTCCTTTAAATGTTTTGCCTAGGTTCACGCGCTTAACATTGTTTCTTCCTGGGGTCACCACACTCATCTCTCTCCTCTTAAATAACATGCCACATCATATTTTCTGGCCTACGTGAAAGGCTTAGACCTCTTCCAATGCATTGGTGCTAAAGTGAGGTGCTAAGTGCATTAAAATGCTTAGCAACTAGTATCCCCAATGCATGGGTGCTTAGCTTTTGTAGCTAAGCCTCCTTTATTTAATTGTTTAGTGACAAAACTTCTTCATGTATTGGTTGGTAGTCTTTTTGCATAGGTTCACGTGCTTAGCATTGGTTCTTCTTGGGGTTACTATAATACTCTCTCTCATCTTTAATTGCTTTGCCACATCATTTTTCTGCCTATGTGGCATCCTTAGCACCTGTCCACCATGGAGCACTGATGGCTGCTCGCCCCTCGTTGGTTACCCCAAGTGGAAGGTTTGAGATGCAGTGTAGCGGTACTTTTCCCTTGGCAAAGATACCAAGGATCGAATTCCCCTGAGACTCCAAGGTTCAACAAGAAGGTGTCAACTGCTAACGGCGCCAGATATTTAGCGGCTGACTGGACCTGCACACAGATACAAATAACTTTGCTCCCAACGAGTACAGAGAGGTTGTCAATCCCTCCGGTCTTGTCGTTTACAAAGGATCAAACGCAAGAGATAATAGTGATAGGTATAACTACAACTAGTAAGTAAAAACAGAAAGTAAATAGCGGATGTGATCAGTGATGGTAATATGGACCGGGGTCCCATGATGTTCACTAGTAATGTCACTCTCCCAAAAGACGATAAAACAGCTATGTGAGGCAAATGAATTACAGCTGGGCAATTGACAGAATTATGTGCGCAAACCAATGCTAACTATGCTGCAAGAAAGGTTGAGGCTCAAAAGCATGGGCGGTACGCCAAGGTAAGTAGACCGAAATCCATCTACATCTACTACTAATCATCCACCTTGAGATATCTATCCAGAACATCTCGCTGGTATTAAGTTGCGAGTCCCACCCATAGTGTAAACTCAAAGCAACAGACAACTGCAAGTAAAGAACTTTGCGTAAAGTAAACAATCCTTGCACCCGCGAGTACAAGCACCATTGTTTTCCCCCTTGTGGCAACAACACATCCCCTAGACTCATGTTTCTGTCACTCAAGCTAGTCATCGAGGGGCATGAACCCACAATCAAGCATAACGTTCCCTCTTGGAGTTACTACCTACTACTTGACCAAAGCAATAAACAGTAACGGAGAACATGCAAGAATTACTCAAGAACATAAATATAAAAGAGGTAAATCAAATATATTACTCACACACAATCTGAACATAATCTCATAATCCATCGGATCCCAGCAAACTCAACATAGCAACAGCATAAGGATTACATATGTGCCTCAATCATGTAGGGCAGCTCACGAGGTCTAATTAGTGAAGAACAAAGAGGGGAGGAGAACATCACATAGCTACTGGTCATGGACCCATGGTCCAAGGGAGACTACTCACAACTCATCCGGGAGGCGTCCATGGTGGTGGAGAGGCTCCCGGTGGTGGTTCTCCCCTCCGGCAGGGTGCCGGGAAGAGTTCTCCTGGTGCTCCCGATCTTGGAAGCGCGGCGGCGGCGGAACAAAGATGAGATCGCGAAAAAGGGTTCCGTCCTCGAGGGTTTCGGGACGCGGTGTAAATATATGCCAAAGGGGGGCGTCAGAGGGGGCCTGGGGGGCCCAAGCGCCCTGGCGGCGCGGCCTAGGGGGGCGCGCCCCCTGGCCGCCTGGAGGCCTGGTGGCCCCCCTCCAGCCCTACTTTGGCCGCATGGAAGCTTCCGGAACGCTGATTTTTTATATATTTTTCCCGGAATTTTTCTGGCTGTTTACGTAATGGGAAAACCTGAAATACAAAAACAGCAGAAAACAGAAACTGGCACTGGGGTGCACTAAGTTAATAGGTTAGTCCAAATATGACCAAAAGTGTATGGAAGTGTATAAATATCATAGCAATATCACACAAAAGAGGCATGGAGCAAGCAGAAATTATAGATACGTTTTGGACGTATCAACATCCCCAAGCTTAATTCCTGCTCGTCCTCGAGTAGGTAAATGATAACAAGCATAATTTCTGTGGTGACATGCTATTAACCATATAAGGACTTTTCACAGTCACATGACAAAAGCTTAATGAGATAGTGAATCTGTAGTAATTAAGTTGACTCATGAGAAAATCACAAAGAACTGAAAGTTTTACAATATGATACTGAAATACTCAAAAGATTTGCAGTGAGCATGGTGTGCAAATATGATAAAGTGGTATCTCGCTTGCCCCCTTTAGTGAAGCAAAACATAAATGCAGGGGCACCTCCAAGGTTTAAGTAACGACTAGATACAATGATTTCAGAATAAACGATATCATAATCATGCAAAAGACAATGCTACTTTGGGACAATGCACATTACACTCAGAATGACAATCATGCTCTCAATAGTTGGTGCTTTAAAGAAGGTGGAGACTCTCGAACCGTGGCTTTTGTTGGCAAGGTTGAAAACCCATAGTCGGAAACAAAAACTAAGCATGTACCAGAGCTCTTGGTTTTAAAAACAGAGGTAATAATTATTTTTTTGGATATGCATGTTTCGTCAATGAATGCTAGCAGATAACTCAATTACTTCTCGAGCTGGACAAGTTTCGAGGAACGGCTCCTGAATGAGGACGATCACATCCTCTTAATCTCCTTTGTTTATCACTGCCAAAGTTTTCTGATTTCTCATGAACAAAGCGTGAAGGAGGGTTTGTTTGTTGTATTATTTTTTAATGAGCCGGACGCACTCTATGCGAGTTCCTTCTCGTATTATGGGTTTGCACATTAGACATGCAATCCCGAGGTGAAGCTTGTCCAACTTAAAAAGATCATGAATTAACTACTATTTCCTCATGAACTAAAACAGAGGCACAAAAGAGAAATGCTTTTTTGATTAATTTCGAGATGGTACATGAAAGTCTTCGTTAGGAATGGCAGGTAAATACCATGTATAGGAAGGTATGGTGGACTCATATGGCATAACTGGTTTAAATGATTTTGGATGCACAAGCAGTCAGTCCGCTTAGTACAGGCGAAGGTTAGCAAAAGACTGGGAGCGACCAACTAAAAGAGCAATGACGGTCATAATCATGCAGAGCGACAAAGCAACATTGAATCAGGCATGGAAGTTATATCGCTACTCAGAAATTAAAGATCATCAAGGCTTGATAGACTTTCTTTACAGTCTTAAATATGCGTGAGCATACGCCAAGTCAATCAAAATAAATTCTTGAAGGAAGATATCACTAAACCATACCACATCATAGGCAAACAAATCATGTTGGTACTCCAATAACACATTGAGAACCCCCCCAGCTATTTGAGACTAACCATAAAAAAACATGAACTACTAAGCACCATTATGCACATAGCATTTTTATCATAGACATATAAATCAGTGCAACAGAAGCCAACTCTCTTAATAAGATAAGCATGATAACTAAAGAGAGTTCCAGCGACCAACTAAACAAAAGCTCTTTAAAAAGATAAAGCATGAAAACTAAGAGCTGAACATGATAGTAGCTATTGAAAGATAAAGAACACACACAACAAAGATAGACATGAAAATTCTATGTTATGTTCTAGGTTGAAGTGGAGCGTGTTTCTCTCCCACACAAAGAAAGCTGAGTTCCAACTCGTTATGAACAGCAAGCAAAGCTAAAGAAAACTAAAAAGGAAACTAAAAGCAAGACGCTCCAAGCATAGCACATAACACATGAAGTGATAAAAATATAGTGGAACGAAAGACGAACTGATAATGTTGATGGAGAAGGGGATGCACGGGGGCATCCCCAAGCTTAGACGCTTGAGTCTTCTTGAATATTTCTTGGGGGTGCATGGGGGCATCCCCAAGCTTGAGCGTTTGACACTCCTGAATCTTTTTATCATCTTCCCTCGCACACTTGAAAACTCCCTTCATACATAACTCATCATAATCTGATTAGCGAGGTTAGTACCCTTAATAAAATAATTGTTCCTTGCTGGAAATAAGGATATTCTTGATGGTCTACTGTTTCTCAAGATTGCCAAAAGGTTTTTGCAAAGAAAAAGCAAGCTCAAGGTTTGCAAAATGAAGGAAAGGCAAAACAGGACAGAATCTGTGAAAAACAGACCAGCAGGTAGTAAATAATTTTTTCGGGGCACTTCTGCAACTCAAATAAAAAAACTCAGAACAGACGCCCGAAAGCCAATTGTATAGAGCATGCTGTCAAAAAAATTCAGACTAAAAAGATGATCTGGTGATTTTATACGAATTTTCTTGTCCAAGGACAGAATCTGTTTCCTGGACAGCACGTCACAACTTTTGAACTTTCTTGCAATCAGAGGCTAAACTTGGCACAAAGCTGAAAAATAAAGATACAATGATGTTGCTACAGTAGTAACAAACATCAAGACCACTAAAACTGAAAGAACAAACTGAAAGCAAAGATAACAAGGGTTGTCTCCCTAGAGCTCTTTCTTTATAGCCATAAAGATAGGCTTAAGACTTTAATGATGCTCTCGTAGGAATAAGAGTTGAAGAAAAAAAAGAGCATCAAGAAGCAAATACCAAACACATTTAAGCCTAACATGCTTCCTATGCATAGGAATATTGCAATACAATAATTCATTGAAGCACAAAGCAATAAGCATAGGAAGACAAAACAAGTGCAGCTTCAAAACCTTCAACATAAAGAGAGGGAACTTGATATTATTGAAATATCTATAAGCATATGTTCCCTTCTCATAATAATTTTCAGTGGGATCACGAATAAACTCAACAATATAAGCATCACATAAAGCATTGTTACCATGATCCACATGCAAAAAGGTATCATTACTCTTCATATAAGCAAAATCTTTCTTATTAGGAATAGTGAGAGTAAAACAATCATAACCATCATGGTAATCATTGTATTTAGGAGGCATATCATAATCATGATAAATTTTATCCTCAATAGTAGGTGGACTGAAAACATCATATTCATCATTGTAATCATATATAGGAAGCAAAGTATCATCAAAGTAATTTTTCTCTTCAAAAGTTGGGGGACTAAAAATATCATGTTCATCAAACGTGTCATCCCCAAGCTTAGAGCTTTCCATGTCATTAGCAATATTGATATTCAAAGAAAGCATACTAATAACATCACCACCATCATGATTGTTATGCAAATAATAAAGTTACATAGGTTTTTTAATTTCTCTTCAAACATATCATGTCCCAAAGCAAGGTAGAGCTTATAAAGCTCTCTCATATTTTTGTTGTTTTCCATTAAGCAAAACTAGTGAAAAGACATAGAGAAAACTGAAAGGTAAACTAACAAGACTAAAAAGTAAAGATAAAAGATAGCGTGCAACTCCCCTATCTTGAAGAGTGGAGTCCCCGGCAACGGCGCCAGAAAACTTTGCTTGATGGCTTCTCGCCCCTCGTTGGTTACCCCAAGTGGAAGGTTTGAGATGCAGTGTAGCGGTAGTTTTCCCTTGGCAAAGATACCAAGGATCGAATTCCCCTAAGACTCCAAGGTTCAACAAGAAGGTGTCAACTGCTAACGGCGCCAGATATTTAGCGGTTGACTGGACCTGCACACAGATACAAATAACTTTGCTTCCAACGAGTACAGAGAGGTTGTCAATCCCTCCGGCCTTGTCGTTTACAAAGGATCAAACGCAAGAGATAATAGTGATAGGTATAACTGCAACTAGTAAGTAAAAACAGAAAGTAAATAGCGGATGTGATCAGTGATGGTAATATGGACCGGGGTCCCATGATGTTCACTAGTGATGTCTCTCTCCCAAAAGACGATAAAACAGCTATGTGAGGTAAACGAATTACAGCTGGGCAATTGACAGAATTATGTGCGCAAACCAATGCTAACTATATTGCAAGAAAGGTTGAGGCTCAAAAGCATGGGCGGTACGCCAAGGTAAGTAGACCGAAATCCATCTGCATCTACTACTAATCATCCACCTTGAGATATCTATCCAGAACATCTCGCTGGTATTAAATTGCGAGTCCCACCCATAGTGTAAACTCAAAGCAACAGATAACTGCATTAAAAGAACTTTGCATAAAGTAAACAATCCTTGCACCCGCGAGTACAAGCACCGTTGTTTTCCCCCTGGTGGCAACAGCACATCCCCTAGACTCATGTTTCTGTCACTCAAGCTAGTCATCGAGGGGCATGAACCCACAATCAAGCATAACGTTCCCTCTTGGAGTTACTACCTACTACTTGGCCAAAGCAATAAACAGTAACGGAGAACATGCAAGAATTACTCAAGAACATAAATATAAAAGAGGTAAATCAAATATATTACTCACACACAATCTGAACATAATCTCATAATCCATCGGATCCCAGCAAACTCAACATAGCAACAACATAAGGATTACATATGTGCCTCGATCATGTAGGGCAGCTCACGAGGTCTAATTAGTGAAGAACAAAGAGGGGAGGAGAACATCACATAGCTAATGGTCATGGACCCATGGTCCAAGAGAGACTACTCACAACTCATCCGGGAGGCGTCCATGGTGGTGGAGAGGCTCTCGGTGGTGGTTCTCCGCTCCGGCAGGGTGCCGGGAAGAGTTCTCCTGGTGCTCCCAATCTTGGAAGCGCGGCGGCGGCGGAACAGAGATGAGATCGCGAAAAAGGGTTCCGTCCTCGAGGGTTTCGGGACGCGGTGTAAATATATGCCAAAGGGGGGCGTCAGAGGGGGCCTGGGGGGCCCAGGCGCCCTGGCGGCGCGGCCTAGGGGGGGGCGCCCCCTGGCCGCCTGGAGGCCTGGTGGCCCCCTGATAACCCTCAACCGTAAGGGATCGAGATAGTCTTCGCGGGTAAGAATAACCCAATTTATTGATTCGACACACGGGGAGCCAAAGAGTATTTATAAGCTTTAACAGTTGAGTTGTCAATTCAACCGCACCTGAAATATACTTACTTGCAACAAAAGATAAGTGGTAACAGTGATATGATAGTGATGATAGTGATAGTAAAAGTAACAGCAAAAAGTAAATAGCAACAGTAGATAGCAAAGTAAATAGCAAAAGTAGCGACTAGTAACAAGCAAGGTTTAAAACACTGTAGGCTAGGGAGATGGATGGTTGGGCGCTTCATGGATGAGATAGATTCTAACTTGGGGCACGGCACACGGAAAAGTAATGATCATCTAGGCAAATATCAAACATTAGGCATGTATCCCGTAGGTAGTTGTACGTGCTTGCAATAAGAACTTGCACAACATCTTTTGTCCTACCATCCCGCTACGAACGGGGCCAAAAGGAACTTATGGATATTAAGGTGCTCCTGTCAAAGAGCACCGGAACAAAGCAATGAACTCAATGGATACATGTAATCCTCAAACTACGGATCATCCCCTTTGGTGTCCCAAGCTGTCACTTTTGGGATCGCCGGTTCTGAACCGTAACAGGTGCAAGCAACTCATAGATAGGATCACGAACTCAAATATATTCATACAAACACATATGGTTCAGATCTGAAATCATGGCACTCGGGCCCTAAGTGTCAAGCATTAAGAATAACAAGTTGAAGCAAAGATGATAAACACCATAGTAGATGATAGGCAACATGCCCCCAACAATCTGACGAACTATTACATGATCTAACTCATCCAATCCCTACCATCCCCTTCGCCTACAAAGGGGGAATTACTCACACATGAAGGGGGAAGTCATGGAGGGATGATGGAGTGGTGATGATGATGACGATGGCGACGATCTCCCCTCTCCGGAGGCCAAATCAGCCTCCAGATTAGCCCTCCCGAGGAAGAACAGAGGGTGGCGGCGGCTCCGCGACGAAAAACTGCGAAAGAACTTCTGATCTGGGGTTTCTGCGTCGGGAGTAAAAATACGAGGCGAAGTAGGGCACCAGGGGGCGTGGGACCCACCCAGGCGGCCCCCCGGCGCGGCCCAGGGGGGGCGCCTGGGCACCCCCTGGCCCCCCTCTGGCCCCACTTCTGGCTCCTGGTTCCTTCGGGTGCGTGGATTTTCTGTGAATTTTCGTGGATTTTTCTGTGATACTTAAAAAACCGTTTTCCTGCACACAAATAAACCATACAGGCAGCTCTGCTGAAAACAGCGTCAGTCCGGGTTAGTTTAGTCCAAATCATGCAAGAATGAGGCCAAAACAATATCAAAAGTGTTTGGAAAAGTAGATACGTTTGAGACGTATCAACTCCCCCAAGCTTAGCATATTGCTTGTCCTCAAGCAATTCAGTTCAACGAACTGGACGCGACAAAGAAAACTTTGACAAACTCTTTTGCTTCATTAGATGTATATAAGCATGTACTACGAAAAGAGTTTAGCAAGTATTGAAACAGTACTTATGAGGACAATGCAAGGAGCAATCCTTCTTTCAAGTGACCAGTCACAAATACTTAAAAGTAAATAATATATTACTGGAAATCAAGACAAGATTACATTGCACATAGCTTAAGCATATTAGGGTGGTATCTCGCTAGCCTCCATGAGTGAAGCAAAACATAAATGCAGAGACTCCTCCAGAGTTTTAAAGGAGACTAGAACTAAGAATTTCAGAATAAATCATATCACAAGTATGCAGAAGACAATGTAATACTTTGGGACAATGCACATTACACTCAGAATGACAATTATGCTCTCCTAGTCGGTGCTTTGAAGAAAGAAGGTGAGACTCTCGAACCATGGCTTTTGTTGGCAAAGTTGAAAACCCGTGATCGAAAACAAAAACTAAACATGTACCAGAGCTCTTGGTTTTAAAAACAGAAGTAAACATGTTTTGAGAAGTGCATATTTCGTCAACGAATGCTAGCACATAACTCAATCACTTTTTGAGTGGACAAGTCTCGAGGAACGGCTCCCGCATGAGGACGATCACATCCTCTTAATCTCCTTTGTTTATCACTGGCAAAGTTTTCTGATTTCTCATGAACAAAGCGTGAAGGAGGGTTTGTTTGTTATATTATCTTTTTGAGCCGGGCGCACCCAATGCCAGTTCCTTTTCGTATTAGGGGTTTGCACATTATACATGCAATCCAGGGGTGAAACTTGTCCAACTTAAAAAGATCATGAATTAACCACTACTTCCTCATGAGCTAAAACATAGGTACAAAAGAGAAATGCTTTTGATTAGTTTCGAGATGGTACATGAAAGTCTTCGTTAGGAATGGCAGGTAAATACCATGTATAGGAAGGTATAGTGGACTCATACGGCATAACTGGTTTTAAGGATTTTGGATGCACAAGCAGTCATTCTGCTTAGTACAGGTGGAGGTTTAGCAAAAGACTGGGAAGCGACCAACTAGAGAGCAATAACGGTCATAATCATGCAGAGCGACAAAGCAACATTGAATCGGGCATGAAAGTGATATAACTATTCTAAAACTCAAAGATCATCAAGGCAGAGTAGACTTTTCAGTCTTAAACATGTGTAAGCATGTGCCAAGTCAATCCAAAAATTCTCTAAAGGGAAATACCACCTTAGTATACCAGACTATGAACAGTGCAATGCATCTAGATCATTTCAACAACACATTATATACTCTAGTTATTCGAGACTAGCCACAAGGAAAGCATGAACCACTGGAAGAGCATTGTAAACATAGCACTATGTCGCTACAAGCTGGTCTCTAGATCATAAGTACAGGCATATGTACAAAAGTAGAAACAAAAAGAGTTCATACCAGTCTTCCTTGTTGCTTCCCTTCAGTCGATCTTCGTCATTACTGCTTGTCACTTGCACGATCGAACGTAGGAAATATAATCAAATGCCATCACGGACTCGAGCTGATCTCTGAAAACAAAGCAAACTAAAAAGGAAATCTTTTTGGATTTTTCAAAGGTTGAATAAAAGCAAAAGAAAGAGAAAATCTTTTTGTTGTTTTTGCAAAGAGATAAATAAAGAGGAACGGGCAAAAACTTCGAAAAGATCAAAGCGAATAAAATGGATAATACAATGGGAAAGTGAGAAGGGCACGTACTCCCCCAAGCTTAGGCTTTTGGCCTAAGTTGGTAGCAGCTACTGCCCCCAGGAGCCTCCTGCTCCGGGGGTGTGGTGGTGAGTCCACGGGTCGTAGAAAGATGCTGGCGCGTACACCGAACTCCTCGGAGTCTCCCACGAGGAAGGTTCCGAACGCCAAACAGAGGAAGACCCTTCACCAAACTCGGTGGCGGTCTCTTCCTGAAAATGTGGTATCTCACCGTGCCCCTCCTCGTCGGGCACAACCCCCTCCATGGGGTTATGAAACTGATGCTGGACCATGAACTCATCGAACTGGACAACATCAAAGGACCATTCGTTCCTGCGAGAAAAATCAAACAAAAGAGGTGCAGGTAGACGGATCTCGCGTTCCGCGGTAGTTCCGAAACGCAAGATATAAACAAGATTATCAAGCTCAGAACCCATGGTAATAAACTTATGCCTTTTCATAGCAGCAAGATCAAAGCTTAAATAAGTAAAAGGAGTATCATCAGGGTGTGGGGTGCCTCCAAGATGCTCTAAGATAAGTGTGGCGTAAACGCCACCATATAAGTCCCCCTTGTTACCGTTCATAGCAAGGCGTCGAGCAATTAAGGCACCCAGATTATAATCAGACCTCCCTGAGAGGGCTGCTGCCAGGATAGCAATATCCGGAGCAGAAATGCTGCTCGTGTTGTCACGAGCTAACACCCCTCTAGCAATATAATATGCAAAATACCTGAGGTGAGGAAACAAGATGCTGGAGATCTTCGACCGATGAATATCCCTCGTACCCATGCTGCAGAGAGAGTTGATGACGGTTTTCAGCTCGGAGGGCTGAGTGGCCATCCTAGCCGTCCTCCCAACGTTCGGCACACCTATTACTTCACAAAAACTTCCCAAAGTCATGGTGATAAGATCATTATAAATTTTAAACTCAATAGCACCTGAATCAGGATTATATCTAAAACTATTAATGAAACTGGAGGTGAGTTTTTGATACTGGGTAACACGGCTCGTGACGAGTCGTGTCAAACCTGCATTATCACAAAGATTATAAAACTCATCCTTGATTCCCGCAGCTTCCATGAATTCATCACATGGAAATGTCATCGCACGTGCTGGACTTGTGTCTTCCAACAACTCCAGGGGCACATGATCTTCATTATAGCTCACCCTAGCGGTCGATGGTGAAGCTGCGGCTCTAGTAACTCGATCGGAGTGTGCGGGCCTCCTCTACTCAAGCCACCCTTTTGCCCTTCCTAACAAACTCATTTCTGAAAAAAAATTACAATTTACAAAAACGGGGATTAAAATAAGGTGAGCTAAGGCAAACTACTCAACTCACTTGCCCAAGGCATAAACTTGCATCAAAACTTGAAAAATAACTTTCTACTCATGCATGCAAGCTCATCTCTACAGCACCAAGAACTACTAAATACTCACAAATGAGGCCACCAATCAAAAATCTAATTGGAGGGGTGGAGGAGTCACATACCAGGGAGTATTTGCTCAAAATTTCAGCTCAAATGATGGGCTGTAGAGAGAGATCGAAAAATCGCCTCCAAGAACAGCAAGAACACAACAACAAGACCAGAACTCGAGTTTTTGGAGAAAGAGAGAGAGGGAGGAAGAAGACATACCTGGAGAGGGGTCCCGTGGGCCCCAGGCGCCCTATGGGCGCCCTATGGGCGCGGCCAGGGGCTGGGCCGCGCCAGCTGGCCGCCTGGGCCACTGGTGGCCCCCCCTGGCTGGCCCCAGGACTTTCCGGGTCTCTCCCGACGTGGAAATTTTTATTATAATTTTTCTGGAATTTTTCTGAAAACTTCACTGTTGAAATTTTTTCGAAGTTCAAAAAGCTGCGAAACTCTCTGAAAACTTGAAGCAGTTAGTAGTATTGTGAAGCTTCAAAAAACATAGATACTTGGTACAGCAAGTAGGACAAAACTAAAAACAAATGAAAACATAACAAGCTCAACTTTTTATCCATATAAAACATGTTCACTAGTAAGGTTGATCAAGTCTTACCAACAAACAAGCGATATATAGAGCAAAAAGTCTCACCTCCTACGAAGTAATCACTGAACCTTTACCTTGATGGACATTGTCCCTACCATGATAGTTTTGTATTTGTGAGGCACATGTAGTGGACAGTCCCATTCTCCAATTTTCACGGTCTCGATATTCTCTATAGAGTTGAGGGCATGCCTCCTGTCGGTCTTCTTCGGAAAATATACCGTGTGTTCTTTATCATTCACATGGAAGGTAACCTTCCCTTTATTGCAATCAATAATAGCACCTGCGGTGTTAAGAAAAGGTCTACCAAGGATAATGGACATGCTCCCATCCTCGGGCATGTCAAGCACAACAAAATCAGTAAGAATTAAACAATTAGCAACTTCTACAGGAACATCCTCACAAATACCTATCGGAACAGCGGTTGACTTGTCAGCCATCTGAAGGGAGATATCTGTAGGGATTAGTTTCTCTAAACAAAGCCTCTCGTAAAGAGAGAGAGGCATAACACTCACTCCTGCCCCAAGATCACATAAAGCAGTTTTGACATAATTATTCTTTATGGAGCAAGGAATGGTGGGTATACCTGGATCACCGAGCTTCTCAGGAATCTTGCCACTGAAAGAGTAGTTAGCAAGCATAGTAGATATTGCATCGTTAGGAACTTTTCTTTTGTTAGTGACAATATCTTTCATATATTTTGAATAAGGAAGTAACTTGATAGCATCAGTCAAAGGGATTTGAAGAAAAAGAGGTTTAATCCACTCACAAAACTTATTGTAATGCTCTTCTTCTTTAGATTTGATGGACTTACTTGGAAAGGGCATGGGTTTCTGTACCCATGGTTCTCTCTCCTTCCCATGTTTTCTTGCAATGAAGTCTTCTTTAGTGTACCTCTTACGTTTGTCAGGTGCTTCTTCTTCTCGAACTTCAGGCGGATCATTCTTCTCATTATCATTACCTTCAGGTTCAGCACCGTCTTCAGTCTCAGCATCGGAGATAGATACACTGT
The DNA here is from genome assembly GCA_902687465.1 of Secale cereale. Lineage (NCBI taxonomy): Eukaryota > Viridiplantae > Streptophyta > Magnoliopsida > Poales > Poaceae > Secale > Secale cereale. Next base: position 773,614,723 of record LR738715.1, on the reverse strand, counting down.
TGGGATCAATAGCTGGCTCTTCATCTGCAATAGGATCATTGGAATTGTCAGTCTCTTTATGTTTCTTCTTCTTCTTTGGAGAGACAACAATTTCTTCTTCCTGCATTTGAGAATCCTGCTCGATTCTCTTCGGATGTCCCTCTGGATAAAGAGGATCTTGAGTGCTAGTTCCTCCTCGGGTCTTAATCCCGAAAGCCTGCAATTTATCTTGTTTGGCATTGTTAGCAAGCAAATCTCTTTGCACATTAGAAATTTGATCAAGCTGAGTTTGAACCATATGAAAATGCTTCACAAGACATTGAACATCATTAACTGTTCTATCTATAACATCAAGCAACCTTTTGATAGCAAGGGAATTATCATGCAACTGACTTTGTATCCTCTCATTAAAATGATTTTGTTTCATAATAAAATTATCAAACTCATCTAAACATTGATCAGGAGGTTTACCATGAGGGATGTCACTTGCGTTGAAATCTAAAAGAGAGTGTACCTCTACCATAGGAGGGTGAGTGGTAGGCTCACACAGCTTCTCAATAGGGGGTAGATTCTTCACGTCTTCAGCTTTAATACCTTTCTCTTTAATAGACTTCTTTGCTTCTCGCATATCCTCGGGGCTCAGAACAAACATGCCCCTCTTCTTTGTTGGTGGAGGTGGTTCAGGGACGGACCAATCTTCATGGTTTTTGGCAATCCTGCCCATTAAATCTTCTGCATCGTCCGGTGTTCTTTTCCTGAAAACACAACCAGCACAACTGTCCAAATAGGACCTGGATTCATCAGTTAGACCAGCATAGAATATATCGATTAATTCATTCTTAGGGATTTCATGTCCTGGTCTAGCCCAAATTAGACCGCAGTACCTCCCCCAAGCTTTAGGGAGGGACTCATCCTGCAACTGTTTAAAGTTATAAATTCTTTGTAAAGCAGCATGTTGCATGTGAGCAGGAAAGTACTTATCAACAAAAGAGTGAGCTAAGTCCTGAGGACTCTTAATGGAACCGCATGGGAGTGAATCATACCATGCTTTAGCACCTTCCTTCAATGAGAAAGGAAGAAGCTTGGTGATATAAAAGTATCGTATCTTCTCATCTGTGGTAAACAGGCTACCCAACTCACCAAGTTTAGTCAGGTGTGCAATAGCATCATCATTTTCTCTGCCATAAAAGGGGTCAGCTTCAACCATAGGTATAAGTGAAAGATCAACAGAGAAATTATAATCAGGATCATCAATGCATATAGGAGATGTAGCAAATTCAGGATTAGGAACGGTTTTGTTCTTCAAAGAGTGTTTTTCAAATAGCTTTTTAATAGCTTCAGGGTCAGAGCCGGAAAACTCTGTCAGTTCCCTGCATAAATCTTCATCAAGTATATAGTAATCATCATCAAGGAGACTCTCCTTGAGTTTACTCAAATCAGGATAATCATAAGTTTCACCAATAGGGTAGCGAGTAACAGGAAGTTCAATTCCAGATTTTTTAGCAGCAGCAGCAATTTGTTTCTCAAGAGCATAACCAAGCGAACTAATATCATCAAAAGTAGTAGAAGCATCATCAAGAGTATCAGACATAGTAACAGATTCAGTAGGAGCATCATGTGGTGGTGGTGAGGCAAACTTACTCATAACGGAAGGTGAATCAAGCGTAGCACTAGTGCTCAGAGCAGTACCTCTTCTTGTAGTGGATAGTAAGATCGGAACCTTGGGGTCTCCTTTCTTACCCATAGTGAATGAAGTGCAGTAGGTAGGATACTGATACGTCCAAAACATATCTATAATTTCTGCTTGCTCCATGCCACTTTTGGGTGATATTGCTATGATATTCATACACTCCATACACTTTTGATCATATTTGGACTAACTTACTAATCCAGTGCACCCCAGTGCCAGTTTCTGTTTTCGGCTGTTTTTGTATTTCAGGTTTTCACGTTTCGAGAACTGCCCAGAAAAATCCAGAAAAATTATATAAAAAATCAGCGATACGGAAACAACACTGCGTCCGAAGGGCAGCCTGGGGGGGCCACAGGGGCTCCAGGCGCCCTGTGGGCGCCCCCCCTGGGCCGCGCCGGGGGGGCGCCTGGGCCCCCCGAAGCCCGTCCGGTGCCCCCCTTTGGCATATATTTAGAGGGACCTCCGAAACCCTCAGAACAGGACTTCTTTTCGCGATCCCATCTCTGTTCCGCCGCCGCCGCCGCTTCCAAGATCGGGAGCACCAGGAGAACTCTTCCCGGCACCCTGCCGGAGGGGAGGATCACCACCGGGAGCTTCTCCACCACCATGGACGCCTCCCGGATGACTCGTGAGTAGTCTCCCTTGGACCATGAGTCCATGACCAGTAGCTATGTGATGTTCTCCTCCCGTTCTTGTGCTTCACTAATTAGTCCTCGTGAGCTGCCCTACATGATTGAGGCACCTATGTAATCCTTATGCTGTTGCTATGTTGAGTTTGCTGGGATCCGATGGATTATGAGATTATGTTCAGATTGATCTTGAGTAATATATTTGATTCACCTCTTTTATATTTTAGTTCATAAGTAATTCTTGCATGTTCTCCGTTGTTATTTATTGCTTTGGCCGAGTAATAGGCAGTGACTCCAAGAGGGAACGTTATGCTCGGTTGTGGGTTCATGCCCCTCGATGACTAGCTTGAGTGACAGAAACATGAGTCTAGGGGATGTGTTGTTGCCACAAGGGGAAAACAACGGTGCTTGTGCCCGCGGGTGCAAGGATTGTTTACTTTACGCAAAGTTCTTTTAATGCAGTTGTCTGTTGCATTGAGTTTACACTATGGGTGGGACTCGCAACTTAATACCAGCGAGATGTTCTGGATAGATATCTCAAGGTGGATGATTAGTAGTAGATATTTATGGATTTCGGTCTACTTACTTTGGCGTACCGCCCATGTTTTGAACCTCAACCTTTCTTGCAATGTAGTCAGCATTGGTTTGCGTTCGTGGTCCTGTCAATTGCCCAGCTGTAATTTGTTACCTCGCATAGTTGTTTTATCGTCTTTTGGAAGAGAGACATCACTAGTGAACATCATGAGACTCCGGTCCATATTACCATCATTGATCACATACACTATTTACTTTTCCATTATTACTTACTATTGCAAAAACTATCTATCACTACTATCATTGCTTTTAACCCTTTGTGAACTACAAGGCCGGAGAGATTGACAACCTCTCTGTACTCATTGGGAGCAAAGTTATTTGTATCTGTTTGCAGGTCCACGTTGATTGCTACTAATCTGGCGCCGTAGCAATTGACACCTACTTGTTGAACCTAGGAGTCTCTAGGGAATCGATCCTTGGCATCTTGCTAGGGGAAAACACTTCTACTTACTGCATCTTACACCTTCCACTTGGGGTAACCAACGAGGGGTTCGAGGCCTATCAAGGAGTATTTTCTGGCGCCGTTGCCGGGGACTCCACTCTTCAGGATAGGGGAGTTGCATGCTATCTTTTACCTTTGCTTTTTAGTCTTGTTAGTTTACCTTTCATATTTGCTTTAGTTCCTTTTTATCAAAAATCACAAAAATAGTTATCTTGCTTGCTTGCTACTATGGGTTCCACCGAGAACACCAAGTTGTGTGACTTCACTAGTCACAACAACGATGACTTTATCAGCACACCTATCACTACACCTGCCACTTCAACACCTTCATATGAAATTAAACCTGCTTTACTGAACTTAGTCATGAGAGAACAGTTCTCCGGTGCTGGAGATGATGCTGCTTTACACTTGAACAACTTTGTTGAACTTTGTGATATGCAAAAGTACCAAGAAATAGATGGTAATATTGTTAAGCTTAAGCTTTTTCCTTTCTCTTTGAGAGGAGGAGCTAAAATTTGGTTTCAGTCTTTGCCTAGAAATAGCATAGATTCTTGGGACAAATGCAAAGATGCTTTTATTGGAAAATACTATCCACCTGCTAAAATTATCCAACTTAGAAGTAACATAATGAATTTTAAACAATTGGATAGTGAACACGTTGCCCAAGCTTGGGAACGTATGAAATCTCTTATCAAGAACTGCCCTACTCACGGTTTGACTACTTGGATGGTTATCCAAACTTTTTATGTAGGCTTGAACTTTACCTCGCGGAACTTGTTAGACTCGGCCGTGGGAGGAACTTTTATGTCAACTACACTTGGTGCTGCCACAAAGCTTCTCGATGAGATGATGACCAACTATTCCCAATGGCACACCGAACGCGCTCCAACAGGTAGGAAGGTAAACTCTGTCGAGGAGATTTCCTCCCTCAATGAAAAAGTTGACTTGATCATGTCTCTACTTTCGAAGCAATCTACCGTTGATCCTCATGATGTTCCTTTAAATTCTTTGATTGCTCAAGAACAAGTAGATGTGAATTTTGTTGGGGAACGTAGTATTTTAAAATTTTCCTACGATCACGCAAGATCTATCTACCAGATGCATAGCAACGAGAGGGGAGAGTGTGTCTACGTACCCTCGTAGACCGGGAGCGGAAGCGTCAAGTGACGCGGTTGATGTTGTCGAACTTCTTCGCGATCCAACCGATCAAGCACCGAACGTACGGCACCTCCGCATTCAGCACACGTTCAGCTTGATGACGTCCCACGAGCTCTTGATCCAGTTGAGCTTCACGGGAGAGTTTCGTCAGCACGACGGCGTGGTGACGGATATGATGTGTTCACCGGCGCAGGGCTTCTCCTAAGCTTCGCGACGGTACGACCGAGGTGTGATTCTGTGGAGGGGGGCACCGCACACGGCTAAAACAATTCAACTTATGTGTCTTTGGGTGCCCCCCTGCCCCCGTATATAAAGGAGCAAGGGAGGAGGGGCCGGCCAACTCCTATGGTGCGGCTAGGGAGGGGACTCCTACTAGGAATAGGATTGCAATCCTATTCCTAGTAGGATTCACCGGAAGGAAGAAGGGGGAAAGGATTAGGAGAGGTGGCGCCCCCCCAATCCTAGTCCAACTAGGATTCCTAGGTGGGGGCGCCGGCCAGCCCTATGGGCTGCCTCTCTCTCACCCTTTAGGCCCACTATGGACCATCCCCTCTCGTAGGGGGTTCCGGTAACCCCCTCCGGCATTCCCGATAAATCCGAAACTTTTCCGGTATACTTCCGGTGTCCGAATATAGCCGTCCAATATATCAATCTTTATGTCTCGGACATTCCGAGACTCCTCGTCATGTCCGTGATCTCATCCGGGACTCCGAACTACCTTCGGTACATCAATACTCAAAAACTCATAATACCGATCGTCATCAAACGTTAAGCGTGCGGACCCTACGGGTTCGAGAACTATGTAGACATGACCGAGACTCATCTCTAGTCAATAACCAATAGCGGAACCTGGATGTTCATATTGGCTCCTACATATTCTACGAAGATCTTTTATCGGTCAGAACCGCATAACAACATACGTTGTTCCTTTTGTCAAACGGTATGTTACTTGCCCGAGATTCGATCGTCGGTATCTTTATACCTAGTTCAATCTCGTTTATCGGCAAGTCTCTTTACTCGTTCCGTAACACATCATATCGTGACTAACTCATTAGTCTTTTGCTTGCAAGGCTTATTGTGATGTGTGTTACCGAGAGGGCCCAGAGATACCTCTCCGACACTCGGAGTGACAAGTCCTAATCTTGATCTATGCCAACACCACGAATACTTTCGGAGACACCTGTAGAGCATCTTTATGATCACCCAGTTACGTTGTGACGTTTGATAGCACACAAGGTGTTCCTACGGTATTCGGGAGTTGCATAATCTCATAGTCATAGGAACATGTATAAGTCATGAAGAAAGCAATAGCAGTTAAACTAAACGATCATAGTGCTATGCTAACGGATGGGTCTTGTCCATCACATCATTCTCCTAATGATGTGATCCCGTTGATCAAATGACAACTCATGTCCATGGCTAGGAAACATAACCATCTTTGATCAATGAGCTAGTCTAGTAGAGGCATACTAGGGACATAATGTTTTGTCTATGTATCCACACATGTACTAAGTTTCCGGTTAATACAATTCTAGCATGAATAAAAGACATTTATCATGATATAAGGAAATACAAATAACATCTTTATTATTGCCTCTAGGGCATATTTCCTTCAGTCTCCCACTTGAACTAGAGTCAATAATCTAGATTACAAAGTGATGATCCTCACACCCATGGAGTCTTGGTGCTGATCATGTTTTGCCCGTGGAAGAGGCTTAGTCAACGGGTCTGCAACATTCAGATCCGTATGGATTTTGCAAATCTCTATGTCTCCCTCCTTGACTAGATCGCGGATGGAATTGAAGCGTCTTTTGATGTGCTTTGTTCTCTTGTGAAACCTGGATTCCTTCGCCAAGGCTATGGCTCCAGTGTTGTCACAAAAGATTTTCATTGGACCCGATGCACTAGGTACTACACCTAGATCGGATATGAACTCCTTCATCCAGACTCCTTCATTTGCTGCTTCCGAAGCAGCTATGTATTCCGCTTCACACGTAGATCCCGCCACGACGCTCTGCTTGGAACTACACCAGCTGACAGCTCCACCGTTCAATAAAAATACATATCCGGTTTGTGACTTTGAGTCATCCGGATCAGTGTCAAAGCTAGAATCGACGTAACCGTTTACGACGAGCTCTTTGTCACCTCCATATACGAGAAACATATCCTTTGTTCTTTTCAGATACTTTAGGATGTTTTTGACCGCTGTCCAGTGATCCACTCCTAGATTACTTTGGTACCTCCCTGCTAGACTTATAGCAAGGCACACATCAGGTCTGGTACACAGCATTGCATACATGATAGATCCTATGGCTGAGGCATAGGGAATGACTTTCATTTTCTCTCTATCTTCTGCAGTGGTCGGGCATTGAGTCTTACTCAACTTCATACCTTGTAAAACAGGCAAGAATCCTTTCTTTGACTGATCCATTTTGAACCTTTTCAAAATCTTATCAAGGTATGTGCTTTCTGAAAGTCCAATTAAGCGTCTTGATCTATCTCTATAGATCTTGATGCCTAATATGTAAGCAGCTTCTCCGAGGTCTTTCATTGAAAAACTTTTATTCAAGTATCCTTTTATGCTATCCAGAAATTCTATATCATTTCCAATTAACAATATGTCATCTACATATAATATTAGAAATGCTACAGAGCTCCCACTCACTTTCTTGTAAATACAGGCTTCTCCAAAAGTCTGTATAAAACCATATGCTTTGATCACCTCATCAAAGCGTATATTCCAACTCCGAGATGCTTGCACCAGTCCATAGATGGATCGCTGGAGTTTGCATACTTTGTTAGCACCTTTTGGATCGACAAAACCTTCTGGTTGCATCATATACAACTCTTCTTTGAGATATCCATTTAGGAATGCAGTTTTGACATTCATAATCATAAAATGCGGCAATTGCTAACATGATTCGGACAGACTTAAGCATCGCTACAGGTGAGAAAGTCTCATCATAGTCAACTCCTTGAACTTGTCGAAAACCTTTCGCAACAAGTCGAGCTTTGTAAACAGTAATATTACCGTCTGCGTCGGTCTTCCTCTTGAAGATCCATTTATTTTCGATGGCCTGCCGATCATCGGGCAAGTCAACCAAAGTCCATACTTTGTTCTCATACATGGATCCCATCTCAGATTTCATGGCTTCAAGCCATTTTGCGGAATCTGGGCTCATCATCGCTTCCTCATAGTTCGTAGGTTCATCATGGTCTAGTAACATGATTTCCAGAACTGGGTTGCCGTACCACTCTGGTGCGGAACGTACTCTGGTTGATCTACGACGTTCAGTAGAAACTTGATCCGAAGTTTCATGATCATTATCATTAACTTCCTCACTAATTGGTGTAGGAATCACTGGAACAATTTCCTGTGATGTACTATTTTCCAATATGGGAGAAGGTATAATTACCTCATCAAGTTCTACTTTCCTCCCACTCACTTCTTTCGAGAGAAACTCTTTTTCTAGAAAGGATCCGTTCTTAGCAACGAATATTTTGCCTTCGGATCTGTGATAGAAGGTGTACCCAACAGTTTCTTTTGGGTATCCTATGAAGACACATTTTTCCGACTTGGGATCGAGCTTATCAGGTTGAAGTGTTTTCACATAAGCATCGCAGCCCCAAATTTTAAGAAACGACAACTTTGGTTTCTTGCCAAACCATAGTTCATAAGGCGTCGTATCAACGGATTTAGATGGTGCCCTATTTAACGTGAATGCAGCTGTCTCTAAAGCATAACCCCAAAACGATAGTGGTAAATCGGTAAGAGACATCATAGATCGCACCATATCCAATAAAGTACGGTTACGACGTTCGGACACACCATTACGTTGTGGTGTTCCAGGTGGCGTGAGTTGTGAAACTATTCCACATTGTTTCAAATGAAGACCAAACTCGTAACTCAAGTATTCTCCTCCACGATCAGATCGTAGGAACTTTATTTTCTTGTTACGATGATTCTCTACTTCACTCTGAAATTCTTTGAACTTTTCAAATGTTTCAGACTTGTGTTTCATTAAGTAGATATACCCATATCTGCTCAAATCATCAGTGAAGGTCAGAAAATAACGATACCCGCCGCGAGCATCAACGCTCATTGGTCCACATACATCAGTATGTATGATTTCCAACAAATCTGTTGCTCGCTCCATAGTTCCGGAGAACGGAGTTTTAGTCATCTTGCCCATGAGGCATGGTTCACAAGCACCAAGTGATTCATAATCAAGTGATTCCAAAAGTCCATCTTTATGGAGTTTCTTCATGCGTTTTACACCAATATGACCCAAACGGCAGTGCCACAAATAAGTTGCACTATCATTATTAACCTTGCATCTTTTGGTTTCAATATTATGAATATGTGTATCACTACAATCAAGATCCAGTAAGAATAGACCACTCTTTAAGGGTGCATGACCATAAAAGATATTATTCATCAAAATGGAACAACCATTATTCTCTGATTTAAATGAATAACCGTCTCGCAATAAACAAGATCCAGATATAATGTTCATGCTCAACGCTGGCACCAAATAACAATTATTTAGGTCTAAAACTAATCCCGAAGGTAGATGTAGAGGTAGCGTGCCGACGGCGATCACATCGACTTTGGAACCGTTTCCCACGCGCATCGTCACCTCGTCCTTAGCTAATCTTCGTTTGATCCGTAGTCCCTGTTTCGAGTTACAAATATTAGCAACCGAACCGGTATCAAATACCCAGGTACTACTACGAGCATTAGTAAGGTACACATCAATAACATGTATATCACATATACCTTTGTTCATCTTGCCATCCTTCTTATCCGCCAAATACTTGGGGCAGTTCCGCTTCCAGTGTCTAGTCCCCTTGCAGTAGAAGCACTCAGTTTCAGGCTTGGCTCCAGATTTGGGTTTCTTCGTTGAAGTAGCAACTGACTTGCTATTCTTTTTGAAGTTCCCTTTCTTTCCCTTGCCCTTTTTCTTGAAACTAGTGGTCTTGTTAACCATCAACACTTGATGCTCCTTTTTGATTTCTACCTCCGCAGCTTTGAGCATAGCGAAGAGCTCGGGAATTGTCTTTTGCATCCCTTGCATGTTATAGTTCATCACGAAGCCTTTATAGCTTGGTGGCAGTGATTGAAGAACTCTATCAATAACACTATCCTCGTCAACATTGCAACCAAGTTGAGTCATATGATTGTAGTACCCAGACATTCTGAGCAAGTGTTCACTGATAGAACTATTCTCCTCCATTTTGCAGCTGTAGAACTTATTGGAAATCTCATATTTCTCAATTCGGGCATTTGCTTGAAATATTAAATTCAACTCCTGGAACATTTCATATGCTCCATGACGTTCAAAACGTCGTTGAAGTCCCGGTTCTAAGCCGTAAAGCATGGCACACTGAACTATCGTGTAGTCATCAGACCGCGACTGCCAGACGTTCAAAGCGTCTGCATTAGCGGAAGGGGGCTTGTCACCTAGCGGTGCTTCAAGGACATAATTCTTCTGTGCAGCAATGAGGATAATCCTCAGGTTACGGACCCAGTCCGTGTAATTGCTACCATCATCTTTCAACTTAGCTTTCTCTAGGAATGCATTAAAATTCAAAGGAACGGTAGCACGGGCCATTGATCTACAACGACATAGATATGCAAAACTATCAGGACTAAGTTCATGATAAATTAAAGTTCAATTTAATCATATTAATTTAAAGAACTCCCACTTAGATAGACATCCCTCTGGTCATCTAAATGATCACGTGATCCAAATCAACTAAACCATGTCCGATCATCACGTGATATGGAGTAGTCTCAATGGTGAACATCTTATGTTGATCATATCTACTATATGATTCACGCTCGACCTTTCGGTCTCCAGTGTTCCGAGGCCATATCTGTATATGCTAGGCTCGTCAAGTTTAACCCGAGTATTCTGCGTGTGCAAAACTGGCTTACACCCGTTGTATTTGAACGTAGAGCTTATCACACCCGATCATCACGTGGTGTCTCGGCACGACGAACTTTCGCAACGGTGCATACTCAGGGAGAACACTTATACCTTGAAATTTAGTAAGGGATCATCTTATAATGCTACCGTCGTTCTAAGCAAAATAAGAAGCATAATAAGATAAACATCACATGCAATCAAAATATGTGACATGATATGGCCATCATCATCTTGTGCTTTTGATCTCCATCTCCAAAGCACCGTCATGATCACCTTCGTCACCGGCTTGACACCTTGATCTTCATCGTAGTATCGTTGTCGTCTCGCCAACTATTGCTTCCACGACTATCGCTACCGCTTAGTGATAAAGTAAAGCAATTACATGGCGATTGCATTTCATACAATAAAGCGACAACCATATGGCTCCTGCCAGTTGCCGATAACTTTACAAAACATGATCATCTCATACAAAACCGTATAACACATCATGTATTGACCATATCACATCACAACATGCCCTGCAAAAACAAGTTAGACGTCCTCTACTTTGTTTGTTGCAAGTTTTACGTGGCTGATACGGGCTTAGCAAGAACCGTTCTTACCTACGCATACAAAACCACAACGATGTTTCGTCAAGTATGTGCTGTTTTAACCTTCACAAGGACTGGGCGTAGCCACACTTGATTCAGCTAAAGTGAGAGAGACAGACACCCGCCAGTCACCTTTAAGCAACGAGTGCTCGTAACGGTGAAACCAGTCTCGCGTAAGCGTACGCGTAATGTCGGTCCGGGCCGCTTCATCTCACAATACCGCCGAAGCAAAGCATGACATGCTGGTAAGCAGTATGACTAGTATCGTCCACAATCTCATTGTGTTCTACTCGTGCATATCATCTACGCATAGACCTGGCTCTGATACCACTGTTGGGGAACGTAGTATTTTAAAAAATTTCTACGATCACACAAGATCTATCTACCAGATGCATAGCAACGAGAGGGGAGAGTGTGTCTACGTACCCTCGTAGACCGGGAGCGGAAGCGTCAAGTGACGCGGTTGATGTTGTCGAACTTCTTCGCGATCCAACCGATCAAGCACCGAACGTACGGCACCTCCGCGTTCAGCACACGTTCAGCTTGATGACGTCCCACGAGCTCTTGATCCAGTTGAGCTTCACGGGAGAGTTTTGTCAGCACGACAGCGTGGTGACGGATATGATGTGTTCACCGGCGCAGGGCTTCTCCTAAGCTTCGCGACGGTACGACCGAGGTGTGATTCTGTGGAGGGGGGCACCGCACACGGCTAAAACAATTCAACTTCTGTGTCTTTGGGTGCCCCCCTGCCCCCGTATATAAAGGAGCAAGGGAGGAGGGGCCGGCCAACTCCTATGGTGCGGCTAGGGAGGGGACTCCTACTAGGAATAGGATTGCAATCCTATTCCTAGTAGGATTCACCGGAAGGAAGAAGGGGGAAAGGATTAGGAGAGGTGGCGCCCCCCCAATCCTAGTCCAACTAGGATTCCTAGGTGGGGGCGCCGGCCAGCCCTATGGGCTGCCTCTCTCTCACCCTTTAGGCCCACTATGGACCATCCCCTCTCGTAGGGGGTTCCGGTAACCCCCTCCGGCATTCCCGATAAATCCGAAACTTTTCCGGTATACTTTCGGTGTCCGAATATAGCCGTCCAATATATCAATCTTTATGTCTCGGACATTCCGAGACTCCTCGTCATGTCCGTGATCTCATCCGGGACTCTGAACTACCTTCGGTACATCAATACTCAAAAACTCATAATACCGATCGTCATCAAACGTTAAGCGTGCGGACCCTACGGGTTCGAGAACTATGTAGACATGACCGAGACTCATCTCTGGTCAATAACCAATAGCGGAACCTGGATGTTCATATTGGCTCCTACATATTCTACGAAGATCTTTTATCGGTCAGAACCGCATAACAACATACGTTGTTCCTTTTGTCAAACGGTATGTTACTTGCCCGAGATCCGATCGTCGGTATCTTTATACCTAGTTCAATCTCGTTTACCGGCAAGTCTCTTTACTCGTTCCGTAACACATCATCTCGTGACTAACTCATTAGTCTTTTGCTTGCAAGGCTTATTGTGATGTGTGTTACCGAGAGGGCCCAGAGATACCTCTCCGACACTCGGAGTGACAAATCCTAATCTTGATCTATGCCAACACCACGAATACTTTCGGAGACACCTGTAGAGCATCTTTATGATCACCCAGTTATGTTGTGACGTTTGATAGCACACAAGGTGTTCCTACGGTATTCGGGAGTTGCATAATCTCATAGTCATAGGAACATGTATAAGTCATGAAGAAAGCAATAGCAGTTAAACTAAACGATCATAGTGCTATGCTAACGGATGGGTCTTGTCCATCACATCATTCTCCTAATGATGTGATCCCGTTGATCAAATGACAACTCATGTCCATGGCTAGGAAACATAACCATCTTTGATCAATGAGCTAGTCTAGTAGAGGCATACTAGGGACATAATGTTTTGTCTATGTATCCACACATGTACTAAGTTTCCGGTTAATACAATTCTAGCATGAATAAAAGACATTTATCATGATATAAGGAAATACAAATAACATCTTTATTATTTCTTCTAGGGCATATTTCCTTCAAATTTTATCTCTAGAAACAATTTTAACAACAATGCTTATCCTAGTACCAAGAACTCCAATACTGAACTAGAGACCATGCTTAGAGATTTCATCACTACCCAAAAAGCCTTTAATAAGAATGTAGAAGAGAAACTACATAAACTAGATGATCTTTCTTTTAAGGTAGACCACTTAGCCAATGAGGTAAAATTGCTAAAAAATTGAAACTTCTCCACTTAAGGAGAGGGAAGTCATCCCTATTAATGCTACTCAAGTACAAATTAATTAAAACATTAGGATGATGGCTAAGCTTAAAGAAAGATGGGCTAGAGAAAGGGAGGAAGAGGAAAGAATTAAGAGCCTTCCTACCCACCACACTGTTGCTACTATCCAAGTTATTGAGGATGTTCACACTCTTAGCACCCAATGTACTCCTGGTCCCAATGGACCTATTAATGGTGATGCTATGACTATAGAAACTACCAAACAAGTGAACCTTAAGGACACCACTACCACTTTACTTGATGCTCGTGACCTTGATTTTGATAATTGCACTCTTACCGAAGTTATTGATTTCCTTCACAAAATGTCTAGAGATCCCCGCACTAGCACGCTTAACCTTGCCTTCACAGAGCATATCACTAATGCTCTTATCAAAACTAGGGAGGAGAAACTTAGAGTAGAAGCCTCCATACCTAGAAAGCTAGAAGATGGTTGGGATCCTATGATAAAAATTAATTTGAATGACTTCTCTTGTTATGCATTATGTGATGTTGGTGCTAGTACCTCTGTTATGCCCAAAAGAATATATGATATGCTTAAATTGAAACCTTATGATTCTTGTTCTTTTGGTGTTCGTCTCGTTGATTCTTCCATAAAGAAACCTTTGAGGAGGATCGACGATGTTCTTATTGTTGTCAATGATAATTATGTGCCCGTTGATTTCACTATTATGGATATTGAATGTGATCCTTCTTGTCCAATTCTTTTGGGACGTCCCTTTTTGCGCACCGTTGGTGCTGTCATTGACATGAAAGAGGGTAATATAAAATTTCAGTTTCCTCTCAAGAAAGGGATGGAACACTTCCCTCGTAAGAAGGTCAAGTTACCTTTTGAGTCCGTTGTACGGGCTAGCTATTCTTTTACTCTTGATAAAACTTGATCTTAAAGGCATAAAAGAAAGCGCTTTTGGGAGGCAGCCCACATGAATAAATTTTTGCTTTTGTTGTGTCTTGATGTTGTTTACTGCTGTAGCATCATCATTGTATCTTTGCTTTTCATATTTGTGCCAAGTATAGCCTCTGATTGCTAGAAAGTTCAAAAGTTGTGAGGTGCTGTCCAGGAAACAGATTCTGTCCTTGGATAGAAAAATTCGTATAAAATCACCAGGTCATCTTTTTGGTCTGAATTTTTTCGACAGCGTTCTCTATATAATTGTCTTTCGTGCGTCAGTTCTGAGTTTTTTTATTAGAGTTGCAGAAGTATCCCGAACTGGTCAATTACTGCCTGCTGTTATGTTTTTCATAGATTCTGTCCTGTTTTGCCTTACCTTCACTTTGCAAATTGAGAACTTGCTTTTTCTTTGCAAAAACCTTTTGGCAATCTTGAGAAACAGTAGAACTTCAAGAATATCCTTATTTCTAGCAAGGTATAATTATTTTATTAAGGGTACTAACCTCGCTAATCAGATTATGATGAGTTGTGTATGAAGGGAGTTTTCAAGTGTGCGAGGGAAGATGATAAAAAGATTCAGGAGTGTCAAGCGCTCAAGCTTGGGGATGCCCCCGTGCACCCCCAAGAAATATTCAAGGAGACTCAAGCATCTAAGCTTGGGGATGCCCCCCGTGCATCCCCTTCTCCATCAACATTATCAGTTCGTCTTTCGTTCCGCTATATTTTTATCACTTCATGTGTTATGTGCTATGCTTGGAGCGTCTTGCTTTTAGTTTTCTTTTTAGTTTTTCATAACAAGTCGGAACCCAGCATTCCTTTATGTGGGAGAGAAACACGCTCCACCTCTACCTAGAACATTACATAGAATTTTCATGTCTATCTATGCTGTGTGTGTTCTTTGTCTTTTAAATAGCTACTATCGTGCTTTGCTCTTAGTATTCATGCTTATCTCTTCAAGAGCTTTTATTTAGTTGGTTGCTTGAACTCTCTTTAATTACCATGCTCACCTTATTAAGAGAGTTTGCTTCCGTTGCATTGGTTAATGTGTCTATGATAAAGATGCTACTTTCATGATGGTGCTTAGTAGTTCAGGTTTTCTTATGGTTAATCTCAGATAGCTGGGGGGGTTCCCAATGTGTTATTGAAGTACCAACTTGGTTTGTTTGCCTATGATGTGGTATGGTTTAGTAATATCTTCCTTCGAGAATTTATTTTGATTGACTTGGCGTATGCTCACGCATATTCAAGACTGTAAAGAAAGTCTGTCAAGCCTTGGTGATCTTTTGTTTCTAAGTAGCGATATAACTACCATGCCTGATTCAATATTGCTTTGTCGCTCTGCATGATTATGACCGTCATTGCTCTCTTAGTTGGTCGCTCCCAGTCTTTTGCTAACCTCCACCTGCACTAAGCAAATTAACCATGCAATACATAGCTCATGGGAAAGTAGCCTAAAAACTATTGTGGTAAAGAATATGTTGCCTATGTATCTTATTTCTTATGAGTTGCTTGCTGAGCGGTAACCATGTTTCTGGGGACGCCATCAACTGTCACACTTTTGTTGAATATCATGTGAGTTGATATGCATGTTCGTCTTGTCTGAAGTAAGGGTGATTTACCGTGGGTTGAATTAATATGCATATTGTTAGAGAAGAACATTGGGCCGCCAACCAAAGCCATGCATCATGGTGGAAGTTTTAGCTTGGACCTTAATCCTCAATCTCTCATGAGAATATGCTTATGCATTAAAGAGGAGTCCATCATCTATTTTCTATGTTGTCCCGGTATGGATGTCCTCAAGTTGAGATTTATCAAAAACGAGAAATCAAATGCGATCTATCTCCTTGGACCTTTGTACATGTGGCATAGAGGTACCCCTTTGTGACACTTGGTTAAAACATATGCAATGCAATGATAACCCATGGGGATCCGAGCTAATTAGGACAAGGAGCGAGCACTATTAGTATTCGATGCATGAGGCTTGCAACTTATAGGATGTTTTATGCATGACACATATGAAGTACTACTACCGTTGACACAATTGCTTCCATGTTTCAAAATAAAAAGCTCTAGCACTTCAAGCACCAACTATTGAGAGCATGATTGTCATTCTGAGTGTAATGTGCATTGTTCCAAAGTAGCATTGTCTTTTGCATGATTGTGATATCGTTTATTCTGAAATGATTGTATCTAGTCATCACTTAAACCTTGAAGGTGCCCTTGCATTTATGTTTTGCATCACTAAAGGGGGCAAGCTAGATATCACTTGATCATATTTGCACATCATGTTCATTGCAAATCTTTTTGATGTTTCAGTTTCATGTTGTAAAACTTTCAGTCATTTGTGATTTTCTCTTGAGGCAACTTAATTACTTTAGAATGATTGTCTCAGTAAGCTTTTGTCATATGACTATGAGAAAGTCCTATATGGTTAATAGCATGTCACCACAGAAATTATTCTTGTTATCATTTACCTACTTGAGGATGAGCAGGAATTAAGCTTGGGGATGTTGATACGTCCAAAACGTATCTATAATTTCTGCTTGCTCCATGCCACTTTTGGGTGATATTGCTACGATATTCATACACTTCCATACACTTTTGATCATATTTGGACTAACTTACTAATCCAGTGCACCCCAGTGCCAGTTTCTGTTTTTGGCTGTTTTTGTATTTCAGGTTTTCACGTTTCGAGAACTGCGCAGAAAAATCCAGAAAAATTATATAAAAAATCAGCGATACGGAAACAACACTGCGTCCGAAGGGCAGCCTGGGGGGGCCACAGGGGCTCCAGGCGCCCTGTGGGCGCGCCCCCCACCCTGGGCTGCGCCGGGGGGGCGCCTGGGCCCCCCGAAGCCCGTCCGGTGCCCCCCTTTGGCATATATTTAGAGGGACCTCCGAAACCCTCAGAACAGGACTTCTTTTCGCGATCCCATCTCTGTTCCGCCGCCGCCGCCGCTTCCAAGATCGGGAGCACCAGGAGAATTCTTCCCGGCACCCTGCCGGAGGGGAGGATCACCACCGGGAGCTTCTCCACCACCATGGACGCCTCCCGGATGACTCGTGAGTAGTCTCCCTTGGACCATGAGTCCATGACCAGTAGCTATGTGATGTTCTCCTCCCGTTCTTGTGCTTCACTAATTAGTCCTCGTGAGCTGCCCTACATGATTGAGGCACCTATGTAATCCTTATGCTATTGCTATGTTGAGTTTGCTGGGATCCGATGGATTATGAGATTATGTTCAGATTGATCTTGAGTAATATATTTGATTCACCTCTTTTATATTTTAGTTCATAAGTAATTCTTGCATGTTCTCCGTTGTTATTTATTGCTTTGGCCGAGTAATAGGCAGTGACTCCAAGAGGGAACATTATGCTCGGTTGTGGGTTCATGCCCCTCGATGACTAGCTTGAGTGACAGAAACATGAGTCTAGGGGATGTGCTGTTGCCACAAGGGGGAAAACAACGGTGCTTGTGCCCGCGGGTGCAAGGATTGTTTACTTTACACAAAGTTCTTTTAATGCAGTTGTCGGTTGCATTGAGTTTACACTATGGGTGGGACTCGCAACTTAATACCAGCGAGATGTTCTGGATAGATATCTCAAGGTGGATGATTAGTAGTAGATATTGATGGATTTCGGTCTACTTACTTTGGCGTACCGCCCATGCTTTGAACCTCAACCTTTCTTGCAATGTAGTCAGCATTGGTTTGCGTTCGTGGTCCTGTCAATTGCCCAGCTGTAATTTGTTACCTCGCATAGCTGTTTTATCGTCTTTTGGGAGAGAGACATCACTAGTGAACATCATGAGACTCCGGTCCATATTACCATCATTGATCACATACACTATTTACTTTTCCGTTATTACTTACTATTGCAAAAACTATCTATCACTACTATCATTGCTTTTAACCCTTTGTGAACTACAAGGCCGGAGAGATTGACAACCTCTCTGTACTCGTTGGGAGCAAAGTTATTTGTATCTGTGTGCAGGTCCACGTTGATTGCTACTAATCTGGCGCCGTAGCAATTGACACCTACTTGTTGAACCTAGGAGTCTATGGGGAATCGATCCTTGGCATCTTGCTAGGGGAAAACACTTCTACTTACTGCATCTTACACCTTCCACTTGGGGTAACCAACGAGGGGTTCGAGGCCCATCAGATACCTCAAGTAGACTTGTAAATATTGCTATGCTCCCCGGCAACGGCGCCAGAAAACGGTACTTGATAACCCTCAACCGTAAGGGATCGAGATAGTCTTCGCGGGTAAGAATAACCCAATTTATTGATTCGACACACGGGGAGCCAAAGAGTATTTATAAGCTTTGACAGTTGAGTTGTCAATTCAAGCGCACCTGAAATATACTTACTTGCAACAAAAGATAAGTGGTAACAGTGATATGATAGTGATAGTAAAAGTAACAGCAAAAAGTAAATAGCAACAGTAGATAGCAAAGTAAATAGCAAAAGTAGCGACTAGTAACAAGCAAGGTTTAAAACACTGTAGGCTAGGGAGATGGATGGTTGGGCGCTGCATGGATGAGATAGATTCTAACTTGGGGCACGGCACACGGAAAAGTAATGATCATCTAGGCAAATATCAAACATTAGGCATGTATCCCGTAGGTAGTTGTACGTGCTTGCAATAAGAACTTGCACAACATCTTTTGTCCTACCATCCCGCTACGAACGGGGCCAAAAGGAACTTATGGATATTAAGGTGCTCCTGTCAAAGAGCACCGGAACAAAGCAATGAACTCAATGGATACATGTAATCCTCAAACTACGGATCATCCCCTTTGGTGTCCCAAGCTGTCACTTTTGGGATCGCCGGTTCCGAACCGTAACAGGTGCAAGCAACTCATAGATAGGATCACGAACTCAAATATATTCATACAAACACATATGGTTCAGATCTGAAATCATGGCACTCGGGCCCTAAGTGTCAAGCATTAAGAATAACAAGTTGAAGCAAAGATGATAAACACCATAGTAGATGATAGGCAACATGCCCCCAACAATCTGACGAACTATTACATGATCTAACTCATCCAATCCCTACCATCCCCTTCGCCTACAGCGGGGGAATTACTCACACATGAAGGGGGAAGTCATGGAGGGATGATGGAGTGGTGATGATGATGACGATGGCGACGATCTCCCCTCTCCGGAGGCCAAATCAGCCTCCAGATTAGCCCTCCCGAGGAAGAACAGAGGGTGGCGGTGGCTTCGCGACGAAAAACTGCGAAAGAACTTCTGATCTGGGGTTTCTGCGTCGGGAGTAAAAATATGAGGCGAAGTAGGGCACCAGGGGGCGTGGGACCCACCCAGGCGGCCCCCCGGCGCGGCCCGGGGGGGGGGGGCGCCCACAGGGCGCCTGGGCACCCCCTGGCCCCCCTCTGGCCTCACTTCTGGCTCCTGGTTCCTTCGGGTGCGTGGATTTTCTGTGAAATTTTCGTGGATTTTTCTGAGATACTTAAAAATCCGTTTTCCTGCACACAAATAAACCATACATGCAACTCTGCTGAAAACAGCGTCAGTCCTGGTTAGTTTAGTCCAAATCATGCAAGAATGAGGCCAAAACAATATCAAAAGTGTTTGGAAAAGTAGATACGTTTGAGACGTATCACCCCCCTCCAGCCCTACTTTGGCCGCATGAAAGCTTCCGGAACGCTGATTTTTTATATATTTTTCCCGGAATTTTTCTGGCTGTTTACGTAATGAGAAAACCTGAAATACAAAAACAGCAGAAAACATAAACTCGCACTGGGGTGCACTAAGTTAATAGGTTAGTCCAAATATGACCAAAAGTGTATGGAAGTATATAAATATCATAGGAATATCACACAAAAGAGGTATGGAGCAATCAGAAATTATAGATACGTTTTGGACGTATCAAGCACTGGGAAGGGACTTAGCACCTGTACAAGGTGGAGCATTGGGAGGGGCATGAGTAACATCACACATATCAAGGCAAGATGAGTCTATAGCCTAATAAATGAAGTGTTGCATGTTACCACACATATGTTACTCCCCACTATAAAGGTAGTAACATAGAGTAGTAACATGAGCTTATTACTACTCTATGTTACTACCCATTGTGGCTAGTCTAAGAACCCGTGCATTGGAAGAGGTCTCAGTAGACACTTGGAGATCTTGGCGGCATTTATGACAGACCCCTTTGAGTTATCGTTCATCATCCGTAACTTAAAAGAAGAAGAGGAGGAATTGAGTACTATTAGGCATGTTGTATTATTTGAGTAAAAGAGGGGGTAAGGGTATATGCCCCCTTTGGTCATAAGGAAGTTTCGCCCTTGTTTACCAATATTTGGCAGTTTATACACCACAGACCCTAGGCGGCGGCGGGGGTTGGAGATGGAGGGCGCGGCTGGGTTGATGAAAGGGTTGAATTTGTCGGAGAAAGAAGAGAAAAAGGGTGAAGAGAAGGATCAAGAGAAATAGAAGGGCATGTATGTCGAAGCAGAGGTAGTGGAGAAAGTAATGTCAGAAAAACTTGCTCATCCAGATGGGATATGTCTCTCTCTCGACAGGGTTTAGTGCCTGATCAAGGGGATAGATTGCAAGGTGGTCGGGGAGAACCTGTTTATGTTCATGTTCCACGAAGAATATGGGAAGAGAAATGCATTTGAAACGGCCCATGAATGTTTGATAAAAGAGCTGGTGGCGGTGGAAGACTATGTGACGATGGAGGAGTATGAGTTCAATAACATACCTGTTCGGTTTTGTGTATTCAGTCTCCCGTTGGGTACGATGAACACGGATTCAGCATAAGAAACTAGCCAAAAACTCGTCAAAAAACCCCAGAGAAAACCGCCTCAGAAACCAGGAAGGTTCCCAAAACCGATTAAAAAAAGGTTATATGAGCTGCGTACCGGTACTACGGAGGATTTATTTTTTATTTTTTATTAGAATCGATACTACCGACGAATGGGCTTTGCTTTACGACGGGGCTAAAGCCTGCCTAAGCGCCAACGACCGAGAGCCCAATAATGGCCCAAACCTAGAGGCGGTAGAGGCCTGACCCAAGCGCCCACGTCACCGCCGAGCGCGACCTCCCTCGCCCTCGCCTACTTGGCTTCCTCCCCTCCAGCCGCACCCGCCGCCACCACTCCAAACCACACCGCAAAAGAGAGAAACGCAATCCAAGCCGAGGACTCCCCGCGACCACCGCCGCCGCCGCCCGCCCGCCCGCCGAAGCTTGGCCCAAGCCGTACCCGAGGGGACAGGAAGAGGCGGCCAAGATGCCGACGGTGACCTGCAACGCCTGCAACGCGGCGTTCGAGGAGGAGGAGGAGCAGCGCCTCCACTACCGCTCTGAGTGGCACCGCTACAACCTCAAGCGCAAGGTAGTATGATCACCCGTCTTCCCCGCGCCGCGGCCAGCCTCTCCCCGCGCCGTTGCCGCGGGATTGGTGTTTGTTTGCCGTTAGGGTTCGTGTTAGGTAGCAGCAGATGGTGCGTTCCGTGGGCGATATGAATGGGTATGTGATGCTTCTGTAGCTGAGATTATGCCTAGTAGGCATGCGCAAGCACTTTCCCTGCGAATTTGTATTGCTTGCTTTGTTAGGTTTAGGTGGCTGTCTCATGTTAATGTTCATGAATGATCAGAATGAGTATATTTTGCTCATTGTTTTGAGGTAACTCAAGGTACTACTCCCTCCGTTCCTAAATATTTGTCTTTCTAGAGATTTCAACAAGTGACTACATACGAAGCAAAATGAGTGAATCTACACTCTAAAATATGTCTACATACATCGGTATGTTGTAACCATTTCAAATGTCTAGAAAGACAAATATTTAGGAACGGAGGGAGTAGATTGCAGGGCGAACATTTTAATTAGAAATTTTAAGGTATGCTGTCAACTTAAGCTATGGGTAAGCTTCATACGTTGCTTTGGTTAAGAATCGTAGAGAAATGTTATACATGCCTGCTTTGTTCATGAGATGATGCCCTGCAGCTTGTCCCTGCTGTGGATTATACACCTGGTATTCTGTTAGAGGATTAGGGAGAATTATCCTACTTACTGGAGAAGAAACTATGTTATCTGTTAAGGATCTTTGTGGTAACACGAGTTTTTGTGAACAAAATGGAGGCAAGTAAATTTAAGTGTCTGTTCAGCTGACGATTAAAACCTGGAGGGAACTTGCTATTATATTTCTATATGATAAACCTAGAGGGCGAGCATTTTAATTAGAAATTTTAAGGTATACTGTCAAGTTAGGAAATGAGGCTATGGGTAAGCTTCATACTTTACTTTGCTTTGCTTAAGATCGTAGAAAAGTGCTAGCTTGTGATTTGTCTTTTGGAATGCGCCAATCTGTTCGATACAGGCCTGCTTTGTTCATGAGATGGTGCCTTGTCCCTGCTGTAGATTATACATGTCTAATTTTGTTAGAGGATGAGGGAGGATTATCTTACTTATTGGAGAAGAAACTATATTTGTTATCGGTAAACGACCTCGTGGTAGGCAATTTTTAGCGAACAAAATGGAGGCAACTCAATTTAAGTGTCTGTTTTGAGATACTATGTTAGCTGACAATTAAACTCTAGTGGGAACTTGCTATTATATTTCTATTTGATCAGCATGGAAATTGTAGTAACACATTCCTGGGAACTGTTTGATTTTGTTGCTTCTTGCTTACCTCAGTGCTGCATTTCTGTTGTGCATCATTTTGACTTTCAGTGTTTGTCAGGTGGCTGGAGTTCCTGGAGTTACCGAGGCTCTGTTTATTGCTAGACAAACTGTTTTAGCAGAGGGAAGCAACTCTACCATTGCTCCTCCGATGTCTTACAGCTGTGCTCTTTGTGGAAAAGGGTACAGGAGTGCAAAAGCTCATGCCCAACATCTCACCACACGATCGCATCTCCTTAGAGCTTCTCAGGAGCCCAATGCCTCCACTGCTGCAGTAGTCAAACCACTTCCTGAGCGAGTCCCTCGTAGAGCCCCCTCTGCAATGGATGAAGATGAAGATGAAGATGAGGATGAGGAGGAAGAGTGGGTTGAAGTGGACCCAAGTGAGCTGGAGTCTACTTCAAACATGCAAGTGGATGAGGACTCTAAATCAGATGATGAGATGGCTGATCTTGAAATGTTGGATCCCTCAGTCTGCTTCATGTGTGATCTCAAGCATGACAACATAGAGGACTGCATGATCCATATGCACAAAAAGCATGGTTTCTTCATACCTGACAGTGAATACTTGAAAGATCCCAATGGCCTTCTTATATATGTCGGATTGAAGGTAGGCATTTTCCCACCAGTACTAATGGTTCATGTTCGCTAGTTGCATGTTTTGTAACATTATCTTTAACTGGTTATTCTGCCTGCAGGTGAAGCGTGATTTCATGTGCCTCTACTGCAATGACAGATGCCAGCCTTTCCAAAGTCTTGAGGCTGTCAGGAAGCATATGGATGCAAAAGGTCACTGCAAATTGCGTTATGGAGATGGTGGGGAGGATGAAGATGCTGACCTTGAGGATTTCTATGATTACAGCAGCAGGTTTGTACCGTGCTAAACTTTGTACTCTTCTTACAAAATTATTACTAACCTTCTTGTTTCCTGTAGTAAGATCATAGTTGATAACATTAGGGTTTCAGTTTGGGCTTCTGAGGGGCTTTTTTTGAGACACCCTGTTGGAGAACATACTCAGCTTAGCATATGTTGTTCAAATTCTAGAATTTGTGCTCTTTGCGTTGACTCTTGCTTTTCTGTTGTTCCATAAATGCTTAGAAGCAGAATGCTGTTGAGACTTGTATTATGTTGATTAGCCATTTATGTTGGGATGGTTTGTGGACAAAAGTAAATATAATCTGAAATGCTTAATGGTTTCTTTGTCTGTCCACTGAATTAGTTGTGTTAGATTTGTCTAGATATGGATGTACTTAACACTAAAACGTGTCTAGATACATCCCTATCTAGGCAAATCTAAGGCAACTAATTCGGGACTAGTTATGTGTTGGATATTAAGCAAGTGTCCTTTAATGGTGAATGCATGGAGTCTGCAAGTATCCTTTAATTAGTTGTCTTAGAGTAACACTTAACAGCATGGTTCTGTTTCCGTTGCAGCTATGTTGATGTGGAGGGTAAGCAGCTGGTTGCTGCAGGAGACATGGACAACAGCATTGAACTGGGAGGTGGTGGATCCGAGCTCGTGATAACAAGCAAGAGCGAGAAGGGGAGACGTGTGACGACTCTTGGTTCCCGAGAGTTCATTCGCTACTACCGCCAGAAGCCACGGCCTTCGGTTGCAGCAGACCGTGCTCTTGCGCTTTCCCTGGCTTCCAGGTCTGAGTCGTGCATTTTTCATTCTTCCATTCAAGTATATTTCATGTTGCTACCATAAATTGCCAAAACTCTTCTCTTAGGCTAAACTGTGTTTTGGTTTCTGTTCCCCTTCATCAGCTACAAGAGCATGGGTTTGGTGACGGTCCAGTCGAAGGAGCAGATGGTAAGGCTGAAGGTGCTCCGAGCGATGAACAAGAGCGGGGTGGAGACGATGAGGACCAAGATCGGGATGAAGAGCAACGTGATCCGGAACCTCCCCAAGAACGTCCCGTACTAGTTGCGATGCCCGCTCTTCCTGTAGGAGCAGTCACTGCCCTTGCGCCATGGTTGTGTTTGTCGACGATATCTAGAATAATGGCGTCCTCTATCGAAGTTTTGTGCGGCTGCTGGTATCAACACTACATTTTACACCGTTCAGCCCAGTCGAACCTATGACGAGTCTCATGGTGATGGGGAGACTGACTAAATTGTATGCAGCGTATGACTTGACTTGTCGAAAAAACGATATATGGCCTTGTTGGATTCCGTTTCGAGTCTTGAGCTTGAACCATCTTTACTCTGCTGAGGTAGACCGAGAGGTCGACGGGTTGCTTCAGTATGACTATGATCCCACGTGACATTTGCAGATGAAATGTAGCGGGAGGTCAGGGTCTCCTCACCTAACGCCGGTACTACTCTGTTGGAGTGGCGACCGGGCCGTGTGAAGTTTTACCACCCCGTGGGGCAGCACCCGTTTGTTTGTTTCTTGTCCGTACTACCAAGTTCAACTTGCCTGCGCCCAGCTTTCATACCTGATGGCAGTAGAGTAAGGGCATGTACAATGGTTCTAGCTTAAGGATGCCATGTAAGATAAATGATGAGGTGAAGGAGAGAGAAATCATAAGAGAAGGCTTGTCTTATCTTATTTAAGAGAAGACAAGAGATGATAGCTTAGCACAATTTGTCTCACCATATTTTTAGAAATAACTAATTATTGAAGATAAGGCTAAGAGATGACCCATTGTAGACTTGTTTTTTTGTCATCTCTAATTTACATTCAAAACTTAAGATAAGACTATCTTAGCAATCATTGTACATGCCCTAAAAGGCAGCAGGCGTGAATTTCTTTCGGGTGGTTGAGTTGTAACGGAGTCTTGCTTTTTTTTCTTTTTCAATTGGCATATGCCATGTTCTTCCTCCACACGTCAAACCGGCTGGCCGTCCCTTTCCTATCTTATTATTCCGTGAGCGCAAAACGCTTTCATATTCCCCCACACACAATCTCACTGCCTACGCAAAACGCATTTGACGATTCCGTGGGAACATTCCCGGAGCAGGTTAATTTACTCCCGTCTCTCTAAAGTAAGTGCATGTTTCAAAATTCAAATGTGCCTTCGAATATGAATTGCGCAACACATGGCCCTGTCCTTAGATGAGATGATCTGGTTAAGCTATTAGAGCATCTACAACCCGACCCTCCAAATACCCCCGTGCGTTCGGACGGACGGTCTGGTCACAAAATTATCATCCAAAAAGAACACCTCAAATCGACACTATATGCCCGTCACAAAATTGTCACCCAAAGGACCTCAAATCGGCACTATACGTCCGTTACAAAATTGTCACCCAAAGGACATCTCAAATCGGCACTATACGTTAGGGTTGTCCGGCACCCTCAAAACATGTCCACCACGTCGGATGCGGCTCGCACTAACCTACCCCTGTCTCCACCGCGTCCGCATAAGTCCACACTCTTCTCGACCACTTCGTTTCCAACGCATTCTCCTCGCTGCACCGTCACCATCCCCACCAACATGGTCGGCTTCGGCGGTGGATCCGACAACGTGTCCGACCCAATCAACTGGGCGGCGCTCCTCAAGGAGGATTCCAGCTCCCGCAACCTGGATGACGAGAAGCTCACACTGCGCATTGCCCTCAGCCGGCCGCGGATGGGCATGGGCAACAACTCGAGCTTCGTGGCCTACTTGGTGTCCAGCGGGGCGATCAGTGGTGCTCTGCCGACGTTGGGCACTCGTGCCTGCATCGCCGAGCCCACGCCCACGACTGCCGCCTCCAGCCGGTTCGCCTGCGGGTCTTGCATATCCACGCCGGAGCCGCTTTTCACCCGTTGCCGTCAACAAGGTCCTCCACGACGTCATCTGTCGGTCCTACACCTCGGCAGAGACGGACACCGCGGTAGCCTAAAAAAAAATGAGACGACTCTCCGGATTGGAATCGTGGAGTCCCAGCGTCTCGCCGTCTCGCTAGACGAACTTCTTCTGAATCGAATGTATGTAGACATGTTTTAGTGTATTTGTTCACTCATTTCAATCCTTATATCTGTCTATATTAAATTATTTATTAAAACATCTTATGTTTGTGATTGGAGGAGGTAATAATACCCAGCAGAAAACTTAAAATAATACTCCCTCCGTCCGGAAATACTTGTCATCAAAATGAATAAAAGGGGATGTATCTAGATGTATTTTAGTTCTAGATACATCCCTTTTTGTCCATTTTGATGACAAGTATTTTCGGACGGAGGGAGTACTAACAGAAAAAACAAAAAGGGTCGATTTTCTCGTGAGAAAGAAACGAAACAAAGGCAGAGGAAAGTGGGGGAGTGCGACTCGGTATTAGAAAACTGAACGGAAGAGCCGAAATGGATGGCGACTTGGATGCGCGAGTAGAAAAGAGAGGAGGGAGGGGGAGATAGGGAGGGAGGGTGGCTGCATCATCACCACCACCTCGGAAGTCCTTGGCGAGCGTGCGAGCTGTGGGACGGTACGGTTGGTTTTTTCAACTCCCCCCTCACCTCACCTCTCCCCTTCGTCTCGTCTCCCCTCCCCTCCCCTCCCCTCCCACCACCGCCACCTACCCCGCGCCGCGGCGGCGTCAGCAGCGGCGGCGACGGTACGGCCATCTCCCCCCCTCCCTACGCCCATTTTTTCCCGCTGGGTTTCGACCTCCTCTGCTGCCCCCGTCGGTCGATCGGCGCTGCTGGCCGGTCGGCCCGCTTCTCCCCCCTTCTGCGTGATGCGGGCTGGGTTTCGGAATGGATTTTGCGGGCGGCGCGCGTGCTCCGCGGATTTCGTCCGGGTGGATTCGGGGCTGCTTGTTTGCCGACGCTTTTGGTTGTGTGGGCTGGAGTGATTCTTAGAGCTCAGGGGTTTAGGCCGCGGATGTACTCGTCGTGTAGCGTGATTTGGTTTGACGGGCGGCTCCATCCCGATCTCCTCCGCGCGGCCGGTGAGGCGCCCTGTTCAGATGCGGATTGAAGGGGCTGCTGGTTAGGAGTTTTGATTGGTTTTGGGACAGTGCCCACCCAGATCGACTTCTATTGGGGATTTTGCTTTACTGATTTCCGTTTCTGTTGTTAGGATTTTTGATTGGTTGGATAGATGGCTGGGTTTGGTCAGAGCCCTATGATGATTTTGGAGGGTTGAAATCAGACGACAGTAGTAAAACCAGCAGCACTTGCGTTGGGAGGTTTGGGCCGGGATTCTCTTTTTTGTTTTTGAGCATAAATGGAATAGACTTTTAGCAAATCATTAGCGGATCAATCAAAAGAGCTTATGGGAAAAAAATTAATGATTACATGGACTGATTGGGTACTGAAGACGTCTTTATTGTGCCATACATAGACTGTCATCATCATTCATCAGCTTACCATGTTCTGTATTGATGGAAATGCTAAATACAGTATGTCGCTTTGCTGTGTATGGAGCATATATGCTATGTTTAGAACGGAGGAAGTCAGTGCTAATTATCTGTTTGCTTGTTGATGCCATGCAGGTTGTGATGAAAAGTTGCATCTGTTAAGGGACACCGAGTTCTGCTACCGAGTTCGGCATGGGTTCAGGGAACCTGATGGTGAAGAAGGTGGTGAGGCCCAGCTCTTTTGATCTGGACATGCATCTTGACAAAAGCTGGAAGGAGGATGTTACCTGCCCAATCTGTCTAGATTACCCCCACAACGCAGTCCTACTGAGGTGCACATCTTACGAGAAGGGCTGCAGGCCGTTTGTGTGTGACACCGACCAGACCCGCTCAAACTGTCTTGAGAGGTTCAAAGGTGCTTATGAGCTGCCTGCCAATGTCAAGGTCTCCTCTATAGCTGTGGCCCCTCTTGATAGCATCCACATTGTGTCGTCTCACGCAAACAACCGCCCAAGTTGCCCGTTGTGCAGAGGTGATGTTATCGGGTGGATTGTAATCAGCGAGGCTCGTCTGCATCTTAACCAGAAGAAGAGATGCTGTGAAGAGGATTGCTGCTCCTTTACTGGTAACTTCAATGAGCTTCAGAAGCACACACAGCAAAAGCATCCAGATTCACGCCCTTCAGAAATTGATCCTGCCAGGCAAGTTGATTGGGACAACTTCCAGCAATCTTCTGACATCGTGGATGTGTTGAGCACAATACATGCGCAAGTTCCTAATGGTATCGTTCTCGGAGACTATGTCATTGAATATGGGGATGATGATACTGGAGATGACTATGAAGTGCTCCGCAGGGTTAGGAGGAGGTGGTGGTCCTTCATTTGTTGCAAGGCATTTTGTAGATATCCAAGAAGCCGAAGAAGAGGGAGAGGAAGGGACAGTAGAGGAAGTGGAAGGAGGAACAGCAATCAGGCTCATCTGGAGAACTTCAATCTCGAGGTTCCGACACAAGCGGTTGACCTGAGGGAAATCAGATTTGATGAAATCGATGATGAGTACATTGTCACAGGGGCGGTACCTAGCATGGCAACACCAGGAAGAATGGCCAGTTTCCATTACAGGTCAGTATAGAAAATCTGCTATTCTATGCCATAGTTGTTGGGCTTATATTGTAACCACATGCTCCTAAAGTACACAAGTCCCAATAGGCACATACTAGTCCAAACAATCACCGATATGCCTGCCTCCTTCATTAGCCATCTCCTATCTGTTCTTTGTTCATGAGCTAGTTGTTTAGGACTTCAGGGAGTATTTGTGTAGGTGTGTGTAACAGAACTTCTTGTGAGGATTTTATGTTGTAAGGAGTAGTGAGATTGCCCATCAAATTCCGCATGACTGCTGCCTTTCGATTCATAGAATTTGCTTTTATATTCAACCTTGATCAAGCTCCCTCTACTGAATTTGCTTTTGTATTATGTTGTAAGGACTTCAGGGAGTATTTGTGTAGGACGTAAGATTTAGCTGCGAACAGAATTTTTTTGTGAGGATTTTATGCTGCAAGCAGCAGTATTTTGAGGCTAACCATCAAAATCAGCATAACAACCTTGATCGTGTTATCTTCTTTCTCTTTCAACCCCGACTCTATCTGATGTTTGATTCTTTCTCCAGGGATACAAGATATGGTCGGTGATTGGGCGTACTACTTGATAGAACCAGCTGATAAAGAAAAGGATTTGCAGCCGTGATGCGATGCCGCAGCCTTCAGGAAACTCCACCCCCTTCCATTTTCGTTTCTTTTCCTGCCCTGGTCGTTGCTAGGTGCCGCCCCAGCCCAGACTTCCTGTGCATAAAAAGTAGCAACAGAAACCCCTCCGCCGTCGTTCGTTCGTTTGCAATAGATTTTCATTTACCCTAGCTTCCATTCTGTATATATTTAGCACCCATCTTATACAGTGATGCCGGTGAAAAGCCTTTTTTTCTTCTTCTTTTTCGGAAATGAATGTCAGGTGATTGCTGGAGCCGGCTCACCGGTCCAGCCGTGGTTACGGTTTCTGAATTTGGTCGGTGATCGATCTCTGAGACGATGCCGGGCACGTTATCTGTCAGGCGAGGAAGCTTCCGGCTTATAGCAAGTGTCCGACGAGTCACACGGGTGCGGTGCAAGTGCGCAATGGCCTTGCCTGGCTGGTGCCCCATCCACACACACACACACAGGGTCGTCCTTTTGCCTGTGCTGCTGCAGCTGCAGGCAGGCACTGTAAAAAGGGTGCGGGAGCAGCTTGATTGCCTGAATTCATTTGCATGTCGTGTGGTGCCGCGTCTCGCATCTGGGTTTAAGGCGCTGATGAGGACAGCTGCGTGTCGGCGGTGTGTTTGCTGATGACGAATCTCCCTCCGATCACGTGTTGGTTCGAGGCTCCCGTCTATCCGTACACGCTCTGATGGCACGCGTGCTGCGTCGTGGATGGTGCAATGCAAACGCGCTCTGTGATTGACTTGGAGCCTGACCAGGATTGGAGTAATCGACACGACGCCGACCGCCGGAGTTCTTTAGATCACCTGTGGCCACATGACATGGCAACATCCCCTCCTTGACATTAACATTATTATAACATAATAATGGTTCATCTTATCCTGATCCGCGGAGCGCCAGGTCGAGGTATATTTGGGTGATGGCGATATCTGAACAGCCAAGCAGTTTGCATAGTACTAGTAGACTAGAAAAGAAAAGCAGTTTCAGAACGTTAAGAGTTTTATTAGTTTTTTTTTTCAAAAGAAAGGGCAAGCCTCCTGGTCTCCGCACCCTTGGATGCTCTCAACAGGGCAGATGTTGCCACGCGCTGGCATTCAACATGGCGTTCGAAACTCACCAAAGTTGCAGCAAGCATGCCCCTTCAGCATGTCGTGCGAAACTCGCTCAAGTTGCAGCAACCATGCCCCCGGCTTTGCAGCACGCCGTCTGGTGCTTGCCGGAGTTGTGATGCCGGCTTGCAGCACGCCATGGACGCCTGAGATGTGTTTAGTCGGTTGATTCCCAATGATGTTCCCTTATTTCTCAGTTGACTGATGTCAGCGTGTTGCAACACTATTTTTTGTCGCTCCACCGTTC